>CM067370.1:190804959-190846448 GCA_034401795.1 Chaetoderma sp. LZ-2023a | reverse complement strand
CGCATGACACGTGTGTTTGTGACGCAGCCCATATGTAATATGTAGGCCTACGCGCTCTCAATCTAATCAATTAGCTATCTGAACATGATAGACAGAATTAGTAAACGCATTTATAATTTAATAATAATATTATATTCGACATTTTGAAACTAATTTGACTGCCATCTTACATCAGTTACCTTGAAATTGAGATTCTGGGAAGAGTTGTTGCCTTTTGTTAAATGGTGTAAGTGTGACATATATTGTCCTCGATTATTGATTTATGTTTTTCGCAGCGTCATTATAACCCCATAGCCGCCAGTTTCCAATCTTTCACGACAGATTCCGTTATGATGTTCGGGATTTGATAAATCGACCGAATGATTTTGAATTTATTTTGACTGAAAGTTGCTGCTGTCTTAGACAGCAACAACGTTCAGTCAAGTAATTTGAAAATAGTTAACAGTTTGACGCTCGTTTTAGTGATGTAATGTAGGGATTCATTTCTAGATATGCAATGCCCTCTACAGGCGAGAAAGGGGGAGGAAGATGACACCTTCACGCCGGTCTCCTCCGTAAGTATCAACTCTGTTGGGAAACTAAGTCATCAAGGATTGCGGGCTGACATCCGCGTACAGAGGCAACTCTGATTATGTCTACCCTTCTTCAAACAAGAAACTGTGCTCGACATCCTCGGACGACGCAATCTTCCCAGGAGCTTACCATAGCTACGTGGAATGTACGTGGTCTGAGCGCAACATCAAAGAGGCAAACCGTATGTGCAGACTGTGAACACTATAACATCGATATTGCATGCATTCAAGAGACTAAAGTAGCTAAACACTCAGAGCAGCAACTACAGACATGCCATACGCTAGTGCTCATGCAGCAAAAACAGGCCACATACCGGGGCTTAGGCTTCATAATCGGACCAAGGTTCTTGGATCATGTCATTAGTTTTGGATACTTCAGTGATCGCGTTGCATTCATCGACCTGGCTATACCTACGCGAAAATACACCACCACTAAGTGGCGAATTGTCAACGCATACGGCCCAACTACCGAAAAAGTAAAAAAGAATCCAGCAATATTAGGTTCCTTCTATGCAGAACTGAGCTCCGCCATTACAATCACAGCTAGATGGCAACTGTTCGTGTGTGGAGATTTCAACTCCAAGCTGGGCAAACTCGCAATTGCAGACAACAGTTTAGGACTTGGCTTATGCATGTGATCCTATGGAGAGGGCACACGCAACAGCAATGGAGATGCACTGGTGACGTTCCTTAGTTACAATGGCCTATTTGTCACAAATACGGCTTTCAAACCCCCATGCCATCACCGGACAACATGGACTGGACACATTACTGATCGCAAAGCCCCAAAAGGTTCTAAGGCTACGACAGCTGTCATCAACCAGATATACCTCATACTATGCAAAACAGAAGCAAACCCCTGCAGAGAGTCTGTAGAGTTTGAGACATCAATCGGCTCCCCACAGGGAGATGGTCTATCTCCGGTGCGTTTCAGCTGCTACCTTGCTACCGCATTGAACTCTGTGCGGGAAAGTTCCACAAGACCAAACCCCCAGTTTCAATACTGGGCATGCCGCTAGAGATGGAATATGCCGACGATGCGGACTTCATAGACGAGGAAAAGAAACCCCATTGACTAACTTCTCCCAATAGCTGCAAGCAAACTAAAAATTGAGAATCTCTTTATGAATGAATCCAAAACAGAGTTCACCCATATATACCTATCGATACAGCATGAAACTATAGAAAATGACGACCCACTTCGTGGCGGCGAACCATGGAGGAAAAGTGATATCGTTGGCTCACTGCTTTGCAGTACTGCTGACATTTCTGCACGCTGCATTATGGGGAACATAGCTTACCAGCTCTTCTGGAAGCTATGGATTCGTAGATCAAAGATGCCCTTGATAAAGAGGCTACGTTTATATAATGCAACCTGCGTATCCTTGATGCTGTATAACTGCAACAGCTGGCAGCTCCAAAGGCAGCTCTAGACAAACTCGATGTCTGCCACCGCAAACACCTACGCACCATCACTGGACACCGATGGCCAGACAGCATAATTTCCAACCATGCACTATACAAGATGTGTAATACGACGCCGCTGTCTGTAAAAGTCGCACAGCAAAGATGGTCCATGTGTGGCCATGTGCTAAGGATGCCAGAAGAGACACCAGCATAGAGAGCCTTGGAATTCGTCCTACTCGGAGCCAGCAAATACAACGCCAGGGGAGGACCTCATTGCATACATCTGCTAAGCGTGCTACGATGTGACCTCAAGAAAGCAGGACTCGGTACACTCAAGTAAAGAATAGACCTGAGGACAAGACACAGTGGGCAAAACCGAAGAAGGGCTGATTGCAGCTGTATGGTGTTTCTACTACTACAGCCGCAGATACAGTAATCATACAATGTCCTCTAAAAGGAAAACATTAGGTGCAGCCTGTGAACACGATAACATCGATATTACACGCCTTCAAGAGACTAAAGTATCTACCCGCTCAGAGCAGCAACGTCAGCCAGGTCATAAGCTAGTACTCATGGAGAAAAAACAGGCAACATACCGGGGCTTAGGTTTCGTAATCGGACCAATGCCCTGGTACCATGCCATTTGTTTTGGATACGTCAGTGATCGCGTTGCATTAATCGACTTGGTCATGCCAACACCGAAAGGCATCACCACCAAGTGTCACAGAGTTGGCGAACATGGCCCGACTACCGAAAACGCCAATGAGAATCCAGCAATATTAGATTCCTTCTATTCAGAACTGAGATCTGCCATTATAATCCCAGCCAGATGTGCGTGCGTGTGTGTGTGTGTTCGTGCGTGCGTGCGTGTGTGCATGCGTACGTGCGTGCGTGTGTTTGTGGAGATTTCAGCTCCAAGCCTGGCAAACTCACCAATGCGGACACAAGTTCAGAACTTGCCTTATGTATGGGATCGTGTGGAGAAAGTACACACAACGGCAATGGGGATGCACTGGTGGCATTCCTTAGTTCCAATGACCTATGCGCCACAAATACGGCTTTCAAACACTCATGCTGTCACCGGACAACGTGGACAGGACACATTTCTCCAAAGGCAGCTCTAGACAAACGGGATTTCTGCCACTGCAAAGACCCATGCGCCATCACTGGACGCCGATGGCCAGACAGCATAATTTCCAATGATGCCCTATACAAGATGTGCAATACATCGCCACTGTCAGCAAAACTCGCCCAGCAAAGGTGGCCCATGATTGGCCACAGAAAGGAATCCGCCCTACCGGGAGCCAAAAATACAAAGTCAGGAGAGGACGCCATTGCATACATATGCTAAGCGTACTACAATGTGACCTCAAGAAAACAGGACTCGTTACACTCGAATCAAGAATAGACCTGAGGAAACTAAGGATTTCGGCGGAGGACAAGGCACCATGGGCAAAAGCGAAGAAGGACTGATTGCAGCTGTAGGATGTTTCTACTACTACAGCCGCAGAATACAGTCATGGCAGGAATCGATTTTATATTGCTAATACTGAATTGTCGGAATCAAAACTCAAGGTAACGACACAGGTAAGCTGTTAACTATTTTGGAACTAATTTGATTTGGGGGTGCTGCTGCCTATGCCCGCAAACCGCTTCCAGACAAATTAATTTCAAAATCAACAGCATGTTTAATTAATTATAAATTCATGAATGACATACAATTCGTACACTTTCGTTACAGACCTTTTAATTTACATGATGGCGTTACGTCATTTTAATTGTGACCTCGGCTTACACGTGGCGTAATAGATTATGACGGCATGTACTTGAGCGACAGGGCGGATCCAGCCATTGCCCCTGTATATGCATGTGTCCAGTCCTACATCACTCCGTCTACCAAGAGGTTGTTGAGGTTTCCATGCACGAGATATCGCGATATTTTCTAAGATTGTGCACCTCTCAGTTTATCGAAGGTTAGCAAAATTAATATAGGGTATTTTGTACATGGACACTCAGTTATCATAGTGACGGACTTATGGTAGCTTCTTTTGTATCTAACTGCAGACATGTATGCGTCTATGTATTGCTAGCCTCAACTCTCAATAATGGCACCGGTGGACCAATTTAGCCCTTTCACAGAGAAGATGGACAAGTCCGGACTCTAGGTTGATATTGAGGAAAGTGCATTCACATGGCAATAGATGTGTGTTTTTTTAAATTTTACAACTTGAATGACTGGCTCGGTAGCCGAGCCAGCCATTTCTGGTGGTAACTTTTCAAAAGGAATTGTCTTTTCTTTGCAAAGTGACATTAAACAAGCAAATATTTTTATATTCTTGACCAAGTTTATCTATTAAATGGTAGAGACAATCCGCAATGATTGATACGATCTAGGACTAACGGGCATCAGTTTCAATTTCATTAACTACTCCAAAATTATTTAATTTTCACGTCGCGGTGTCTAAAGCCTACTGAATAGGGGCGCAACAAAGCTTCACATATTAACTTTACGCTAATACACTTGTCATGTCCACTAAACTTTTTTTTTTTTTTTTTACAGATCATCGGTATAATGAGGGCAACCAATACAGCCAGCATGTGCTAGCTAGGACGCTTATTTGATTAAACAAATTTATCGCTGCGCAAACAAACCAGAATGAGGTTATGCGCCTGTTTCGAGTTGTTTTCCTAGGAAAGCTATATACTCAGAGAGAGCTGGTGTCAGGGGTCGAATTAAGGACGGCCGAAAAGCTATTTGATGATTATGGGTGTTAAGGGTAGGTGGGTATGATATATATATATATATATTAGGGGTTGCCATGCACTCGGATGGGGGTAATGAATGGAATGGTAACCAGACTTTTTAACGTGGTATATCAAATGATTTACAAACTACATTATTTCAAATTCAAGCAAACAAACTGAGTTTTATGTTATGACAGAAAAGTACATAAACGTAAGATACGCGGATCTAAAAGATATTCACACTCTCTGAAATGATGCACTCTCCCAGACAAGACACAAATGTAAAATTATTTATCATGTTAAATTGGGAGTTAAACTTGTAATGGCAATACATTTCTGAGAGGATAGCAAAGCAAACCCCGTTACATGTACTATACAGGATAACTCATAAATAAGTTAATATGAACACATTTTGATATGGCGACTTTGTCACCTTAGACGGAAAAGTTTTCCAATCCAGTTATATTCAATATAGTCAATCACAGGTTTTATTTTGTTTCGTAAACATGCTCCAGGTGATTTCTGTGTTGGGCCTCATTTTGAATAGTAATAAAAGACACTATGATGTGCCTATGGCAGCAGCAACCCCCAGTCAAACTAGTCTTAAAATATTCAACAGCATGTTTATTAAATTCTAAAGCCATAAGGTCCATACAGCAACGATTAGTCAGTCACCAATTATGCGTTTTTGACGAACATATCTACGTCATTCATGACGTCATTGAATATGACATCAACCTACACGTCGAGCATGGGGTCATATGACGTCAGATAATGGAGGGATACGTTAGAAAGGTTCATTATGAACCTTAGTATCAGGCGTCAGTAGTTTACACTCGATTTTCCAGCATCTAACCTGATGCCAAACGTATTCTATAGAGTAATTCTCTGTAGGCCTAAATCAAATTCACGCAGAACGCCCCTTAGCCAAGTTATTACTAGATGATTTTACGCATGATCCACGCATTTTCATTACAATAATCATAACCGTGACCAATATTCCAACGTCATTTTAATCTTTAACATCCAGATCAGCAAGAGTGTCTAGTAAGGATATAATATTCTACATGATTTGAGAATTATGGTGAAAGCAGACCGAGTAGGCCTATGAGGTGTAGTCAAAATGGCCATGAGTTGAATGCCCACAGACTAAGGGCCGTTCAGGATCACAAGGTGCCGTAGTTGGCAGGAGACGCTCGACGTATTAATCTTTACCACGCTTATGTAAAATCATTCAAATTAAGTTAAAAGATGAACCGTTGCTGGTGTACATTTTTCAAGAAATCTCTTGGAAAACTGTCCTGTTATAGACAATAACACCATCCGCCTAAATTGCTGGGAAATGTACAGATTCATTGTTATTGGCACCGCAAATGATAGAATATTGACATCAGAATAGTACTGGTTAAATATCCTCGACAAAGAAAATGTACGAACCAGGTACAGTAAAGGGCACAACTCTGCTTACAAAGTGCATATGTACCCATTAATTATTTCCCATGACATCAAACGCTCATTACTCACGCAACCAAAGCCCGCTGTGAGTATTGTGGTTGATGCCGTCCGTGGGTCCGCCCATCCGTCTATATTACGGTCTTTTTCATTTTCTGACCATGTTACATAATGCACATTTCCAGTTCATCCATCCATCATAAGACGTCATACTCAACTACGCGACGTGTAGGATGACGTCATTATCAATTACCACATGAATGACTTGATTTAGCTTAATGGTTAATAGACTGGCATGCTGTACGAATTGTATGTTTTTACTATTTAATCAAAATTATGTCCAATATCTTGAAACTAATTTGACTGGGCGCTGTTCCACCATAGGCAGCAATATGCCGGCGGCAACAGCGACCAGTCAAATTAGTTTCAACATATTCAACGGCTTACCGATATAGTTTTCCGGAAGTCAATAGTCAGGGAGGAAAGGGATCGATCGATCCCAACACGAGCGAGGTGTGGGAAGAGCTTAGCTAGAGATGGGTGGGGTATAGCTAAAACTGGATCCAAAAGGTCCATTAGCTTCTATAGCGCGTTGACTTTGACATAGTGTAGGATTCCAAACATGCAGATTAACGTACTGCGCCTTTGCACATTTTCGACACTATTATTCTCTTTACCACCCCTTTTATGACGAAGCCTGCAAGAAATCCGGCATCTGCAGTGGTCTTGATGAATGTCCATTTGCAGGCCAAGTGAAGACTTATTATGAAAATTCACCACTGGAATAACTGGCTCTGTAACCGAACCAGCTAGTGCAGTGGTAAAATTTCAATTCACTTAGCCTGTAAATGGACATTCAATTAGCAAATATTTGGATTTTTGACAAAACTTAGTCATAAAAGAGTTAAAGCGGTTGATCATTCCATGGTGAGATATGCCTCGTCTCGCGCATCGCTTGCGTTCTCGTTCTGAAGAATAGATGCGTCCGATCTGGCACTCAATTATATGACGGCATAATCAAGTACGTCACATGTATGCTGACGTCACAATTATAATTGACAAAGAATACTCCGTTATGGCGCTGGAAAGGTCTGGCAGTTGTACGAATTGTATGCCTTTGATTAATTTACTATTTAATAAACACTCCGTTCAATATTTTGAAACTAATTTGACTTGGCGATGTTGCTGTCACGACTTAACTCTATAGTTATATTGAAGATGTGATTCTTGGAATTCAGTATTCAAAATGTATAAATCTACCACAACACGCATAACACCTGGGCGTGGGTTAGCTAGAGATCAGCGGGACAGAGTTAGAAAGACATCCCTAGGAAATCTCACCTTATCTTATACTAGCCATTCAGGTGAATTTGACACACACTCCATCTCTGGCATCATCGCTTTATATCGTGCTAACAATTAAAAAGATTCCGCTTTAGGAGCTAAATGCTGATACATTTCTACAGCCTATGATGATTGTCATGATTTACTTTTCAACCAGTCAGAAAGAACCTAGTATATCTGTCTCGGTATATACATTATACACTCAATCATAGAGGTGCCATCTATAGTTTGGCAATGTGGTAGAAAAGAAAGAATAGAGATGTTTTTTTAATATTGTGAAGCTAATTAGACTGGAAGTTGTTGCTGCCATGACACAGGTTATGGAAAGACGTGTTCATTTTCTCCGACACGAACTCCCAGAAGATTAAGCCAATATGTACATCCGAGAGAGACTGAAAGAGAAAATGAATAAAAGGTTTCGCAAATAAGTTGGTACTTTGGCAACACTCTTCCACACAAGAAGAACTAGTTGTGAGTCCATCCTTTGAAGGATGTTATTGATCTGGGGACATTGTACACTGGATTATGTCAGTAAAACCAACAGAAGCTGTAGGTGCGTGTGATGCCAAATCGATGATCCTTCTATGCATAGACTTGTACTGTCAATTTGTCAGGATATAATACGCGGGCTATGCAAACTCCCAAAGCATATAGGTCTATATGTTAGGCTTAGGGTTAGTGCATGTTCAAATATTTACATGTTTACATAATAAAATACATAATGAAAAGAAAAATGTTATGGGACAAATGTTTAAAAATTGAGTAGAATATCTGTAATGAGTTCGTTAGTCCATTTTGTATGGGACAAAGCCCTGATTCTCTTCGCTTCTGAAAATAATAATAATCAGATGACGCAGGGTAAAGCGTTAGTACAGCATATAACTAAACATTGACGCGACATAAGGCATAGTGAAGTGGAACGGATTGATTGTTGAACTTCAAGGGCACATCAAATTCTCAAAATGAGAGAATGACCAAAGGGTGATCAAGAGAATATGCCACCACTGATTAATATTGCGACTTCAATTGTCGCACCTGAAGAGATCCAAGCCCAGCTTTGCGGTATACGGAGAGCTTGGGAGCAGAAAATGCACACTTTCATTTCTAAAAGACTGCAATTCAAGCCCGTCGAATTTTCTAAAGCATTATTTCCTCCCACATTAAAACACCTTTAATAATCTTAACAGCATTATTAAATCCAAGACACTAGAACCCACCAAATCCATGAATATAGACCGACACGTATTCCATAAGTTGGTAGTAGTATCTGAGAATAGAGAATGGCGTGGACATCCCTTCTCCTCTCAAGTACAACTTGGCCGCATTACCATTATTCTTGTTAAATTTGGATGGGTCCATGCGAAAGACCAATCGAAGTATGACTATAGAACAGGGAAGCAGCTCAGTTGCCATTATATGATCTCAAAACCCTGGCAGTAATTGGCAGTATGATGAGTCCAGTGACTTTGGAAACTTCGGCGAGCTTTCAGACCAACTTTTACACGGCATATTTCGCCTGTCATATGAGTTGCTAATAACAGTTATATATAAATATGTGCATCAAGAACCGATACAATCCTGTGAGAAATAAAGAAGTGGGCACATTCACATGCAAGACATTCGCAATACCACAATATCAACACCAATCCCAATGCAAAACAGACTGTTTTCCAATACCTACCCCACCCCAAACAAGAGAAACATAATTGACATTTTGTTCAATGTTTGGACCGACCAGATAGATACCCAAGAGACTATCTGGTGACCGACAATTGTATTTTTCATGCGGTTTTAAGGATCCAAAGATAGTTGTAAAGGTGACAACAAATTTTGAGTACATGGTCAGTGAACTAGAATCAGACCAAGAAGAGGCTGACTCAAGAATGTGTGTTCATATCCGCCATGTACTTGAAGTACTTGAAGTACTGAATGTGAAAAGGGTATTTGCATAGAGTATCGATTCTGATGTCTGCGCAATGTGTCGCAGATACTACGCAATTCTTCGATTGGAGGAATCTTTCTTAAAATCCAGGGCTTGGAAACGGAGTAAAGTTGTATCCACTATCCAGGATGTTGCACGTGCTATGGGGAGGGGTATCCCATGTATTTTTAGCATCCCATGTCCTGAGTGACTGCCATTCAACCAGCGCATTTGACTCAGTTGGAAAGAAAAGGTGGATGGACGCTATATGCAGTTATCCAGAAGTGATAGCTGCCATTATGCGCGTAGGTCAAGTTGCGGAACGAATTGCAATCCAAACTATAGAGGCATATGTGGCCTTAGTGTCGCTACTCTACAGCAACACGATCTATAAATCATATGATGAACTTAGGAATTCAGCAAAAATCAATAGCAAGTGATAAAATACCGCATACAGTGAATATGTTCCAACTGCAGTTACACCGGGTATATTTTCAGACATATTTCTGGATGCTTGCAACAGATCTGACACTGAAGTTGGGCCCACCATAAGAGCATTATTGGATGTTCGAAGTCAATGGGCTTCTTGTTTATCATCATTGCATAAATATGTTAAGCATGCTGCGAGGTCACCTCAAGAAGGCAGGATTAGATACACTCAGACAAAGAATGGACCTGATGAAGCTAAGGATTTTGGCAGAGGACAACACACAGTGGTCAAAGGTGAAGGACTGATTATAGCTGCATATTGTTTCTACTATACTACAGCCGCAGAATACAGTACTCGATGTGCTACATTGTTTTCAGCATACAGCTCTAGCGAACGACGTTATGGAATGATCCGATCTGTCACTCAAATATATGATGTCATAATCAATTACGTCATATGGAGGCTGTCGCCACGATTCAGATGCTTAATGAATAACGTATCTAGATCCGGCGTGAACGTTAAATACTCCGTCAAGTGTACGAATTGTATGTCTTTACTAATGGATGTACATTCGGTTGGATATTTTGAAACTAATGGGACTGGATGCTGCTACTGCCATAGGCAAAATATTCAACAGGTGGCCTGTATAGTTAGAGTGAAACTGGGATTCTGATAAGTCAGGATTCAAGGTATATAAATATATCCCAACACGTGCAACGCATAGACTGAGCTTAGCTAAAATGGACGGGGCATAGCTGAAAATGGGCGGGGCGTAGCTAGAAATAGGCAAGACATGGCTAGAAAAGGGCGGGGCATAGCTAGAAAGGGCCGAGACATAGCTAGAAATGGGCGGGGCAGAGCTAGAAATGGGCGGGACATAGCTAGAAATAGTCGAGACATGGCTATAAATGGGCGGGACATAGCTAGAAATGGGCGGTACATAGCTAGAATGGATCCCACTATTACATGAGATTATGTACTGATTTGAGTGATGCTATGAAATGAATTTTGTGCTGACTCATCAAATCCTCCGTATCCGACATCATAATCAAATACGTCACTAGCTATCTGACGTCACACTCATAATCATAATGACGTAGCTCCCCGCACGAAAATGGGAACGTAGCTCCCCGCACGAAAATGGGAAAGTCAGTCATTAAAGTGTAGGAATCATGAACTGTCAATTTAAGTGTTCTGTTGAATATTTTTAATTAGGCGGCAACAGCCTCTAGTGGTTTCAAAATAGTCAGAAGCTTACCTGGAAATTGAAATTCTGGGAATTATTAAATCGTTGTGGTTGTGATAGCCCACCTATATACACACGTATTGTTTGCGTTTATCCTGCATCAACTTGAGAATTCCTCATAAATACTAGTAATAAATTAACGATCTGGTGTTTGATACCTATGTCTCTGTCGTCTATAGCTGCAGGGGTTGATACACAAGAATGCCGTAGCGTCAGGAGTTACATTGATGCTTTCCGGAAGCTAGTTTGTCTGCTATCAACTGTGTAAATATTGTTGAACATTGGTGATGGTTGCATGATGCTATATCTTATTGGAGGAATTCAATCATATGATGTCATAATCAACTACAGTACGTAACCTGTTTGCTGAAGTCATGACCAGCTACGTCGTGAATAACTCGATTTAGTACGTCTTAAACGCTTAAAGGTTCGCCAGATTGTACGAATTATATGTCTTTACTATTTAATAAACATGCTATTGAATATTTCGAAACTATTTGACCGGGCAATATTGGTGTCATAGACAGAAACATCGCTCAGTCAAATTAGTTTCAAAATATTCAACAGCTTACGTGCATAGTTTTCTGATAGTTGGTAGTCAGGGAGATCAGGCATCGATCCACCCTGATACGGGCAAACCGTGAGTGGAACTTAGCTAGAGATGGGATGGGCATACTTAAAACTGGATTCGTCCGTTGCTTGCTTTGTTCCACGCATACTCGTACTCCAAATTGTGCTCTGAAGACGTAAATATGCAGTGCCGTCGTGGAGTGAACTTTTGATCAGACAACATCAGAGTAGTGTGGTGCTGTGCTGGTGTAGAGTTTTGATTGGACATCGCCTCGTTAACCGTAAACTGTGATATATTGACATTCCTTATGTTTATGTTCGATTGAAAGGTAGGTGATAGAAGCAGCACTATAGAGTGAGTCGTTAACCGGTTCACCTCATCTCAATTCGAGTTATAGACTTTGAAACACAGACTTGTGAGTTTCAATGATGCAGTTGGTCTACATATAACAGAGTGCAATCTACCAACATTCCGTCATGTATACTTATATTATCAGGGTTATAAATCATTCTTATTAATCTTATAAATAATGCAATTCCCAAGGATTAATCACTTTATTCTAAATCAAAACACATAGGTGTTCTGTTTGCTGGCATGCCATCATCAACTGGATAATTATCCACCTTCATCTAAAATGCTGTGGTATGCCATCTTTTATGATTCATCATATAATTTAGGTTGCACAGTTTCAACTCAAATTCCAACACACGTAAAATAGTCGGCCTGGCTAGAGCTAGAAATGAGCAGGAATAAACAGATTTGAATAGTATACATCGCTCATGGTGCATTCAAATCTGTTTCATAGTGCAGTGTACTATTTGACCGAGTGTGCATGTCAAACCACAAAGTGATTTCCTGTAGTATTTTCTCAGTCGATCTCATTTATAAGACATTATTAGAATGCCACCTAAATCCATTTTATTCTTAATGGTTATGTTAGTCATTCGAATAAAATATCAGATTAAAATACTGAACCCAATTTTTCTAGCTTTAACAAATATTATATTCAAGTTGATGATATTTACGAAAACAGGTAACTTTCCACTGTTTTACCCTATTGATCGCAATACCTCAGATTTTTTTATTGCTCAATGGAATTTAGAAAATTCGTGGTTTTGCTAAACGGCAAAAACGGCTACTTCTACATCGCAATTTTGCTGTATGATTCCTTTCAAAGGTTGAAGTGTCACATTGTATTGATGACAGTTGGACTTTTGGTCATCAGGCATAGACTGGTAACCACCATTCAGGCCATTGGTGGTTACGACATCCCATAGTGACGGTATGTGCATGCATGATCTATAGTATTAAAGCTATAATGAATGTATTTATTGACTAATTCGCCTCCACTTCCAGCTATGAGACACTCTTACCTACATTACATATTACTGAGCGACACACATTAATTTACTTACTTAAATAAATACATTTCCAGCCATTATGGGATAGGTAAATTCATCTCTGTCTCTCATCAATCCTGCCATAAAATGGTTTGGCCATAAGCCGGACGTTAGCTGGATTCGCCATAAATTCTAAATTTGTTTATGTGAATAAACAGATTGTGCGCTGATTGTTTAGAATGAAATTGATATTGCATAGCTGTATGCTCATTCCGTGATTGTCTGGATGATAATAGCACACACACACTCCAGAGATAAGAATTGATATCAAGGAAATTACCAACAAATATAGATCCTTATGGTTTATTAACCTGTAATGTCCAATAAAATATTACATAATTACAATAATGATGTTATTTTAAATAGATAAATATTATTCATTTCATCTTGTTAGGTGTATCAAGTGAAGAACGTGTTATCCATTCAAATATTTTATGATAAAATGCTTTATCAGAAGATTAACCCCTTTTGTGTCAACTGCGTTTTAAAGTGCTCAATTGCTACTCGTATCAATTAAGCATTCTGCAATCGAAAAGAAGACTACCCTTGAGAATTCATCATGGAAACTTAGCAAAAATAGCTTTCTGTTTTACTGCAAATAAACATTACTAAAGACTAGTGCAGATTTAGTTTTGACTGGCCTGGCCACTAACGGGTTGACATCAAGAAAGTTCAAGTGTTTAGTTATCCGATGGCCATGTGCAGGCCAGGCGAAGACTAATTTTAACAAATTTACTTGTACAGTGACTGGCTCAGTTACCGAGTCAGTCAGTCTAATAGTAAATCTTCAGAAATCGTCTTCTGTTGTCCCACAAATGGAGATTCTCCAAGGCATCTTCAGTAACTGCGTTAAGCAGTACGCGATTGTGTTGCCATAAGATGGGTTTAGGGTCAGTGCATGTTCAAATATTTAAATGTTTACATAATAAAATACATAATGAAAAGAAAAATTTTTTGGGACAAATGTTTGAAAAATGAGTAGAATATCTGTAATGAGTTCGTTAGTCCATTTTGTATGGGACAAAGCCCTGATTCTCTTCGCCTCTGAAAATAATAATAATAATAATAATAATAATAATAATAATAATTGTTCTATTACTAAAAGTATAAATGGCACTATCGAATCAAGTTTCTTACACTCTTAGATATAAGCTGGCAAAATTATGTTGTACATGCTATATACCATAGTATTGTGTTATCTGCAAGTCTTAAAGTTTTGGTCATTATACTAACACAAATACAACTCGATCGTTCTAAGTAGTACAGACTTCGTAAAAATGAAAATAGATACATTGCTAAACTAGTCATGTATAGCACATACCCAATGCTCTGAAAAGACAGATATTGTAGTCTGGTTTTGATGGTGTTAATTTTCTGCATGTCTTCTGCAGACAGATCGATGTCAAAGATCTGAAACAATGAAAAATTATGTTGCATTATGAGATTGCTCTTTCAAGACAAGCGTCATATGCACAGTCCATAGGCATTGCTCTTTCAAGACAAGCATCATATGCACAGTCCATAGGCATATACCAAAACCTGGATACGCTTAGAAGCTGGATCTATCATGGAACCCCAGAACCATCCGTCTTTCAGTACTTCTCACAGATGAACGCCACTGTGCATTTCTTTGAAAGCCGACGAATTGGTCAGTTGATGGGCAGTGATCAATGATTGTCTCCTTCATACAGTGTTGTGTGTGTGTGTGTGTGTGTGCGTGCGTGCGTGCGTGCGTGCGTGCGTGCGTGCGTGCGTGCGTGCGTGCGTGCGTGCGTGCGTGCGTGGGTGGGTGGGTGGGTGTGTGTGTGCGTTGAGGAGGGCGAGCGATTCCGCTGCTACACAGGTGGTGGAATGCCTTGTGATAATACGTGTGTATGTTCTAGAGCCAAATCTACATCGTCATCATAGAGAAATATTCAAACTTTATACAGAAGGGGCCATCAACGTGCTATGGAGTAGTTAAACCCGTAATCCAATAACAGGTGTGCAATATTGCTTCACATATTCATCTAAAATTAAGAGAACGATTTGACATAGTCAGAGACGTTGCCATTAAACTCGAAATCATTGCCTTTCATACCAGACCTAGAATCACTAAGCTGGAGTATTTCTTAAATGCAAATCAAAGTGAGTTCATTGCTTTAGGAAAAGGATTACTGAGAGCAATGTGTTGTAGATTATAATTAATAAACCCAGGTTTTTGTACGATTCAGAGACAAAATTCGCAATTATTGGTATACCAGGTTGTATTATGGAAGCACACTGGAGGTTACCGGTTTGTCAATTATACAGCACGGTTTCCAATTATTCTTTGGAGGTGGTTGAATGGAGGACGCTATGCCACGCCCATCTCTAGCTAAGCTCCAGCTATGTTTTTCCCATGTTGGGATAAATCGATCATGGCACTCTCTGAGCCCAAACAATGTCTGCACAGCTGCGTCCACGTTTGAAGCCACTTTGACATGATCCGGTGAAGTAATCGATCTTGTTGCAGATGCAGCATGGAGTAACATTGGATAGGAATTTCCGTATGCTGTTGAGGAGCACAATGGGCCACAGATTGGGTGCCTTGGCCTACATCGTCGATGGGAACGTTGTGCATAAAAGCTGAATTGATTAGGTGCGTGATCGGTTTTGAGATAATGTCATTTGCATGTTTGAATAGTCCATTGCTCATGCCATCAGGTCCAGATGCATGTCCATTTTTCAGGGCTTTAAGTGCCTTCTCAACGTCTGCTGTTTTAATTGGTGTTAGTAATGGCCTGGGATCGCCTAAGAACGGGTGCAAGGGGTCATCATCGTTGTCAGTGAACTATTCCTTGAACCATTCTCGGATCGTCTCGGCTTTTCCCTGGTCAGTCCCGATAATGTATCCTTCAGAGTTGTGTACAGTGAGTGGGCTATATAGGCGTGAATATGGTAACCCTTATCGCCTTTACATTTGAGCTGACCAGTAATTTCGTAATATAAGTTAGCTAATACAGAAAATGTCTTCCCGGTTAGAACACGAATGATTCTTAGTAGGCGTGCTTGAATGGAAAAGATAGGATCTACCCCTTTTATCCCGCAAATATCGTACCTTTACATTATTAACGATGTAGGAATTTAATTGATGAATATTTTGATTCTAATTTGGTTTAAAGCTGCCGATTACAATGAAAGCAGGAGCTTATAGTAACTTTGAATTTAAAATATTTCACTTGTTACCCCAATATGAGATACTGAGATATCAAGGTTGAAAATGGTTAGACGTGTATCGTCCTACCCCAGATCGTAGGCCTACTAATACATGGTTGGTATAGCAAGCACTGGCGACACAGGAAATCGGCCCAAATTGGAAAGGTGTGAAAATAATGTATGTCGTTACGCTACACTGGGTAGAGCTGTTATAGTTTATTGTTGGGAATGCGTCAGCAACACCGCCATCATGTAGGCCTAATGTTGCAACATAACATGCGCGTTATCAATCATCATGAATCAACATCATCTATTATGATTTATCATCATCGTTCATTATCATTAATCATCATAATAATCATCAATCAGCGTTATATAATTGTGTGATGTAAAACATGTATCGGTTACCCGTAGCGCGTGATTCACGTGCTGGCGCGCTATAGCTAAACATGTTTAGGTCGGCCCAGCTTTAAGTGTTAATTAGAAGAAAGGTTTTAATTGTATGTACAATCCCTTCCAACCTGATCAATCTATTTCATTCTATATGCCGGCGTTTGAGTGGGTATACATAAAAATAAAAAATATGTTTATTTAACTACATCAACCTACTATTTCTTACATCGTATAAAATTATATAAAGTTCTTTAAATGATAAAATCTGTGGGTTCTTAATCTATTTTAAGTAATTTCATGTACATTTAATATGATGTAAGAAATAGTATGCTGAATATTTAACACTATTTTGACTGGAAGCTGTTGCTGTCGCAGGCGGGAGCAGTTTCCTGTCAAATTCCTCTCAAATTACTTTTAAAATATCCAATGGATTTTTTAGCGTTTATTTTTAAATTTAGATTTCAGGGTATACTCCCGTTTACGGAAAAGACGATATATTACAGGAAATGCCAAATCGACACAGCTGAGATGACAAAACAGAGTTTTAACGCACTAAAGTAGAACTACACGTAGGCCTAGTCGTCGAAGCAATGTGTGACTTATTGCAATGGGTAGAACTGATAGACACCAAATATCGGGCAGCTTGACAGTATGGCGGGAAACAAAGAGTATCGCTGAAAGTGCGAAGATTCGCGTGTCTGGGTTGTTCACGGTGAAATGGTCAGCTACGAGAGGAAAATGGCAGCGCAACTTAGGTTTCTCAGTGAAACGCCGAAAGTACGAACTAGCGGAAGGTAACTAAATTTGCCCTCCCATTGTTGGTGGGAATGTATTTACTGTGCAGTAGTAGCAGTAGTAGTAGTAGTAGTAGTAGTAGTAGTTGTTGTTGTTGTTGTTGTTGTTGTTGTTGTTGTTTCTGTTGTTGGCTGGCTGCAGCAGCATCAGTAGTAGCAGTAGCAGTCGTCGTCCTGTTCGTCGTCGTCGTCGTCGTCGTCGTCGTCGTCGTAGTAGCGGCGGCGGCGGCGGCGGCGGCGGCGGCAGCGGCGGCGGCGGCGCGGCAGTAGTTGTTGTTGTTGTTGCTGCTGCTGCTGCTGCTGCTGCTGCTGCTGCTGCTGCTGCTGCTGCTGCTGCTGCTGCTGCTGCTGCTGCAGCAGCAGAAACTAGGATTGTAATACACACATTAAGATTGTCTTTCAGACGACTTGGAGTGACACTTTTAGGAATAACAATCACGCCTCTCTGTGTTTGCCACCGCAGAGCGATCTGAAATGAATAAATATATAACATTACCTAGCTAAACTAAGATTTTGGAATGATTTAATGTACTTTAAAATACGCGACTTGCTCTCTTATTACTACATATTAATTACATCCGTATGTATTTTTATTTAAATTTTAGACAGCAACCATTCCTAGTCACTTTAGCTGCAAGATGTTCAACAGAATAGTCCTTATAATCTATGCGAATTTTACTATATAGTTCTTCTTGTGCACATTGTTACAATGAAGAAATCTTGTGTTAGTTATGCCCCGCCCATCTCTATTTAAGCTTCACCCCCACCCCGCCCTTCAGCTGTGTTTGAATCACTCGATCCCTGAACTACCCGACTATCAATTTCAAGAAAACTATACAGGTAAGCTGTTGAATATTTTGAAACTAATTTGACAGGGTGCTGTTGCTGCCTATAGCAACATCGCCCAGTTAAATTAGTTTCAAAATACTCAGCAGCCAGAATTTTTTAAATTGTAAAGAGATAGATTTCGTACAACAACTTTTCGTCGGTCATCAATTAAAGGTTCGTGACGAACTTAGCTATGTAACCCACGCGTTATTGCTTATGACGTCAGCCTAGACGTCCTGTAGTTGATTATGACGTCATATGATTGATGGATACACTGGAATCGTCCATTGTTTTAACCGTATCACGTTACCATACATACACATTCGCTGAATGATATAATGATATAGCAACCAGATGTAGACCTACCTGGGCAGAACTTTTCTTGTATTTCTTTCCCAGTTCTAGCAAAAGCGGATCTTCCAGCAACACGGGCGGTTGGTCACTATTTACCCTGCAAATGGCAAGCGAATGTACTAATCAGACGCGTGAATTACCACAGATTATATGTAGGAAATCATTATGCCAACAATAAAACACTTTTACGAAAGTTAGTTAAGGAACGTGCATCTGTTTCGTTACAACAAAAGAATTCCCTAGCAATGCATCAAGGACGGAAGAGAGACGCACAACTTTACGGGCGCATCTCACTGTATTACTTAGAGAGTGAGAGGTGTGAGAGAGCGGGATGAGGAGAGAGGGAGAAAGAGAGTGGGCAAGGTGGTGGGAGAGAGGGAGATAGATAGAGAGAGCTAGAGAGAGGTGGGGGGGAAAGAGTGGGGAGAGGGAGAGAGCGATGGAGAAAGAGAGAGAGAGAGAGAGAGAGAGAGAGAGAGAGAGAGAGAGAGAGAGACAGAGAGCGGGAGAGAGGGAGAGAGTAGTAGTAGTAGTAGTGGTAGTAGTAGTAGTAGTAGTAGTAGTTGTAGTAGTAGTTGTAGTAGTAGTAGTAGTAGTAGTAGTAGTAGTAGTAGTTGTAGTAGTAGTAGTAGTAGTAGTAGTAGTAGTAGTAGTAGTAGTAGTAGTAGTAGTAGTAGTAGTAGTAGTAGTAGTAGTAGTAGTAGTAGTGGTGGTAGTACCACATTTCTTTAAGCTTAGGCGAATTAATTGTGCTTAAAGATCATATAGGCCAAAGACTGGTAACGATGTTCTAAATATATATACATCAATAGCAGAAAAGCAAGGTTTTTCTACTCCAAAGGACTCCTAGCCTAAATTATGTTAAGAAAACTGACAGTGAAATGGACATTGTACTGCTGGAATTCATATTGCGCGGTCGATGGTTAGTGGCTACTAATGTTTGCCAGAAATGAGCACGAAAAGTGTCATCTACTGACATTCAGTGAAACACATTTTTTCCCAAAGAATTCCTTTTCTCATTTCATTTGAAGGGATATGTTGACACTTTTTGTGCTGGACTCAGAAAAGACTAGCTGTTGCTCTTGGCGTAAGCCATAGAATGCAGGGAATGCCACCGTGTCAGGGTCCCTGTCAAGTGAACGGACACCATGGCGGAGCACATGCGGGGGTTACCACACAGCCACAGGACAGATCTCTTGATATTTCTGTCTGCAAAATCCTAACCACCAACGCTATGGTATTAGGAAATCACCTTAGAGTCCCGACGAGGTTGGCTGTATCCATTGAAACTCTTAGAAACTGAGTGAATACCAGTTGTTTGAGGGTCGCGCACCTGTTGTTTTGGGTGGCATTAGTGCTGATGACCCTTTGATCATATACGAGATCCGCGTGGTATGAGGTTATGTGAACGGAGTTCTCTATTCTTTTTTCTGGCTCTGTGCTGATGCAATAGGGTATAAGTTCATTATGATGGATGTGCGCGACCACACAGAGCAAGTGTCGTCAGCCTCTACAGAAAAAGCGAGGGTATCCAGCGAATGGAGTGGCCAGTTTGGTCTCCAGACCTGAATCCCATTGAGCATGCGTGGTACGTTCAGCGGGCAGCCGTTTCAGCTCGACAAGTGCAACCCACCAGCATACATGGGATTCGGATTGATAGAGGTGTGGACCAACAAACCGCTACTTCGGTTCCGGTCTGTAATTGGCGTAGGCTAGGAACATACGGCCATGCTAAGAAGATATCAGGCCGTATTCAGTGTTAGCGTTGGCCAAACACAGTACTAAGTAGCCAGGAAACCCTGACTATGCCACTTAGCAGACTCATCCGTACATGACTGTAGTCCCTCCACAGTGGGCTGCAGGGGCACATCCGTCACTGCGCTTATTACGATTGGGGGCACAACATCTGAAATTGCTTTTCTGTATTGATAATTGCAAGATAAATGTGGCTACGGCTATATGGATTGCCGTCTGTACGTATTCCTTAGCAATGCTGAGTAGTACATTTCAACCATATTCCGTTGATCTACGTTAGACCACACGGCAATCCAACCTTCCATGCAACAAGTATCATTTAACATAAGAGGGCTAAATGTATACAAAATGCAAAATGGCCTTCAAGGTTGCAATCACAAAAGATGATGCTTCACTCAAAGACACACAGCCGTGGCGTGATAACGCAGGCAACGGGGCCGGTACTTGACCAATACCGGACCACTACTGACTTGCATTATTGAGATACACGTAGCATTGCATATGTACTTCTTGACATTTGAATTGTAAAGCCTCAAATCCACAGCTGCATGCAGCTCCCTGCACTGAAATGATTCATGTTACACAGCGATCTCGGCCATATACTGGATTAGAATCCAGTGACAATACATGCATAATACTTACATAAACGGTGGACGAGCTGGTGCCCCCAGTGGCGAGTAGGCTGTGAGGTAGATATTCTTAGATTTACAGTAGTTCACCATAGTTGCATGCGGGAGGTACACGTGACTTTCGACCTGTGCAATGAAATTGTTACACGGAATAAATAAATCATTAAATAATCAAAGCTGAGTGAATATCTTCCGATAATTTCAACCTGATCCGTCACACTAGTTAAGACATCGAATAGTGCTGGGAATATTGCAATGTAATATCGCTGTTGTGTAGTGGCAAATGTCATATTCTTAAACACACTGAGACTAAAACGGTCTAGGTAATCGGTTTGAAATGGGTTTAAAAGGTCTAATTTTCTTGAAATCATAGTCTGGGTGGAGTCAGAGCTATACATAGAAATTCCAGGACTTAGCCTTGTTTTCGGAGTACAAGCGTGAGGTTTGGAAGCATAGTATTCACGACATTCCACGTATGGAAGCCATGTTCGTTATTTGTTAGAGAGATCAATGGAGGATTCCTGTTTATTCATACGTCATATGACATCATAATCCACTATGTGACGTGTATGATGACATCACAGTCAATTACGTTATGAATGACCTAGCTACAGTTCTTCACGAACGGACTAATCGTTGTTGTACGAATTATGTCTTTGCTATTTAATAAACATGCTGAAAGTAAGTTAACTGCTCACTGTTGTTGCCATAGGCAGCAAAGGCAACCAGTCAAATTAGTTTTAAAATATTCCACAGCTTACCTGTATGGTTTTCCGGAAATTGATATTCGGGGAGTTCAGGGATTGATCGCTCAGATTCGATATAAATATGATCGTGTAAACAAAGATTCGGAAGTAAAAAATCTAGTTTGCTGTTTGTAGTGGACTCTGACGAGCTGGAAAAGTGTAATTACTTCAGATTTTGTCTCAAATTGTAGCCAGCCAGAATCCATGCTTCCAAAAAAACTACGGTCTTGATGTGACCGTGAAAGGCTTTTTGTCAGATTCAACTGTCAACGTCATATTTTGCATCAGATTTTGTCTGACACATTCAACCGGTCGTTTAAACGCTCATCAGATTAGAACTACGACGGAAAATTGGGGAGCATATCATGTCTGGTAGATTCAGGTGCAGTTTCACTTAACAAATGGACCAACAATTTATATATTAACCCTTTAACACTCATATCAGCCAAAAACGCCTTCTGCATGGGTCTTGCGAAATGTCAATTTGCAGACCAAGAAAAAAACTATTTTTGAAAGTTTACCACTGGAATGACTGACTCGACAACCGAGCCAGTCATTCCAGTGGTACATTTTCGAAAAAGAGTCTTCTCTTGGTCTGCAAATGGATATTTTCTATGAGAAAATTTAAATTGCATTGAACAAATTCGGGGGTTAAGGGTTAAGACCTTTGGAACTGTGTATATTCAACAGCTTTACTCCTATCAAGAACAACAAGGGTGGAACTACAACGAACAGTGTTACAGCCTGCTGGTGAGTGAGTAGGCATATTGGTCAAGAAATAGAAAAAATATGAAATATAGAAATAGTGTCATTATTGGTACCTGGTTAACTGCAGGTTTGATTCGTGCATTGTCATACAACTTTTCTAGTTGTTCTTGGGCATAGTTTGATACACCAATGGACTTAATCTTTCCCTCGTCAACAAGTTTCTCGAGCTCCTAAGACAAATAAGAATTACGAAGATGATGATGATGATGATGATGTTGCTGTTGATGCTGATAAGCATGATGGTGATGGTGGTGGTGGTGGCGGTGGTGGTGGCGGTTGTGGTGGTCGTCGTTCTGGTGATGGCGGCAGCGTTGGCGACTTCGGCAGCGGCGGCAGGGCTGGTGGTTTAATCACATCGTTTTGACGCCGATGTTGGTGTTGCCGCCATTGAATCCCCAACCGCCAAGGACGACAACGACGACGATGACGACGGCCGTTGTCATGACGCTGCAGCTGCTGATACTGCTGCTGCCGCGGCGGCGGTGGCGGCGGCTGCTGCTGCTGGTGCTGCTGCTGCTGCTGCTGGTGCTGCTGCTGCTGCTACTGCTTCTGCTTCTTCTGCTGCTGCTGCTGTTGGTGCTGGTTCTGTTGCTACTGGTAGTGCTACTGCTGCTGCTGCTTCTGCTGCTGTTGTTGTTGGTGCCACTGCTGATGCTGCTGCTGCTGCTACTGCTGCTACTGCTGCTGCTTCCTGCTGGTGCTGCTGCTAATGCTGCGGCTGCTTCCTGCTGCTATTGCTGCTGATGTAGTTGCTGCTGCTGGTTCGGCTGTTGCTGCTGCTGCGTCCATTGATGCCGCTGTTGCTGGCGGTGGTGGTGCTGCTGCTGCTGTTGCTGTTGCTGTTGCTGTTGCGGCTGCTGGTGTTGTTTCTGGTGTTGCTGCTGCTGTTGATGTTGTTGTTGCTGCGGCTGCTGCGGCTGCTGCAACTGCTGGTACTGCTGTTGTTGTAGCTGCTTCCTGCTGCTGCTGCTGCTGCTGCTGCTACTGCTGCTGCTGTTGCTGCTGCTGCTGTTGGTACTACTACTGCTTCCGGCTTCTGCTGCTGTTGCTGCTGTTGGTACTGCTGTTGCTTCCTGCTGCTTCTGCTACCGCTGCTGCTGGTACTGTTATTGCTGCAGCTGCTGCTGCTGCTGCTGCTGCTTCCTGTTGCTGCTGCTGTTGGTTCTACTGTTGATGTTGCTGCTTCCTGCTGCTGATTCCCGCTGCTATAGCTCCTGTTGTTGGCACGGCTGTTGCCTTTGCTGCTGCTACTGCTGCCTCCTGATGTTGCTGCCCTTGCTGCTGCTGCTGCTGCTGCTGCTGCTGCTGCTTATGATGATGATGATGATGATGATGATGTCGATGTGACGATGATGATGATGATGATGATGCGGCTGCTACTGATGCTGTTGTTGCTGCTGCTGTTGCTGCTGCCGCTGCTGCTGCTGCTGCTGCTGATGATGATGATGATGATGATGATGAAGAAGATGATGATGATGATGATGATGATGATGATGATGCTGATGGTGTTGTTGTGGATGAGTATTGCAGCATGGTAACTACTACGTGAATGAATGGCCATATGATACCACTTAGATCAAATGATGGCGCTATAATGGCCATGGCTAATAAATAAATGCGGTGTTGTCCTCTGTTGGTTTGTCGGACATATACACATGTAAACTGAATAGAATGGTGTGCTCAATTTATTCAAGATGTCACCGTAAATCCTCACGACTTTCCGATTGTTCAGCAGAGTTTCTTAAAGCAATCGTGATTATTGATTGCATCACGACATGGCGAATCGTCGAATATCGTGATTAATGATCAAATCGTGGTAAATCCATATATCGATAAAGCGTGATTATTGATTTACTCATGACAATGCGAAATATCGATAAATTGTGAGTATTGGTTGAATATTGATATATTCAAATATCTAAATATCTTACACTTGTTTTGGAAAGTGTCCTTATTTGCTGCATAGAGAACCTTGGTAATAAAGTAATCGTAACACAGAATATCAGCTCTCTGCAGCTATATACACGATGCATGAAGAAAATGTTTACTATATTGCATACTGACCTTCCACGATTCCAAATGATCATAGTGGTCATTCAACACCTTCCCATTAACCATTGGAAATAAGTCACCGTTCCCCTGATTCTGTTAAAGAAAACATTCAATAAAATTGTCACACAATCTCAGATTTGATATGAAATGTATGAACAGAAAGTGAGTAATGTATCACATCAGATTAACACTAGTGTTGTGTCAAATCGGTTTTAAAATATTCAAACTTCCTGCTTGAATTATTCCTTTGCAATCGAGATTCTAATTGTTAACGGCTAATTTAATCTGGAATTTAATAACAAATTTAAGCCTGAAATAATAGCATGCATATTGTGTTTATCACTAAATTGTGTTGGCCATTACAGACAATAGTGGGGCGCTACCGCGATAACGGAAATAAAATGAAAAAAGCAAGACGATTACTAGAATCTCAGATGAAACTAATCCTCCTCTGCTCAAAACGAGCAGCCGGCTCTCTGGCAGATATTTGTTCAGACAGATGGGCCAAAAATCTGTCATAAAGCCGGTTGGTTGCAGGTCCAAGCAGACGTGGTCCTTTTCCAACTGAGATTTTACGTTGTTATGTACTTGATTAGGACGCCAGATACTGAGTGACAGATAGGATCCATCCATTGTAATATATTAACAATATGCATATTCACCTTTAAAGCTGTGGAACCATGAAATAACATTAAGTCGATGTAATCCAAATTCAGGTCTTTCAAGCTTTTCAAAAATGCTTCTCTTACATACTCCTTCTTCAGGAAAACTAAGGCAATCTGAAACAGTATTAGTCAAACATAGGGATATGATAAATGTATTGTTTAGATTTAAGATACGACACTGATAACGCAGCTTACTGGGCCGATGCAGGGGAATACCGTGCCGATACTGAACGTATCGGCCAGGTAACCGCCCAGCGCTGGCCCGGTAAGGTGCGTTATCTGGGAGGTGCGTTTCAGGAGCTAACATGACGTACTTATTTTGTTTTAGTGATGGCATTCACACAATAAATTACAGATAGGATAACAATCCATGTGCCAGCGGCTGAGGCTATATATGCAACTTGACTTACTTCTAATATCACAAACATTGTATTAACCCTTTCTCGCCCTGAATACCTGGAATCTGTTCGAATATCAAGGTGACTATACTGTGGGGGTTTAATCCCACATAGAAACAGGTTGGAATATGGCGTGAGAAGGTACAGAAACGCTATACTAGTTACTTCAAGTGCTAAATCTGAACTAACTTTATTTACAAAGGCGGTATACAATCAAAGCGGTAGATCCCGCCCCCACAGATTTAATGACTCTATTTTACTGTGATTGACATGGCGCTGGTGTCGCTGCCGCAGTCGCCGCTATCTACACTATGATTTATATCATCCCCAACATATACTGATAGGTTGTTAAGTCGTTTGGAACTAGATTTTACTGGAAGCTGACAGCAACCGCTCCAATTCATATTAGTTTTAAAATATTACTGAGAATATATGTTAAATTGTACATGAGGTTTCGAATGCGGCATTTCGGGTGTCCTCTCATGGTTAGTATATAAACACGACTATTCTCATAAACACGCATCTCCCGTACACAAATAACTATCTCCACCATACGCATGAAAGATGCTGATGACGACGACGACGATGACGACGACGACGACGACGAGCGACTGTGTACCGCGGCTAGAAGTCGTTTAAACTTCTATCAGCTGCGGTCAATTTTCCTCAACCTTCTCCATTCCGTTGCGAGCATTGAAATTACCTTTAGGTTCCTTTCTGTCGTGAGTGTTCTTAGATACACCGAGAGAATACAACAGTAAAACAACATTTACCTTTGATGTGATGAAGACGTCCTCTCTTTTCAGCTTCCCGCTCTTAAAGTAGTCCTGCAGTGCTGCTCCAAGGACCGCCTCATTCCGATATGCATAGGCCGTATCAAACGCTCTATATCCGAGATCCAGGGCTGTTTTGATTGTAGCCGTTAACACATCGTCTTTACACTGTTTTCAAAGAAGAAGAAAATGGCAAAATATCTTTTACTTATATGACGCCATTACGTATATATTTCAGGTTATACTATAATGGAAGCGATTCCATGAACAGTTTATTAACAAGGAAATATTGATCATCGCGATATCATCTTAATACAATTCATGCTACTTTTGCTATGTAATGAAATGTAATGCTACAACTACGTGCGTAGTAGTTCCATAATAATCACAGCCAAAACACGCATCACGCATTCTCGCCCACTCGCCATTTTTGATGAGCTTGGCAGTTAGCCTTTCACCTCACCCTCTTTAAAAATCAACAAGGTCCTCAAAGACCTCGAAGGCAACCTCCCACCCATTGTTTGCCTCTCAGGTAGGAAGTCTGATGTTATGGCAATGCATGCACAGGTTTGATGATCATGAACGGTGACCTGCGACAGTTAGCGTTTGACCATTTCACCGGAGAATCGAGACGCTTCTTCAAAGTTTGTCCCACTCCGCTAGAATTTTAGTTTGTGGCGGTTGACTGGATTTCTCTACAATTAATATATCAAGTAACTACGTCATGTACGCTGCAGGGGAAATTCACATGGTACATAAACCTGTCGTAATCTAGCTATTCCAACCAATATAGTCTACAGAGAACAGCTACGAAATGCGGAGTCAGCCATCCCCATGAAGAAATAATGAGAGGGATGGACGAGCAAGGGAAAAGGAGGGAGGTGGATGGAGGGACGGGCAGAGGGATGGAGTGATGAATGAATGGGGAGTTGGAGATGAGGGGAGATGGAGGGCCGGGTAGATTAGTTGACCGCTAATTAGAGCGAAAAATTTGGAACTTACAAATCGACAAGTCACCGCGTTGCGCGCATTAGAATACGCGATTATTGAGCGAGAATTGCGAGAGTATTTTTTGTTTTCGTGTCAATAAAGCTGGGCACAATATCGCGCTTACAGGCAAGTGTGTATATCAGCACGGCATCGTTGCGATTCACACGAAAATATGATAGTAATTACATAGTTCGTTGTTAGTTTAATTAATGTAATGTATAGGCTGTGTTGATCCTGATTTACACCCTTATCATTTAGTCTTTCGCGTCCAGTCAAATTATTTTCAGAAAATCCAACACTATTTCCCATATCAGCAAAAGTTTGTCTTATCTTGTTTCACTATTATATGCGCTACTAAGACAGAGTCAGTCAAATATGGGCGCTAGATTCTGAGACAGACAAACAGACATCCAGACGGACAGCAAGACGGACATCAAGACAGACAGACAGACAGACAGACAAACAGACAGAGAGATAGACAGACAGAGACACAGACAGACCGACAGACAGACAGACAGACAGACAGACAGACAGACAGACAGACAGACAGACAGACAGACAGACAGACAGATAGACAGGCAGGCAGGCAGGCAGGCAGGCAGGCAGGCAGGCAGGCAGGCAGGCAGGCAGGCAGGCAGGCAGGCAGGCAGGCATGCAGACAGGCAGGCAGGCATGCAGACAGGCATGCAGGCAGGCAGGCAGGCAGGCAGGCAGGCAGGCAGGCAGGCAGGCAGGCAGGCAGGCAGGCAGGCAGGCAGGCAGGCAGGCAGGCAGGCAGGCAGGCAGGTAGGCAGGCAGGCAGGCATGCGGGCGGGTGGGCGGGCGGGAAGGCAGGCAGAAAGACAGGCAGAAAGACAGGCAGGCAGGCATGCATGCATGCATGCATGCATGCAGGCAGGCAGGCAGGCAGGCAGGCAGGCAGGCAGGCAGGCAGGCAGGCAGGCAGGCAGACAGGCAGGCAGGCAGGCAGGCAGGCAAGCAGGCAAGCATGCAGGCAGGCAGGCAGGCAGGCAGGCAGGCAGGCAGGCAGGCAATACCCTCATTCAATTGTGGAACAAGTTTAATTGATAGCGATGATTATTTCCCAGATCAAATCTCCCTCTCTCTCTCTCTCTCTCTCTCTCTCTCTCTTTCTCTCTCTCTCTCTCTTGCTCCCTCTCTCTCTCTCTCTCTCCCTCCCTCCCTCCTTCCCTCTCTCTCTCTTCTCTCTCTCTCTCTCTCTCTCTCTCTCTCTCTCTCTCTCTATCACTCCCTCTCACTCCCCTCCCTCTCTCATTGCGATGTTTGCATGCATATAGGTAATCACTCACTGAACATAACTGGCTGGAATAATTAAGATTTTTTTAATGCAGTTAATAAGATGATAAGTAAATGGATTTTAATTTTGATAAATCTATATGATTACTCACAGACCAAGTTCCCAGGCCCAGAATTGGCATCTCAGCCCCGCTGTTCAACTTGATCTTTGGTGAAAATACTGCCATTATTGATAATACTTGATGACGTTTCTTCACAATAGGTTCACTAAATCACGATAGATGATGATCTACAGGTAGGCTATCCTCCTCTGAGTTATCTTAAGATGGAAGATATATATATATATAGGCCTATATATATATATATATATATATATATATATATATATATATATATATATATATATATATATATATATATATATATATATATATATAGGCCTAGACATTTCTGTACCGAATGTGCTGATTCGCGGCCTTATTATTTATTCAACAAATCGAGAGAGCGAGAGAGCTTTTGACGCAGCCCATAATGTAATATGTAGGCCTACACGCTCTCAATCTAATCAATTAGCTATCTGAATACGAATGACAGAATTAGTAAACGCACTTATAATTTAATAAAAATGTTATATTCGATATTTTGAAACTAATTTTAATTAATCTAAAGTCAGTTACCTTGAACTTGAGATTCTGGGAATAGGTGTGTCATGTGGTTAAATGGTGTAAGCCTGACATATAGGTAATTTCCTCGGCTATCGATTCATGTTTTTCGCAGCGTCATTATAACCCTATAGCCGCAAGTATCCCATTTTTCATGACCGATTCTATGATGTATCGCGATTTGATAAAACGACTTGTTGATTTGGACATTATTTTGACTGAAAGATGTTGCTCTCTTAGACAGCAACAACTTTCAGTCATGTAATTTTTTTAAACATTTAACAGTTTAACGCTCGGTTTAGTGATAAACAATAGGGATACATTTCTAGCCAAGCAACGCCCTCTATTTTACTTGCAGGAATCGATTTTAAACTGCGGATACTGAATTGTCAGAATCTAAACTTCAAGATAACAACACAGGTAACCTGTTAAATATTTTGGAAGTAATTTGACTTGGGGCTGTTGCTGTGTTATGCCAAAAAAAGCTTCCAGCTAAATTAATTTCAAAATACACAACAGAATGTAGAATAAATTATAAATTCATGAAAGACATACAATTCGCACACATTCGTGACAGACATTTCAATTTAATTGATGGCACTACGTCATTTTAATTGTGACCTCGGCTAACACGTGCCGTAATAGATTATGACGGCAGGTACTTGAGTGACAGGTCGGATCCCTCCATTGCCCGTGTATATGTTCAAGTCCTACATCATTCCAGCCACCAAGAGGTTATCGAGGTTTCCATGCACGAGCTATCGCGATATTGCGCACCTCTCAGTTTGTTAGCAAGATTAATATAGGGTCATTGTACGTGGAGACTCAGCTATCATAGTGGTGGGTGTATGATACCTACTGTTGCATCTACCTGCGGACCTGCATGCATCTGTGAATTGCTAGCCCCAACTCTCAATAATGGCATCGGTGAATCAATTTAACCTTTTCGTGGCGAGGATGGCAAAGACCGGACTCTACGTTGGTCTTGAGAAATGTTCGTTTACATGCCAATAGATGCGTATTTTTTTTAGACTTTACAACTGGAATGAATGGCTCGGTTGCCGAGCCAGTCATTCCAGATGGTAAATTTTCAGAAAAGTGTCTTCTTTCTTCCTGACGAATGAAGATTATTTAAGCTAATATTGTTTATATTCTTGATCACGTTTAGCCATTAAATGATTGATAACGATCTGGGTTAACGAGAATCAGTTTAAATTGCATTAACTACTAAATACTTATTGCATTTGCACATAGTAATGTCTAAAGCCTCTTGAATAGGGTACCGGGCAAAAAGCATCCGATTAATTATGTTTCTTAATTGTATTTAGCTATCATTCGGGGGTTACAAACAAAACATCGCTATTTCGGACGTTAAATTACTTTTAATCCAACTTTTAAACTGTCTGCGTCCACCACGCGCATTTTCAAACGTAGTTCATAAGTAGGTGGTATGTATTACAAAACTACAAATAAATAACATAACGTATCCCGTCGTATGTACATATTCGCCGTCGTTGTCGTTTTATCTTTGCTTAGATTAAAACAGATATCGACGATCAACCCTTTATTTAGTGATAGTAGTATACCACATATACTATTGCAGCAATCTTATATACAAGGGTACCTGCAACTAAACTAAAACGTTCCATAGCCATTCACGATATAAATAGATCATGGATGTACCAAATTTTGAGAAACTACCTTCTTGCATTCCGAAGATATGCTGCAGCCAAACAGATATACAATGGATGATCCAGTTTTATTGCATCTCTAGTTAAGCCTTTAATGACTGAATTTCTTCGAACAATTAAAATAGTTACTTATTGAATGTCCCTTTTCAGGCGAAGAGAAGGCTATTTTTGAAAATTTACCACTGAAATGACTGGCTCGGTAACCGAGCCAGTCATTACAGTGGTAAATTTTCAAAAATAGCCTTCTCCTCGCCTGAAAGGGGGCATTCAATAAGTCACTATTTTAATTGATGGACATTACTCAAAACCACTACAGATGCCGGTTTTGGCCGGTTTCGTCATGAAAGGGTTAATCCCCACACACGCGTTGCCGGTGTTGAGATAGATCGAATCTTGAAGTCTCTGAATCTCGATTTCCAGAAAGCTATACAGGTAAGCTGTTGAGAATATTCAACATAATTGTTATTAAATAGTAAAGACACACAATTCTTACAACTTGACGGACTATTAAGAGTTCAGGACGGATTTAGACTAAAGCGGGCAACACATGTGTGCGTATTGCGTAGTGCGTAATGCGTATGTTCATTGCGTGGTGCGTGATGCGCAAATTTAAAAATAATTGCAAATAAATGGGAGTGATCACATGTGTCCGCAGTGCGTAATGCATGTTGCGTACTGCGTATTGCGTTGCGTATTTATCGCTTCATGGAGCGAAAAACACGAATCACGCACCACGCAACGAGCATACGCATTACGCATTACGCACTACGCAATACGCACACATGTGTTCCCCGCTTTAGATATGACATTCATTATATTTATCGTGTGACCTCAGCCTACCTATGATGTATCTGATTATACCGTCATATACTTGACTGACCGACTGAATTCCTCTATTCTAACATTACCTTACTTAGGATATGGCTTGTTAACCAATAAAGGGGTCCATTTCTAGCTATGCCCCGCCTATTTCTGGCTATGCCCCGCCTATTTCTAGCTATGACCCGCCTATTTCTAGCTAAACTCCAAACATTCTGTACTTGTTTTAGAATCAATTTATATACATTGAACGCTGAATTACTAGAATCCAAAATTCAATGTATTTATACCAGTAAGCCGTTGAGCGTTTTGAAACTAATTTGATTGGGGACTGCTGCTGTCTATGACAGCAACACCCCCACGGTAAAATTAGTCTCAAAATATTCAACTGAATGTTTATTGGTAAATTTATCAAAGACATACAATTTTGTACATTGGGCAGTTGCTTGGAAGTTCGTGACGGGACTAGATTTCTCATTATTATTGCGGCGTCTGCTAATACGTGACGTAATTGATTCTTACGTAAGATGCGTGTGCAACAGTTCTGATACCTCTATTTTCTAGTAAGTTTCAGGTGCGTATAGCGCCATGTCACTTAGATAGTTAGTTATATAGTTAGATAGTCAGCCAGTTAGACAGCCAGCCAGCCAGCCAGCCAGCCAGCCAGCCAGCCAGCCAGCCAGCCAGCCAGCCAGCCAGCCAACCGACCAACCGACCAACCGGCCAACCGGCCAACCGGCCAACCGGCCAACCGGCCAACCAGCCAACCAGCCAACCAGCCAACCAGCCAACCAGCCAACCAGCCAACCAGCCAACCAGCGAGCCCCGCCATCATGTTCAACATAATGATTATTAAATTGGAAATCCATCAAAGACCTACACTTCGTACACACGACAGACTTTTCGGGGTTCATGACGGAGAACTCTAGACATTATTTTGATTGTGACGTCAACTAATATGTGACATATTGGACAATGACGTCATATAACTGAGTGACAGATCGACGCCTCTATTAACGAGGTTTTAGTAAGCTACCTATTGGACCTTTCCAGTTTTAACTATGCCCCGCCTATCACTAGCTAAGGGCCGCCCACGCTTTGTCAGTGTTAAGATCGATCGATACCTGAACTCCCTCACTATCAATTTCAAGAGAACTATACAGGTAAGCTGCTGAACCTTGTGAAACTAATTTGACGTGTTGCTGTTGCTGCCTACAGCGCCCAGTCATTTAGTTTCGAAATATTCAACAGCATGTTTATTAAATTTTAAAGACATACACTCCGTACAACAACGCATAGCCCGTCAACAATGGAACTTTCCAGTTTTAGTTATGTCCCGCCCATCACTAGCTAAGCCCCACCCACAATTCCCCATGTTGAGACTGATCGACCCCCGAATGCCCTGATTATCAATTTCCTGAAAACTATACAGTTAAGTTGTTGAATAACTTGAAACTAAATTGACTAGGTGCTGTTGCTGCCTATGGCAGCAACAGCGCCAAGTGAAATTAGTTTCAAAATATTCAACAGGTTATTTATTAAATAGTAAAGGCATACAATTCGTACAACAACGCATACTCCGTCTTCAATTATGCGTTCGTGACGTAGGCCTGCTTATCTACGTCATTCATGACGTTATTGTTGTGATGTCATTATATACGTCACATAGTTGATTATGACGTCATGTGCTAAATGGTTGTAAGAACCATAACTTTGCCAAACATTCTAATGTCATTTTGATCTTTAACATCCAGATCAGCAGGGATGTATGATGACATTGTACATGATTTGAGAATAATTTTGGTATATGATAACCTTTGACAGCAGACCGAGATGGCCTATTAGATGTAGTCAACCTGACAATACATTCACTGTCCTACGACTAACGTCTTAGGATTAGGAAAATGAAAGAAGCCTCATGATAAATGTGCATTTCAGGGTCAGACGTTAACGTAGTTGGAAGGAGACGTTCGCTCTATTAATCCCTACCACGCTGACGTATATAATTATAAATTTTCAAAGTAAATTAAAAGATGAACCGTTACCGGTGTTAACTTTTTAACAAATTGCGTGGAAGATTGTACTGTCATAGACAGCAGCAACATCATCCACCAAAACTGCAGAATAATCTACACTAAATCCATTGTTATTGACACAGTAAAGGATAGAATATTGACATCAGAATAGTAAGGGTTATGGACATTCATTACGAACAAAATTTTTAGTGTACAGTAAAGGGGAATAACTCTGCTTAGGAAGTATGTAAGTGTCCAATAATTTATTTCCCATGACATCACACGATCATTGCTCACGCCACCAAAGGCCGCTGAGTATTGCGGTTGGTGCCGTTCGTGGGTCCGTCAGTCCGTCCGTATATATGATGGTCTTCGTCAATTTCTGACCAAGTTGCATAATGGACCTTTCCAGTTTTAGCAATGCCCCGCTAAGATCTAGTTAAGCTCCACCCACGATTCGCCGTGCTGGGATCTATCGATCCACGAACTCCCTGACGATCAATTTCCAGGAAACTATACAGGTAAGCTGTTGAATATTTTGAAACTAATTGGCAGCAACAGCGCCCAGTCAAATTAGTTTCAAAATACTCAACAACGTCTTTATTGAATAGTAGACATACAATTCGTACAGCAACGCTTATCCTGTCTTCAATTACGCGTTCGAGACATACTTATATACATTTATGACGTCATTGATTATTACGCTAACCTACACGTTACGTAGTGGAGTATGACGTCAACTGATGGATGGATAAACTGGGAGGGTCCATTAGTGGCTAAGTTTCCAAACACGTTGTATAACGTGCTGAAGCCGTTTTACTTTTTCAACACGTATTACACTTTTACCACAAGTACGTCACCGTATGCCGACGTTGCAATTATAATTGAGAGAGAATCCTCCGTTATGGGCATTGATATCGTATATATTGGCTAGATCACTCATGCGCATACCCTCACTATGACTGGTTGTCGCGACCGCCGATGACTTGAGGTCAGTACATCGCCAGTGCACCCGACCGAGTATTTCCGAATTTTGACACGTAGACGCAAGCTGTCAGTAACAGCTATTCAGCCGATGTTTCATTTCATTTTGGAAACTTATCAACGTAGATCGTAACGTTTCTCAGTGCTCTTCTCATTCTTCTGGCTACTTTCCCTGTCAAACCACCGCGGTCCTACCTCCACGGTATAACCGTAGCACCACACATAATGCTGCGTCTCAAATTTACTTCAGTTGTCAGAAGTGAGTGGAACATGTGTGTGCTCTCTACAGTAGCATAAGGACTACTAACTGGCAAGCAGACGCAGACACTTATAACCTGAATTTATATAATTGTATCGTAAATAAAATTTGGTTGGATATATTAACCTGACATTTTAATCGACGAGGAAATGGAATTCGCAACAAAAATAAGATTGTGTTAGTAATATGATGTACTCATATACCCGGCGAGATAAGCGAGAATAGACTGGACTCTGAAATGCCGCTTTTGAAAGGGTCATGCGTGAGCTAGCCAATATATACGACATCTACGGTTTCAATATTTGTCCGCGTGTAAAAAATGTGGCGGTGGGGTTAGGGGCAATATAGAGACACCTCCACCTACCAGCCCCCCCCCCCACCCCCACCCCCCCACTGCCTGTCAGGCCAGAGGGACTTGTCGGTACTGAAGTCACTATACGGTATTCCCTGTAGTAGTACTCTTAATTGACAAAAGAGGGCGCTTCGAATGACTATCCCTGACCAAAACAAAATAATCAGGTCGAATGGCTCGAATTGAATAAGTAACACCCACCCCTCTCACCCCCCCCTCCCCCCCCCCCTGTAAATAGCTCTGTAGATATAGATATTTACCGTCCGATATCTTGGCAAGGGAGATAAATGTTGTCTTATAATAACCGTCCGAGCAAATAAAGTAGCGTGATTACGTCCCATTCGTGTGATCAATTTGGAGTTGGGAATCGATCAGCGTGTTGGTGGCAGGATGTCGGATATTGAACAAACGCTGGTTTTGTTGTTAACTGAGAAGGTTTCAATCAAATCTGTGTGTATTTTATGAAATATTGACTCATGTGTGATCTATTTATGCAAAGTTATGCCAGTCATGTCACCTACACATTAAGGAATACATCATGAAAGAACGAACTGGCGATCGGGCAAATAATCACGATTCATTTCCATTTCTACCGATGGTAGTTTATTTAATATTGTATGAGATTACCAATAAGCATCCGTTGTTATTTCCCTTTTCCGTTCATTTAACGACAGCACACAATTCATTTGAAAATTTACCACCAGAATGACTGGCTCGATAAACCTGAAAGACAGTCCTTTCTTGGTCTGCAAATGGACATTTTCTCTGAGAAAATTCAAATTTTCCTGGAAGAATTTGAGTGTTAAAGGACTTAAGGGCAGAACAGACAGGACACGGGCGTCACACGTGCGTCAGGCAACGTGCGGGCGTCAAGCGGAAAATTAAAACACACTGAATGCGTCTGGCATGCGGCAAATCGGATAAACGCACACCATTATTAGGTAATTGTCAGAACATTCTTCTGCAGATTCTGGAACATCCTTTTGTGACCACGTGCGAAATGGGAATTTCCCCTCGCGGCAGCAAGCGGCATGCCTAAAATATCGCTTTATGAGCGATTCCAAACACCCGCGCGCCGCCCGCCCGCCTTTTAGTGCGTTTTGTTTCTCTTGATATCATATGTTTGAAATCTGACGCACTGACATCAGCGTGACGCCCGCCTGACGCCCGCGTCATGTCTGTTTTGCCCTTAGCGGTATGAATAGTATTCTCCATAGGCGCCGATGTAGGGCGATTAGCTCGCTACTGATAAATCACTATAGATCCTTTCTAAAACGATATATTTGAGTCACTTTTTCTGGTGGAAACAACAATTTTCGGCCAAAATGATTTCACAATGCACTGCTGGTTTCCAAGGCCGCAAGATGATGCCTTCTGAATATTTTGACATTCGTGTAACTGAATGTAGACCCTGTCTCTGGAAACAACTGTTTTCAGTCAAATTGTTTTAAAATTAGACCGTATTTTACCTGTAGGACGCAGTGGCTAATCAGCTTGGCGCGAATATAACTGAGCTTATATGACCGGCTATAGCGGGTATTATTTATTCGCCCAGCATACACCAGATCGCATGGGTCCAACTTCGTCACTAATTGGTTCCCACCAGAATGCCATAAATGGTATTTAGCTGCTTTTTTCTAATTATCCTGATTTATTTGTGTTTTTTCAATGGTGGATGGGTATAGGTTAATTATTATATAAAGCTGTCATTCAAGCGCATATATTACTTGCCTGATCCGTTCCTTTAAGTTTCTCAACCCGTTTGTAATAACTGGTCACATCAACTATGCTAAACGTGTGAGGTGTTGTCCTCAGGAAATACATTAAATGCACAAGTCATACCAATGACTGCATGAGAAATTTCTTCATGACGGCTTTCACATAGTGTGGTGAAGTGAAGAGTTTTGGGGTTGGCATTTGATCAGATTGGATGTTGTAATGCAATCTATCAAATGCTGTGGTGGTTTGTCCCATGACCATGGTGTGAGTGAAAGTGTTTAACTGCAGTGAATGCACAGTATGCACATGTGTGCATCCGTTCATGACTCAACTCCAATATTTCAAAACATATGACCAGTGTACAACATGTGGAAATGGGCACATCCAGGAAAGACTTCCGAAATGTCAACCAGATCTAGGACTGGTTCGATCTTCATGATCCATTCCTCAGTGACTCGCCTCGCCTTTGTTGCCTGCCAAGTGGTCAGACAAATATTTCTGGGGATGAAATCAATTGTGATGAGACTGAGAAGGTAGTAATGTATATTCAGCGAATATGGGCAGAAATTCTGAAGGTCAGTAGCGTATAAATAAGACGGAGTCAACAAGTGTGTACTCTTTCGGATCTAAAACAGGGTATCACAATTGAGAAACAAACTATGTATTTCGATCCGGCATCTTATTCCTAAGATGCACTTCTCGTTGCACAGAGGGATGAGAATGGTGAGCCATGTTTTGCGTACGAAATGACGGTCATGCCAACATGTCTCTGTTATGATCATTTAATGAGAAGAGGTCAAAAGTCCGATGTGGCTGAAGCGTTCGGAAAAGATCTCACAAATCATATTCTGCGCCATGACCTAGTACAAAACCGCATGCCAGTCAATGATGGTGGATGGTTACTGCTTACTACAACACGTTAGATGGAGAACATCTACAACATTTGTCAAATGGATGGAGCAGTTAGCATAATAGATCAAGTCGAAGTATGGACTAGCATGCATAGTATCGACAAAAGACTATGAGCACAAATCCGAGGTGTGTGGAGGGGGGGGGGGGGGTTGGATACCCGCAGAGATCGTTGTATCTGAAACAGCAATGTCTCATGATGACCAGGATGCATTTCTTGCAAATGAAAACCCCCAGACACAATTCAATACCCTTCTCGCTAGTCATCTCAGATCACAGAATCGGTGTGTTGCAATTAGTGATGATGATACCGACACAATTGACCCTTCCAGTATTAGATATGCCCTGTCCAGCTCTAGCTCTCGCTCGTGTTGGGATCTATCGATCCCTGAACTCCATGACTAGCAATTTCCAGAGAGGTATTCATGTAAGCTGTTAATTATTTTGAAACTAATTTGACTGGGCTATTAAGCGTTAAAGACGGACTAAATCGAGTCATTCATGTCATAATTAATTGTGACGTCATCTTACACGTCACGTAGTTGAGTATGGCGTCAGATGACGACAGATGATGGATTTACTGGAAAGGTGAATTATCGTGTTAACTTCTCTTGCATACTCTAGAAACACTGATATCGTTGTCATAGTGCCATATCATTGGAGGGAACCCATGGCTGACATGTATTGCGGTGACTCTGTTGTAGTAAAACTTTCAGCAGCGTGCAAAGCATTCCTGCTGCGCAAAGTGGCCAAAGTGAAGATAGCGCCAAACTACGCAGGGAACGTAATAGCATTCTGCGCCACAGGGAACGTTTTAAAGATCTTGCTATTCAACAAGCAGACACCCTAGCAGATGCGATCACTGCCACGGATGATTGTCACAAAATGTTTCGGGCATCCTTATCGTGCTACCCAAGCCCACGAAGCCACATACCCCAGCACCCCAACACCCCGGCCAATCTGTGGCCCATTGTGCTCATCGATAGCCTACCGATAATCCTATCCAATATTACCCTGTGCTGCATCGGAGAGAAGATCGATGTCGTCACTGCGTCATATCATAGTGGCTTTAAACGTTGACGTAGCTGTGCAGCAATGGTATGGGTCCAAAATGTGCGTTGTCATATCAGGGGACTTCGACACAACTAAATGCTAAACAAACCTAGATGTACTAAACCTGGCAAGTTGTAATGAACATGAGATGGGACTAGTGAGACTACTACTTGCTACACGAAGGTGAGAGTCAAGACGGCGAAGTCTGCGGAGTTTGAGACATCAATCAGCTCCCCACAGGGAGGTGTTCTATCCACTGTTAACTTGCTACAGCATTGCCATCTGCTGGACAATTCCACACGACCACCTGCCCCCCCCCATCCTCCACCACTACCTCAGTGTCCATGAGCGTATGCTTCTAAAATCGAACATATCGAGGATGTTGACTTCGTAGTTCGTAGACAAGGAAAGGAAACCCCTTGCCGAACTATTCCTAATAGCTGTAAGTCAATTAAAAATGAAAATCGATTTATGAATGACTCCAAAACCTATACCTATCGACAGGCTATGGGGCTAAAGAAAATGACAAACCACTTCGAGGCAGTGAACCATGGAGGAAATTCCGGGGTTCAATGCCCTGCATTATTGCTAACATTGCTGCAGGCTGCGTCATGGGAAACATAGCTGTCCAGTCCTGGAAGCTGTGGATTCGTATATCAAAGATTCCTTTGCCGAAATGTTTACGTTTGTACAATCTGCGTATCCTTGATGCTGTATAACTGTAACAGCTGGGCAGCTCCAACCGCAGCTCCTGACACACTTGATTCCTGCCACGGCAAACGCCTACGCACCATCACTGGGCATCGATAGCCAGACGGCATACGTCTAACGATGTGCTCTATAAGATGTACAATACACCTCTACTGACCGTCCAGCAAACATGTTTCTTGTTTCGCCTTGTGCTATGGTTACCAGAAGACACGCCTGCATAGAGAGCCTTGGAATTTGACCTACTGGAGCCAGCAAATATAAAGCCAGGAAAGGACGTCATTGTATACATCTCTTTTAGTTATGGGCTTGTGTTAATGTCAATACAACCGAACTTTAATACAACTGCTCAGTCTGCTCTGAATACTCAAAAAATCATTTTTCATGGAATTCATGTTAAGCGTGATGTGAGGTGACCTCAAGAAAGCAGGGCTCGATATATAAGAATAGACCTGTGGAAGTTGAACATGGTGGCTGAAGACAAGACTGTAGTCAAAAGCGAAGAAGGGCCGATTGCAGCCTTTGGACAATTCTACTACTACTACATCCGCGGAATACAGTAACCAATCATTCAAGTATCCATTTACAGGCCAAGAAAGTTTTAAAAAATTTATAGCCATTTATTCTAGTGGTTAACTTTCAAAAATACTCTTCACCTGGCCTGCACATAGGCCACACCAGTCCCATTTACCAACACGACTGCTGTTGCGGGTTTTGGTAGGTCGGGTCATTAAGGGGTGAAGTTTACACAAGAGCGGTTACCTTTCATTAAATTCACTTCCCGTCGTTAATATATACAGTGGTTTCAACGTATCTGGCGAAAAGATACTATGATTTTATCAAAATGTATGTGAATATTAAGAGTCTGTAATTTGGTGTGTTTGTAGGGATCATTTTTTAATCGTTTTAATTCATAGATTAACATATATAAATAATATTTAAACTGGAATTCTAGCACCGTGTCGTTTAATAAATATTCCCAAAACAACTGAAATTTCGCTTATGTAATTGCCAAAAAATATAAATTAATTTGTATCCATGAATTTCACTCAGTGTGTAAACAACAGCACACGCACGCTCGCCCGCTCGCCCGCACGCCCGCACACATACTGTTCAATGAAAGGTGGTGGTATAAGCAAAAATCACCATCTACTGCGAAGTCTACAGCAACCAAATCCTTAAACATCGAGAAAATCGGGCCAGCGTGGTAAGATTCTGTAAGGGGTGTTCGCAAGTGTCGTCAATGAGAAGTTCCCCACCTCATCTTTCTAAGCATTTTAACTGCGGGTAGCAGTTTAATAAATCGCCATGCCCCTTAGTTTGTTAGTGAGCTAGTTAGTTATTTAGTTAGTTAGTTAGTTAGTTAGTTAGTTAGTTAGTTAGTTAGTTAGTTAGTTAGTTAGTTAGTTAGTTAGTTAGTTAGTTAGTTAGTTAGTTAGTTAGTTAGTTAGTTAGTTAGTTAGTTAGTTAGTTAGTCGGTCGGTCGGTCGGTCGGTTTGTCGGTCGGTCGGTCAGTGGGTCGGTCGGTCGGTCGGTCGGTAGATCGGTTGGTCAGTCGGTGGGTTGGTCAGTCGGTGGGTTGGTGGGTTGGTGGGTTGGTGGGTTGGTGGGTTGGTGGGTCGGTCGGTCGGTCGGTCGGTCGGTCGGTGGG
>CM067370.1:190744959-190799959 GCA_034401795.1 Chaetoderma sp. LZ-2023a | reverse complement strand
ATAACCTCATATTTCCATTTTCTTGAAACTTTGCTGATGATACTGTTAATCATGCTTAAAGGCGTAATGTTCATTACTGTCTCTCACATGTATTAGTCCAATGGGGGAAGGGAGGGGGGGTGTTGCTGCGGGTGGGGGATCCAGTTTTAGCTTTGCCCAGGCCATCTCTAGCTAAGCTCCACCTATACTTCCCCCAACGTTTGGACCAATCGATCGCTGAAATCGCTGACTATCAATTTCCAGAAACCTGTACGGGTAAGCCGTTGAATATTTTGAAACTAACTTGACTGGGTGCTGTTGCTGCCTATGGCATCAACAGCGCCCCGTCAAATCAGTTTCAAAATATTCAACATCATGTTTATTAGATAGTAAAGACATGCAATTCGTGCAACAATGATTAGTCTGTCACCAGTTATGCGTTCGCGACGAACTTATCTACGTTATTGATGATGGCGTCATCCTTAACGTCACGTGGTTGATTATGACGTCATATGATGAATATAAACCACCCATCCCCGCCATATAGTATACCGAAACGTGTACTACCCCTGTTACCGACCACCTGGGAATTCGGACCACCTCTGAATTAAGACTTCTATGTTTCTGAGCTGAGGTGATCGTTGAAGACAGCTTATATACTTTGTTTGCGCGATTAAACAGCTAAACAGGAGCTAACCTATCCCGGCGGCCACCGCTGTCTGGAACCACTTTATTTATTTTGGATATTATTACGTACAAACATCGACAAAATGGCATCCTTCTTGGGAAATTCTAAAACCGTGTGTGGAACATACCCTAAACGTAATGTATGAACTCCAACCAACTAGTCGCCAAGTAGTTGAGTCTTAAGGTGTACGCCGAGAATAAGTTGCTTACGCGTAAATTATGAGGCCGACGCGCGGCTCGAAACACATTGTTTGCAATTTAAAGGAATGCTAATCTCATCTCAAATGTTGTATTGTATCGGTAGATTATGGTTTATAGATTCCATATCATTCATATCCTTTCACATTCCCTCATCTGTATCAGAATTATATGCTTTGCCACATCGCTTACACGTTGATCAGTGACCGCCGCCGCGCTGTCTCCTCTAGCGGTAACTGGTGTAAGTGCCAATGTATTACATTAATTCTTATGTATTAATCATCTTGTCGAATATTTTGAAACTAATTTAACTGGAAGTTGTTACTGCCTAAGGCAGTAACAACTTCTAGTCAAATTAGTTTCGAAATATTCAACAGCTTGCCTGTATCTTTGCTTTTATACAATATTGTTAAGCTATAGATGGCACCTCTATGACTGAGCGCATATACCGAGGCAGACACGCTAGATATTTTCCTGATTGGGTAAAAAGTAAATAATGACGGCCTTCATAAGCTGTAGAAATGTATCAACATTTAGCTACTAAATCCTGAATATCTTTCTTTGACGGGATAACAAGCTTAAAATTCAATTCATAGTTTATGCGTGGCCTGTTAGCTCATCGGTATAGATATTGTGAGATGAGGTTAGTTATCTTTTAAGGTGGTAGAACATGACTTTATCACACATCCAGGTGAGTGATATAATAATATGTAAAGGTCTACGGAAAGTTATGCAATGGAATACAACCTTGTGTTTGCGATAAACTATAAAATCTAGTTCCATATATGTCATGTAAACTCGTGTTTAGCATATATCGATCAGTCGATTTATGGAAGCCCTAGTAGGTCAATAGCTCCCCTTGATGCTAGGTCAGTCAGTTCGAGAATATGGCTACATGTTTGGTTTTAAAAGGGGCACATTTACAGCAAAATGTTTGAAAATAAAATAATGCTTTGTATGCTTTTAGAGGCTCAATTTGTGTACCACAATGTAATGAAACGAAATAAATCTTAAACTGTGATGATTTCATTTCGTATAAATCAATATAATGTTTTAGTTGCGAGGCTCAATTAGGGACTCGTGTCCCTAAGATCACAAATTAAAACGTTGTATTAATTTATGCATAATGAAATCATTATATGATAAGATTTATTTTGTTTCTTTACATCTAGACACGCAATATAAGCCTCAAAATGTATATAATTTTAACAATTTAATGTGCAAGCATTCTGGTGCGAATGTGTACCTTTAACCCGTCTTGCGTCAACAGCGCCTCAAAGCGCTCACAATTATACTTATAGCAATTAACCCTTTAATGGTCAAGATTTTTCAAGAAAATAATAATTTTTACAATAAAATTTACAAAAATAACTTTCTGTTGTCGTGCAAATAGACATTACTCAAGACTACTACAGGTGCTGTCTTTTTTGGGGAAAGTCCAGTTTTTTCTTAGCTAGTGTCTATTTATCGGCTGAGAGAATACTATTTTTGAAAATTTACCACTGGAGTGACTGGCTCGGTTACCGAGCCAGTAATTCTAGTGGTAAATTTTCAAAAATCATATTCTCTTAGATGAAAAATGGACATTCATCAAGACCACTACATAGATGGATATTTGCTTGCGCGCTTGACTATTAAAGAGTTTAGTTAACAGAAGATGGATTACTGTACGCTTAGCTATTTAATTCAATATATTATCTCCGCATATCGCTGTCGTTATCTCGCACCAAGATGTGGCCATAATTTATCTTCTGGGCAGGGGAGATTTGCATGATCGAAATATATTTATATAGAACTATACGTGCGTTGAGCTCTTAATACATTTGTAGTAATATCTGACTCATCAAATCGTAGCAGGTATCGTCCGAGTTCGTATGTACTCTGACACGTAACGCCCTCTTAGGGTTACAATAGCGGAACGCGCCGATCTGTTACTAATTATTATATAACCTATTAATTAAAACACGTTACTTATTAGCTGACGTCACAATCAAATCGCATAGATCCGACACGAGGGGATGGGGAGGGGCATGGGTGGGGTGCGAAAAGATCCGACATTAACCACGTGATACGTATGTCTTTGTGGAAGTTACAATTTAACAAACATTTTCTTGAATATTTTTAAAGTAATTTGACAGGGAGCTGGTTGCTGATATCAGCAACAACTCCCAGTCGAATTACTTTCAAAATGATCAACAACGTACCTGCAAAGTTACCTTGAAGTAGAGATCTTTTGAATGCATGGTTCGGAGTGTTAAAACCGATAAAATATGCATACATATTGGGCGGAGGTTAGCTCGAAATGGGCGTGGCATAGCTAGAAATGGGCGTGGCATAGCTAGAAATGGGCGATGCGTAGCTAGAAATGAGATGATATAACTAGAAATGGGCGGGACAGAGCTAGAAATAATCAAACGCTTTAGCATTTGTTCAAGTAAATTTCAATTTCCTCATAGAAAATGTCCATTTGCAGACCGAGAGAAGACTTTTTTTAATTTCCCATTGAAATGAATGGCTTGGATCGACAATGGGTTTACATGAACCTACCCATTACTCGTGTCAGCTTTAAAGTTGCGCATTCACACCAAAGTGTTTGAAAATAAAGTGGCCAGTCATTCCAGTTGTAAATTTTCAAAAATGATCTTCAATTGATCTGCAAATGGACATTCCCCAACATGCCAACACCAACTAGCACATATATTTCTTTCTTTATAATTGTTCGGTACGTTCTCTTTCAAGTAATGGCAATGCTTCAACTGAAAGTGACCATTTACATTTTTTCAGAGGCACCTCTCAGCTTTTATAAGTCTGTATGAAACAGAATATCTCTCTGTTGCTTGGTGTGTCAGCCCGTCACATTCGGCATTTTTGACATTTTAAGCAAAGATGCCAATCGCTTCAACAGAATGTTAATTGAATTGTAAATTCAATCATTCGTACACTTTCGTGACAGTTTTCGATTCTCATTTTGATTGTGGCGTCATATAACCTGTGACATATTTGATTATGACGTCAGCTGCTGGAGTGACAGATCGGATATCCTCTGTTGTCATCAAAGTTCCACGTGGCTAATAGAGCGATCGAGCTTTAGCTATGCCCCGCGCATGGGTAGCTAAGCTCCACTCCACACTTCGCCCGTGTTGGGCTCGATCGATCACTGAACTATACCTGACTATCAATTGGCAAAAAAATATACAGGCAGTCTGTTGAATATATTGAAAGAGATGGCAGCAACAGCGCCCAGTCAAATTAGTTACAAAGTATTCAAGAGCATGTTTATTAAATAGTAAAGACTTACAATTCGTACAACAATGCTTCGGAGGTCATCAATTAACCCTTTAGTGACTAAATTTATTCCTGAAAATTAAAATATTTGCTTTTTGAATGTCTATTTGGAGGCCAAGAGAAGACTAATTTTGAAAATCTACCACTGGAATGACTGGCCCGGTTATCGGGCCAGTCATTCCAGTTGTAAATTTTCAAAATTCCTCTTATCTTGGTCTGCAAATGGGCATTCCTCTAGACCACTAAGGAGGCCGGTTTTGGCCGGTGTCGTCACTAAAGGATTAAGCGTTCGTGGCACACTTATCTACGTCATTCATGATTTAATTGATTATGACATCATCCTACACGCCACGTAGTTGATTATGTCGTTGTATGATTGATGGATAAACGGAAAGCTCCATTTGGAGCCTACAATAGCAATATTAATCCATCTTTCTTAGTGTGTCGATAGGGCATGCTTGATCTTGTGTACCATAGTAGACGCGTACTATATTTTAGGATCAGAGATGTCTCACAGCAAGAGGACTGCTGCAAGCACGAAGTTCCGTCCCCCGCGCCCACCAGACCCGGGCAGCCTACCCCCATGTCGCATATGCGAGGATAAAGCCAGTGGATTTCATTATGGAGCCAATACATGTGGCGCGTGCAAGGTACAAGTATTGCATGTCAGCTCAGAAATAACTCAACATGTCAATCCAATTATGTTCACACTTTCAACCGAGTTTTAAAAAATGTTCCAACTAAAATGTTTACGTTTTTATTGTTTTGGCCTATACTGTAATAAGGAAAGCTTATGAACCATTGAATCTACTATACAATAATCTAGCTCTGTAAACATTGAAAATAATTCTTTATTTAAAAAATAAACTATTTAACGCCCACTTTATTTAAAATATAAAACTTATGGCATGTCAAAGGTTTTTTGACTTGACTGACTAGAACATCTATTTCGGTTCGTGTTATGGATATTATGTACCTGGGCTAGGCGTGTATTATAGACATATGCATGTTTATTTTCTGTGCATGTGAAGTTGATAGTATGATTTGACAATTATTATTCACCAAAGGATAAGCTCATATACGTATAAGAGACATTAGTCATTATTTTCTACGTTACTTTTTTCTGTCCCGCAGACGTTTTTCTTTCGCTGTCTTAAAAAGCAGAAGCCGCTGGTGTGTGTTGGAGGCGTCGAGAATTGCGTGGTGCATTACCAGTCAAAGAAAGATTGTAACTTCTGCCGGTACAAGAAGTGTCTCGCGTGTGGCATGTCAAAGGAAGGTAGGTGTAGATAAATCTTATAAAATAATAAAGGGAAATTGTATTGTTTTGTACGGAATTATTACAGCATCAACCTGACTTGTATGTGATTTTTAAGTTGGTCATGTCATCTTCGCCCATCATGTGTCAACAGTGCCTCAAAACGCGCAAAACGCTACTCATCGCACATAACCTTTAATAGTCAAAATTTGTCACGAAATTAAAGATTTTCCGGGCCAAGATAAGAGAGATTTTCTAAACTTACCACGGAAATGTACTAAAATATCTTTTCGTTGTCCTGCAAATGGACATTGATCAAGGCGACCATAGAAACAGTTTTTGGCCCCCCCCCCCCCCCCCCCCCCCGTGATCAGCAAATGTGTAATGGCCAGGAAAATTATCACTTTTGTTTAGCCGGTGTCCGTACAATTGTAATCCAACAGAAGAGTATGTTTTTGAAAAGTTAGCACTGTAATGACTGGCTCGGTTAGCGCACCAACTAGTAAGTAGTTTCCAGTAGCAAATTCTGAAAAATATGTGTCTCTTGGTCTGCAAATGGGCATTCCGCAAGAACAGTGCCGATGCCGATTTTGGCTAGCGTGACCATTAACAGGTTAAATTGTCACAAGAGGGTTAAACTATTGCACCTAAACGTTATTACAATGGCTGAATCCAGTTTTAAACATGCCCCACCATTCTCTAGCTAATCTTCACCCACACTTCGCCCGTGTTGAGATCCATCGATCCCTGTATGTAGATGTCCATAAAACTATTACAGATACGATGTTGAATATTTTGAAAATAATTTAACTAGGTGATGTTTCGGCAACCTAGTCAAATTAGTTTCAAAATAATCAGCAGCATTAAATAGTAGACATACAATTCTTACAAATAACCCTTAGTCTGTTATCAACCCTTAGTATGTTCGTGACGAACATAGTTACGTCATTCATAACGTAATTGATTATGACGCCAAAGTACACGTCATGTAGTTCATTACGTCCTCATATGATTAATGGATAAACTGGACTCCCTCATTGTCTTTCATTCCATTAGATATCAGTGCACCTCGATACTATTGCCCTTAGACACACACAGCTATCTTGATGTGGAATACAGTTTGTTTCTAGTATTAACATTTTTGGGGGGCTTTTTCAATTCTGCTTTAATTCCAATCTTAGACATCTATCGTCGATCCAATTCCACCCGCGTCGGCTGAGTTTGTCAGGCTAAATATTAATGCATCGTATATGCATAGAAGAATGAATTAATTTAAGTCAACTTTTTCAAAAGCAATTTCACTTCGATGCGTCAACAGAGATGCGCTCTTCCAAACTGGTGTACTGTTTTCATTTTGGTAGACACGTTGACGACGATGACGACGACGACGACGACGACAACGACGACGACGATGGTGATATGGATGAAGATGTACTGTGTTCTGCGGCTGCAGTAGATTCTCACCATCCTGCAGCTGCAATCGGTCGTCTTTTTACGTCACTGTTGCTTATCCTACGCTAGTAGTCATTGTCTTCTGCAAGTTCCTGCTTCTTATAAATCTACCCAGTTCTGCCTCTTTCACACCAGTACATGTTTAACACGTTTGTGCAGTGGACTTCACTACAGACATTGTAGTTGTTGGCTCCAAGTACAGAGAATTTCAGAGCTCTCTGTGCAGGCGTGTCTAATGGTATGCGCAGAATATTCCCAACTTTTACTGACAGAGGCACCGCATACACATTCCAATACAAATAATAGGAATACACTGATTCACCTTTGTTGTGACAGACGGGATTATATCGACAATAATGTCATGGCGTTATTAGAACATATATCGGCTCGTTTGAGTTGTGAATCATTGAGAATATTTGAACAGACAGGTCAATGAGATACCAGGACACATCAACATGGTATGAAAACTGTTGTTTCTATTTCATTAAACTTATTCAGGATTTGGACAAGGGAGTTTAAAAGACGTCAACAGGAATAGAGTCTCATGTATGTTTTACATCATCACCCGTGCCCTTCCATTATCTTCCGGGTATAGAAATATATTATGATCACTGAACTTTCTCCGAACCAAACCAATTCTGCAAGGCATCGACACGGTTTACCATAATCTTATCTTTATATATCAGATGGCATACCCTGCTTTACGTGTTAACCCTAGCAGAACAGAAATAACACCAAAATCCTTTGTGAAGTAAGAAATATTTTGTTGAATATTTCGAGACTAATTCGACTATTATGTGTCACTGTCTACTACTACTACCACTAAAACAACAACAACAACAACAACAACAACAACAACAGGTTCCAGTCTAATAGTTTTCAAATATGTCACATATGTCATGTATAGCTGTGCTAAAATTAAGACACTAGAGGTTCAGTGGTTAAATGGTTAACCCTTTATTGCCAATATTTGGTCAAGAAAATAAAAACTTTCTCATAGAAAATGTCCACATACAGACCAAGAGAAAACTATTTTTGAAAATTTTACCACTCGAATGACCGTGGGAAATTTTCAAAAATAGTTTTCTCTTGGTCTGCAAATGGGTATTTCTCAATACCAATGTGGATGCCGTTTTGGCCAGACTAGGTTTAAATATCTCGTTCAAGTTATCTAACTAAGTGTGTATCACGAGCTTGTCCTCGTGTCTAGAGGCATATATTCCATTTATGTAAAGACACCTAAGCTTATCATATGAGTACTCTTGATATGTGTGTTCTTATCAGCTAATAAATTTCAAATTAATGTTTTCCCTTCTTCTGCATGACGACGTCGTGATAGACATTTAGGCAGTTGGCCCACATGCCCCATGCCGTTGGACCAGGCCATGCCCTCATGCAGCGAGAAAGGTCTATAGTAGTTGATAATTTTTTGCAATTTTTTAATAAGACAGATCTGATACAATAACTTCTCAATTGGGTAAGAAATATTCCAATTATTTTCAAAAAAATGTTCAAACGTATATTATGAATCCAGTTTCTCAATCCATCATATGACGTCGTAATCAAATACATGACGGGTAGGGTGACTTCATAATCAATTACGTCATGAGTGACAGTCCGTCTTAAACGCTAAATTGTCCGTTGAGTTGTACGAATTGTATGTCTTTACTGTTTAATAAACATGCTGTTGAATTTTTTACACGAATTTGACTGGGCGCTGTTGGTGCCATAGGCAGCAACATCGCCCATTCAAATTCGTTTCAAAACATTCAACAGCTTACATGTATTGCTTTTTGGAAACTGAGATTCAGAGAGTGCAGGGCTCGATCGATTCCGACACGGCAAAAGGGTGGGTGGAACTTAGCTAGACATGTGTGGGTCATTGTTAAACCTAGTTTCCTCCATTTCCCAATGAGTTACCAAACAGCGACTGTTTCTCATCTGCATAGTCTTTAGCAATGCAAATCTGTGTCTAGAACTATAAATGTTGACCACACGGAGGACTGACATTGTTATATGATGTATTCCAGGTATTCGCACGGGTCGCTATCCATACACATATCGCACGAAAACAACGATGGAAATACAGGAAATAAAATACGACGTACAACAAAAGCAGGATAACGCCGACATTACCACATCACCCACTGACCACATCCAGCTTTCAAAACTTGCCAATGGCGCCTACGTGGACGTTAATGAACTTTCACCGACTATATCAGATTCGTCAGTCAAAGGCGTTCCGATGTCAGTACTATGTGTTGACCTATCCCCAGGAACCGAGCACGTGTCTTCTTGTGAGCAGGGTGCGGCAACTGTCTGCACACCTGTTATCCAAAACCGAGGTCAAACCGAAACTGAAGAAAAACCTCCGATCTCAATATTTAACTTAAGTCGCCATTATTCGGAATCCAGTGACATCTATTCTAAGTCAGTTGCCAATGAAAGGGAGGTAATTTGCAGCAACGTACCTACTGAAATCACTTGCGCATTTGCTAGAAATAACAGCCGCTCGGACTCTGATGAAAACAGACCACAAATAGAAGATAATTTGTACTTTGAAACAAATAACATCCAGATAAATCACGTTATACATAATAGGACTTCAGCTTCCGGGAATTTACAACCAGCAGTGCTTAACCCCATTCCTGAGTCGGATTTTGATAAATTGTCTCTTCGGGAACATTCAGCGAATCCACAAGCCATTCTATCTCATGCGAATAACCATTGTGTAGAGAGTGGTGATTCAGACGAAGATACAAAGGACGATAATATATTTCGTGTACCCTTACTATCAGATTCGGAACGCGATGACATCATAACCGCAGTTACGGTGGCTCATAGGAAGCATAGTTATTTGACGCCGATTCTGGAAAATACGCGTATATTGGAGGAGATGCAACGGAAGTACTATGTAAGTATGCTATCCGTCCAGCACAAGATACCTGATACCATGGCATACAGGATATCGAACTCAGTCCCATTTTAAATCACTATTATCAACGGTGTCAACGATTATTGCATTGCACGAGCTTTAGGAAGTGCAGTGATAATTTTTGGCGGGCTTAAAGGGCTAATCTCATCTCAAATGTTATACTGCACCGATAGATTATGGTTTATAGATTCCAGATCATTCACATCCTGTCACATTACCTTATTTGTATAAAAATTATCTGCTTTGTGATATCGCCTAAATGGTGAACAGTGATCGCCATCGCGTTGGCGTCTCACACAATAGTACGTGATGTCATGTAAATGCCAACGTCTTACATTTTTATTATGCAATAATCATCTTGTTTAATATTTTGAAACTAATTTGACTGGAAGTTGTCGCTGCCTATGACTTCCAGTCAAATAAGTTACCAAATATCCTACAGCTTAGCAATGTGTTTTTTGCTTTTATACCATCTTGCCAAACATCTATGTCTGAGGTTATACACAGAGGGAGACACGCTGGGGTTTTGTCTGATTGGTCGAAAAGTCAACCATGACAGCCATCATAGGCTGTAGAAATGTATCACTATTTAGCTACTAAAGCATAAATATCTGTAATAATATCTGAATGTCTTTAATTGTCGACATAACATAAAGCTGACAATGTCATGGATGGATTACTGGTGACAAATTCTATCAACGGAAGGCTTATGCCGTGTTCTCATATAGCCACTATTTCGGTAAATAGCAGGTATATCGGCTAGCCTTCTCAATAAACTGGCTCTTGTCCCGGAATAAATACCTTATTTATTTCGAAATTTAATCCCACAAAATCGGCGGTTGATCTTCCGATATATCGCTATTGATTCCCTATGTGAACACGGCCTATTTCGTCAAAATCTGTCAGGTGGCGCTAACGTGAGCATTTTCTCGCACTGTCTGCCAGGTAGCGTTACGGTCATCACGCCATCTCGCTGCTCACCAGGTAGCACCACCGCCCAGTCGGTGACCATCTTCCAGCGGTGTGAATGCAAACCGATATATCGGCTAATTATTAACCTACATAGTACACGAAATAGTTAAACAGGATTAGGCAATGAGAAAGAGGCCTTAGTATAAGACAATGTTAGTTTTCATTTAATAATAATAATATTAAATGGCACTGAATTTGAGATTCTATTTTACAATTTAAAGTCAATTTTTAAACTATTTTCCAATAAAAATGTCGACCCCTATAACCCCAGTTTATATCTTCCATTGCTGTCAGCTCGTCATGGGCTGATAATGACTTCGTGGCAACCCTAGGCCATGGGCGCCGTATGCCAAAAAATATAGTACTTGTAACACTGGCCGTATTTGACTGGGCAAAAACGTAGAGCACACTGGCTCCATAGATAATATTTTCTATTCAACTGGTATTTCCCGGAAAAGATTATCGCGCGAAACAACCCGGAGCCAAAACATGTGGCATATTTCGTGAAGTAGCTCACGTGATTAAAAATATAAAAACGCGGGCCTAAATTTACTCTACAGAAACAGTCGGATACAGCCTATGGTAAGACTGCGCACTAATCAAAGTATAGTATACACTATTGGAGGTCACAAGCGGTATTGTTACGTCACGGCGCGCGTCACTATCTCCCGACGTTGGCGCAGTGGCATCCATTACCACCAGAACGACCGTATCCTGATTGGTCAATATAAAATTACATTCACAAGCTAACAACCAATGAGAATACTTCGCTGCATCAATCACCGTGTTCACATAGTCTATTTGGAAATGTGCTAAAATAATTTGTTTATATGATAAAACAACGCTCTCTTTCATGTCCCTACAGTTTCGTGTTGGTAATTCTTCTTTTCTCGCTCGGGATTGAAGCCATGGGGGATCGAGGAAATATGCAGAACGCACTGGAGAGTTAATCAGGAATAACGCCATACATCAGTATGGCGTTATTCCTGATTGAAGGATAACTAATCCCATCTCTTGATAGCTATTCAGGCGATCTAACACGCCGGTCAGAAACTATCCAGGTAATTTTAAGCCTTTTATCACGCCGCTAAGGAAAGATATTCAGGATTTAGTAGTTAAATGTTGGTACATTTCTACACCCTATGATGGCTGTCATGATTTACTTTTCAACGAATCAGAAAAAAACCAGTGTGTAAAACCGCCTCGGTATTTTCGTTCAGTCATAGAGGCTCCAGCTATAGTTTGGCCACGTGGTATAAAAGCAATCATACAGGTAAGCTGTTGAATATTTTGAAACCAATTTGATTGGAAGTTGTTGCTGCCTATGGCAGCAACAACTTCCAGTCAAATTAGTTTCAAAATATTCAATGGGATGAGCATTATATAACAAAGAATGTGATGCATTGGAGCTTACATGACATCACACACAATAGCTTGAGGAGACCAAATGGTGTCGATCACTGTTCAACATTTACTCGATATTACAAAACAGATAATTGCGATACAGATCAGGGAATGTGACAGGATGTGAATGATATGGAGTCTATACACCATCTTCTATCGGTACAATACAACATTTGAGATGAGATTAGCATCGCTTTAATTAAGTCTCTAGTGAGAACACCGGCGCTTAGATTCAGCAATGTGATCATGGTTGTATCAAGTTTCTGATATTCGTATATGCAATCCTAGCATGAAAGCTTAAAAAGCATTTATTTCCTACTTTCAACATATAGATATTATTATCCCCACGTTTTAAAAAAGCGTCGGGGATATTGTAATTGCCTCCGTCCGTCCGTCCATCCGCCCGTCACGCTATCTCCTCCCAAACCATTGGGTGGAATCAAATCAAATTTGTTATGTCGATTACCCATATGATTCCGATTTGCAAGACGATGTGTAGATTTGGCTTCGCCCCTAGAGGTCGTGGCTGGCGTCAAAAGGTCAAAGCAGTTGCAACGCAACTCCTCTGAAATAGTTATATGGAACTCAGCCAAATTTGATATCTGAGGTACCCATCTGATTGCGGGGTACAAGATGCCATTTATATTTTGCTCCGCCAACCGGAAATGAGGAAACCGTTGGACAGAATTTAACCAAATTTGGGATGTCGGTTACCCATATCAATGTGGAATACATGAGCACATTTACATTTAACCCCGCCCCCAGGGGTGGGTGGGTGGGGTCAAATCGTAAAGAAATTGATTGTAATGCAACTCCTTTGACACTGTTGGACGGAATTCAACCAAATTTGGTATGTCAGTTACCCATATCAATGTGGAGTGGATGAGCACCTTTACATTTGTCCCGCCCCCCATAGGGTTGGGAATGGGGTCAAAAGGTCATGAAATTGATTGTAATGCAACTCGTTAGACGGAACTCAACCAACTTTGATATCTAAGTTGCCCATATGATTGCGGAGTGCAAGATGCCATTTAGATTTTGCTCCGCCCCCCGGGGTCGGGAGAGAGTTCAAAAGGTCAAATTTTTACCTGCGGAAATTGATTGTAACGCATCTCCTCCGAAACCATTGGACGGAATTCAACCATGTTTGGTTATGTCCGTTACCCATATCAATCTGGAGTGGATGAGAACATGTACATTTGGCCCTGGGCCAGGTTTGTGGGATGGAGTTAAAAAGTCTTGAAATTGATTGGAATGCAACTCCTCTGACACCGTTGGACGGAATTCAACCAAATTTAGTATTTCAGTTACCCATATCAGTGTGGAGTGGATGAGCACATTTACATTTGGCCCCGCCCAAACGGGGTGTGGGATGGGGTCAAAACGTCATGAAATTGATTGTAATGCAACTCCTCTGACACTATTGGACGAAATTCAAATAAACTTGTTATGCGAGTTACCCATATGATTGCGGAGTGCAAGATTTGGCTCCTCCCCTCCCGCCCCGCCCCCCCCCCCCCCCCGCCGGGGGTTGGTTATTGGGTGTGTCAAACATCTAAAGCGGTGAACATGGGGATTTGCGAGTCATCGACCGTTCAATCCAGTTGAAATTAATAAACTGCCTTCTTATCTCCTCGGATTTGTTTGGGAAATCTCGTTTCATTTCCTCAGAAAAACCTCCCGTAACACTGTCCATGATAATTACAGCAGTGCCAAATAAGGGGCATAATTTCCTATAACAACGATAGTAATGATGTTCGGGCTGATGCTGCTGATAATGATGATGATAACAACACCGATGATAATACCGACGACGACGACGACGACGACGACGACGACGACGACGACCAGGATGGCTACTACTACTACTACTACTACTACTACTACTACTACTACTACTACTACTACTACTACTACTACTACTACTACTACTACTACTACCACTACTACTACTACTACTACTACTACTACTACTACTACTACTACTACTATTATTATTATTATTTCGACGACGGCTACGACGACGACGACGACGACGACGAAGATGAAGAAGAAGAAGAAAAAGAAGAGGAGGAAGAAGAAGAAAAGGGAAGAGGAGGACGGCAGCAACGACGACTTTTAGTGAGGTAATAGCAAACAAATCATATATTTACTCTCTACACCTCTGTATTCCAATACCTTTTAGGAGGAGCAGAAACTAAAAGAAGAAATATTTGGTGTGCTTCGGCCATTATCGCACGAGGAACACGCCTCGTTCATGGAGGCAACTGGTATCGATCTGGAGCAACGAGATGAATTGCTAGCCTATATGCTCCAGGTCTGGGAAAGCGAATCCAAAAAGCTGGTTCTCTTTGCCAAATGTATCCCTGGATTTATGGATCTGGGTATAGCCGATCAAGGCACGTTACTAAAAGGTGTGTTCTACGAATAAAACCAATCGCAGCCATAGAATAAGCGTACGCAATTTAGGTATACGATCTGTCACTCAAGTATATGACGTCCTAATCATCTATGTCACGTATAGGGTGCCGTCACGACCATAATCATAATGGCATGTTATAACTCCTTCATGAAGCTCGAAATGTATTTCGTGAATTTACAATTTAATAAGCATTATGTTTAGTATTTTTAAACGAACTTGACAGGATGCTGTGGCTACCATAATCAACAACATTCACTTGTCAACGGCTTACCCATTAGCTTCTGAATATTCAACAACTTACCTTTAAATTGGGATTATGAGAATTCAGAGTTCAAATTATATAGATTGATCCCAACCCGCACAAAATGTGGTCTGCTCTTGGATCGAAATGGGCGGGATATAGCTAGAAATTGATCTCTAAATGCATTCATTCTAGTTTCTGAGTATTGAAAATTAGAGGATCGATAACACTTTAGCCCTTTAAAGTCCAGTGCATCAATGCCAAGATAACTATGCAGGAAATATATGATGAATATTTTTTAAACTAGCCTAGTTATAAAACATTCTAACATATTTTTGCTTACACTATACATAATTTGCCATTTCTGGGCGGCTAAGGTCAAATTGTTACACCTGATATGTGTTTGTCCACGCTAGTCAGGTTTTGCGGTGCTTTATTAAAAGATAAACCCTATAGCTTTTATTCTCTTCCCGAAGTTTCACACGTGACTATTGTAATACACATCATTAAAAGTGTACGGTGCCGTAGCTCAAGCCCTATTGTAGTCATGAAACAAGGTTAGGAGGTTGCCCCATGCGACCCTGAAGAATGTTCTTGAGTTCGCTGGGCGAAAATGTGAAGGGACGAGAAGGCAAAGATCATGAATCCCCAAAGGGGATGATAGGCGATATTCGCAATAATTCAGAATACTTATTTGAAAGGTTTCTTTGCACATAACTACAACCTGACTATCCTGTGCAGTTTACTACCTACCGGGTCTTTCCTCATCGCATATGGAGTTATGACCTTTGACACCGATATGTAATCATATGCCTGAGCACCGGCTTCGTAAGCATTGATGGCACAACAACAGTTCTACATGTACCAGTCGTCTTGGTTTCCAAGAAATGTTAAGCAGCCTTGTTAGTCTGTATGACAAATCAAGATTCAAAGGCAGTACTTTTTCAGAATAACTTAGTTTATTCTGACAAGCTTTCGCACAGAAATGTGCTTCATCACACAAAGCACATTTATGTGCGAAAACTCATCAGAATAAACTACGGTAGTCTTAAAAGATACTATATTTGAATCCAGCTTTTCTTGTCCATATCTCAGATATAGTATCTCTGATGGCCGGTCACTAAAGCCGTCCTGAGCTTAAGGATGTTATTAGCTCTAGTTTGAATGGCTGGCTTTCTTTCTATCAAGGAACCAGCTACCGGTTATGGTTCAAAATATTGCTACAATGTTTTCCCACTTCTCTCCCCTCAGCCCTGGACGTACATGTTTCTTTTATCTGTACTTGGGTGCTGGCAATTCACGTTTCCAGAGTATCCATCGATGAGTTAACGTCATATGACGTCATACTCAGCTAGGTGGCTTGTAGGATGACGCCATAATCATTACCTCATGAATGATATTATTAGGTCCGTCTTTAATTCTTAATAGTCCAACACGTTGTACGAATTGTATATTTCTAATATTTAATAAACACGCTGTTGAATACACTGAAACTTATTTGTCCTGGGCGCTGTTACTGCCATATGCAGCAACAGCACCCAGTCAAATTAGTTTCAAAATATCTAACAGCTTACCTGCATAGTTTTCTGGGAATTGATAGTTACGGAGTTCAGGGATCGATCTATCCCAACTCGGGAGAGGTATGGTTAGATTTTAGCTAGAGATGGGCGAGGCATAGCTAAACATGGAAAGGTGGATTCTAAACTGACCCACATGCATGTGGGTCAGTTTAGAATCGACCTTTTTGATGGTTCAGTACAATTACAGTATCAAACGTATGGTTCTACATCTAACAAGCATGGACATACATATGAACGAAACAATACCAGCGGCTGCCCTGGTTCTGTAACAATCCACCTCTCTGCTGCCACTTACTCTCCGTCTTTTGCTGTCTACTCAGCTTCAATATTTATTTTACTTCGGAAATAACTCGCGGATACCGTTCACTCTACTTTTGTCGGCCAGGTCTGCGACCCTGTTGGAATGGCACCGCCACACAATAACTAACACACCAGTCCCATTTCGTGTCCGTTTGGACCACATGTTCTTACCAGACTCCATTTTGAATAGGAGCCGCCCCTTGCACCTGCCCTCACTATTGAGCAGATTACGCTTGTCTTCTTGCCAATGTAATGTTACTAATTGCGCTGATGTACACCAATGTGCTTGTGTGGTGTTGGGTTTACTCAGACGCGAGGCACTATGGTACTAGTATTAAGACGGTCCATAGTGGTCACCACTAAGGCAAGAACATATCACATGCCTACGAGATATTCTAGAATACTGTTCTCAGGACCCGGAAAAATCATATACAACATCCCACACCCACGTCCTGTACAAATTGCGAGGATAGCACCTTGATATTGACACTGGAATATCTCCACAGCTTTGCAGAACAGCTGACATCACCCAGTGGAACATGTGCATGCGAAAATCAGCTATAATGAATTAAATTTAACATTACCATTCCTTTCATTCATAAACCAAAAGGGAACGCTCCTGTCTTTTAATGTCCCATAATCTCAATTTCGAGATAGTCGTAAGGTAATCTTTTGAATTTTGTCAGACTAATTTGTCTGGCAGCTGTTCACAAAACTTTCAAAATGCTAAACTAAATAATTTATCGTTTAGTATTTCTAATTCAAAGTGTTTTCACGTTATGTCTCGGTCATCTTGTATTTATTTGTGTGATTTCTCTAGCATGTTGTCTGGAGTGCGCAGTTTTGGAGCACTTCCGCGGTTATAACCCTATGTTAGCGATCGCCTTCCATCCAGATGGTAAGTTGTTTCCTCTGAAGGATCTGTTCTTCCTATGTGACGTGGGATTCATAAATCACGTGATGCAGTGTTCCCTGAAGCTCTGCGAACTGCGGCTCACCACAGAGGAGATCTCATTACTTATTGCAATCGCTATTCTCTTCAGGGGTAAGAAGCGTCATTAATTCGCATTTATTTAGACACATTAGATTTTTAATTTATTTGTAAAAAAAACCCCAAATTGACGAATCTGACCTGTCATTCGAGTGTCTGACGTCATTATTAAGTACGTCATATATTATCTGACGTCATAATCAAAACGACATAGGTCCGTCACAAAGATCAAACAGTATATCACTAATACGTGTGAATTGCATGTTTTTTGTAAATCTATAATTTAATACACATTATATATTGAAACCAATTTGAGTGGGGCCATGAGCCGCAACAGCTCCCCGGTAAATTAGTCTCAAAATATCAGCTTACCTGTTGGCTATAAATACATGGAAATGGAGGATCAGGAAGTGTAGGGTTCAATCCAGATAACGCGGCATACTGGGCTGATATGGGGCCAATACCGTGCCGATATATTTAGTACCGGCACGGCATCGGCCCAGTAAGCAGAGGCGTCGTGCAAGCCGAAAAATTGGGGAAGCCCATTGGGGTGGGTTAGGGAGGGGTTGGCGCCCTCCCTGGACACATGGGGCAGGTGGGTTCCGGGGTTGTTCCCATGAAAATTTTGAAATTAAATGTTCTGTGAAGTGTTTTTCTGCATTCTGAGTGGTAATTGAGCATCAGTATTGTGCTTTCAGGTTATGACTGTTTTAACATTCAGATTACCATTGGTAATGTGAAAGCTAAAACGTCAAAATCTAAAGCATAATACAGATGCTTAGTTATCAGTCGGAATGCAAAAAACACTTCTCAGAACATCTAATTCTACACACCTGGACACAGTGAATGGCGGTACCGTGTGTGTCACGTGTGTGCGTCCATGCGTGCGTGCATGTGTGCACGCGTGCGCCTGCGTGTGTGCGTGCGTGCGTTCGTGCGTGCGTGCGTGCCAGCGTGTGTGTAAATCAACTTAGTTCATAGAGGTATGCCATTTGAATCATGATATTGCGATCTTAGCAATACCAACCTCTTCATATGAAAACAACAAATGTTAATCAGTTATTTACAGAACGCAGTGAACAAATAAAGTGCCATGGTTCTACATGCTAAGTACGTGATTGTCATGATTTTACTAGGACATTGGAATGTAGCACCTGCAGTCATCGAGCTGTATAACTCCTATATATGTAAGAAGTAGTGATGTTATCGGCGCGAGACAAGATTCCAGAAGTTATCAACAACTGTTCTGATATCAGATGATTGATTTGTTTTCTCTGCCTGAACTGGATGGACCATGAGATCGCGAAGTCGAGCCTGTGTCACTGTACTTCGTAATGAGTTCTTCACAAATGTAAGAGCAGAGAAGGAACGTTCGCACGAGCATGATGAACCAGGTAGAGTGGGCATTAGCTTATAAGCACGGCCAAGGTTTGGATACAAACTTAATATCCCGCTCTCGACCATGTGTTCAGAAATGGATTAAACACAGCTTTGGTCAACGTGCGGCAGAGCTATGTTCAGGGCCTGACAGAAGAGACTGTATTCCAGACGTATATCGTCTTTGATCAAATCGCTGGGATAAAATGCCTGCAATGTCTTAAGTTTTGGAAATTTTGCAGTTGATGGTCGGATTAAACAATCGGCACAGGACAGGAGTGGCATAACATCAGGACCAAATCTGCATCGTAATGCTGACACCAAAAGATCAATTACTCTAACATGAAGTGAAACTCTGAGTATGGATTTTCCTGTAACAACTGCTTCATTCTGCCAGTTTTTGTCACTGCGCTTTGAAACCTTCCGAAAACGTGGTTCAATAAACTCAACACTTATTGATTCAGCCATTGCTGTTGCTTGTTGGCAGTACTTATTAAATGTTTCTTCATTCCGTCTTTCAGCGATGTTTGCTATGAGTGCTTCCACTTGAAGAGGAGCAGAGGCAATGTTTAAGGATTTGCTTTGCAAGGGCTTGGATACAATGTTCAAAAGGCTCAACAGATCTGACATAATGGTCAAAGTCAAACAAAATTCCAAGTCTGTCTATTTCGTGAGAGAAGCTGCGTCTCCAGCCGTTTTTCGATCATAGCAGGGGTCTTCCATAATTATTTCTAATGTCCTCTTGACACTAACAATATTGTCCAAACGTGCTTCGCAGTTATCGACTCGAGATGCCCATCATGTTGTCGAGAGGGAATGGAGCGTTTTGCTTCCACCTGCAGATGAACCTTCCTCCTTCTGAACCTCGGACTGGATCTGAAGACGTACTACCTTGAATACAGCATGTCACTTTGTAGAACCTTCTATAAACATATAGAGGCTTTTAACTACACCAAAGAAATTTCTAACTTGTGTGTTTTAACAGATATCCACAATAACAAGGTTCAGTCGATGAGCATAGCAATGAACAAAATATACGAAGGCATGTCATGTTCTCATGTAGGCCTACTTTTGCAGAGTTTTAATTATAGCCTAACGGCTAACTCTCACATAGATCGATAGGCCCTGCCTAATGCAAACAGGATGCGCTGACATAGCACAATTATTGGTCATGCTCTGGTGACCTCATTTTCCCCGATGAAGCTACGTGTCACCCGTTATAAAAAATCCATTACGAAAATAATTATTCGTTAATGAACCAACCATGTCAAGGTTTGCACTTTACACAAATAACATTCCATTTAATTATGCGAAGTTACCTCACTCCCAACCCCTCCCACACACCCACCCTCCATATTTTATTATATATTAGCTCTTTCACTATCAGACCCGGCGCTGTTTAAAAAATAAATTTGAAAAGATTTTTTGGGTTTGAGGTGGGGAATCCCGGGCACCCCCGTGCACCTTGAGCACGACGCCACTGCCAGTAAGATGCGTTATTAGGCAATGTACAGTACATATATCGAGTCAAAAATGTGTAATAAGGTTAATTTTTTCCACTTCATGTTTATTTAAGCACATGCAATTATCTTAAGACGTATGTATGCTTACTGTATTATGTGGCTGTAGTAGTAGAAACATTATACAGCTGCAATCAGTTCTTCTTCGCATTTGCCTACTGCGGCGTGTCCTCAGCCAAACGCTGTAGCTTCCTCAGGTCCATTCTTGATTTGAGTGTACCGAGTCCTGCTTTCTTGAGGTCAACTCGTAGCACGCTTAACAGATGTATGCATTGACGTTCTCTTCCTGGCTTTGTATTTTCTGTCTCCCAGTAAGGCGAATTCCAAGGCTCCCTGCGCTGGTGTGCCTTCTGACATCCACAGAACATGGCAAAACATGGGCCATCGTTGATGGGAGACTTTTACGGACAGCGGCGATCTATTGCACATCTTATATCGTGCATCATTGAAAGTTATGCTGTCTGGCACATCTTAAGTTTATTTGATAAAATTATCTTTCAGTTTCGTCTCTTAATATGTTTTATTTCACAGGTGTTTTAACGTAATTTCCCCTCCCACCCCTCCTTTACACGGCATACCACACGTATACCCGCCAACAAGAGCTCATTGGGCAACACCAGACCATCCAAAACCCCTAGAAACATGTTACGTTTTGAATATTTAAGTTGTACTTTCATTTTCGCAACCCTTCGGTGGAGCTACACATTCCTTCTGGGAAGCGCATCAAAGATAGAGTCATGGCACAAATACATCCATGTGTAAGCGGCCGTAAAATGTGGGAGGAGGGTAGCTAGAAATGTGTGGGGCATAGCTTGAAATGGATCACTTCATTTTATATACATATACATATTTTAATAGTACAAGTGAAATGGACTATGCAGAATATCGTGAAACTTAGTAATGCAATCTCCCTTTACAACGTTCACATATATTATATACAGATAGAGCAAAACGAGAGTTATGCAAAATCGCGTGTAAGAATCCAATGCAATGGCCATGATGATATGTTGTACCAGTGGGCAAAGGTTGAGAACTATTCTGCGTCTCTAAGATGTTCTATTACTTTACAATTGCATCAAATTATTTTCTTTGGTTTTTTATTAGCCTATCTATAAAATCTTATCACGAAGACGACCTCCATCTACTATTAAACAACAAGAAACATACGCAAACCGAGAACGTTGCACACTCGATATCGATAGTCCTCTCCATCAACCACGGTGATTCCGTACCAACTTTTCAATTCAATGGAGCAACCTTTACATCGGAAAAGACAGCCGTACATATTGCCATTGAAAGGGGCAACTACTCTAAGTTTGCAACAAAGAATGTTGCTCCTGATGGATACGTCGTGGCCAGAAGAACAATTTATGCCCTGGTGGGGAGCAAATGACCGTAACCCTAAAGTATCAGTACATCTGTTTAGCATATATATATATACACTCCCACGTCTTATCTACGGCATCGAAGCGATACGCATAACAACAAACGATCTAGAGTACGCAGACAAATTCCATAAACACGCACGCACGCAGGCACGCACGCACGCATGCACGCATAGAGAGAGAGAGAGAGAGAGAGAGAGAGAGAGAGAGAGAGAGAGACCGAGAGAGAGCGCGCGAGAGAGAGGGTTGGGGGAGGAGGGAGGGAAGAGAGAGAGAGAGAGAGAGAGAGAGAGAGAGAGAGAGAGAGAGAGATGCATCCGTCTACATATTATTAGGTGAAACAGCCCGCCAAGCTGAGAGTCACAAAAGAATCTTAACAGCCTTTGGCAATATAATCAGGGATACGGGCGCCATCGAATACAGAATTGCGGAAGGACAACTTGCCATCAAAGCCAAAGCTTCACACAGTTAGTTTAGCAGCGTAAGAGATATTGACCGATGTAGAAATAGAAACTATAGTGTCATTACTAGAATTATGACAGATAGCGTTGGGCTGACAAAATAGTTACTGGACTGCTTCAGGATCACGTTCATTCTGAAACCAGAACTCGAGAAGATCAGTAGATACCTCTGTTATTCCTTACACATAGAGAGAGGAGCTCAATACTCAAAGAACTTAACTAAACCCATCTGCCGGATATTGAGTTCCATCTGGTGGACCAGGCCACTCCCCAACAGATCATCAACCGAAATTGACAATCTGCCCATATTACCTATCCTGGACAAACCATGGCACCGTTAAAGACAGGATCAAAATATCAACGTAACGTGTGTGCTCGATTGCAGGACTGCCACATTTACGCTACTACCGCGTTTCTCCGGATAGCGGAGGGAATTACGATAGCCTCCTCCTCCTCCTCCTCCTCCTCCTCCTCATCATCATCATCATCATCATCATCATTATCGTGTCTCTTGTGGTTGTGGCTGTAGAATAAGTGACTGCTGAGTTTTTGCAGACGTCATATTCCAAGTGTTATATCTCTGGAGAAGCTAAATGTTTTGAAAAACAATTTGACTGGAAGTTGTTGGTTGCTAATGTTTTCAAAATATTCAGCAAGAACCGTTGCTCATTGAAACAATTTTGGTGGCGTGCAGCGGCGTGACAATTGCGATCGCTGAGTTGCATTTGCATAGCTTCGGGTATGAGCGTCGGGTGATTTTGGCGCTAGTATTGTGTTTGATACCGGCAAACTGTCTAGAATTATGTAAGATTTTCTAATTTCTTTCGAATTGGATTATTTTGTAAATATAATACTTAATTAAATTGCGAAACGCGTGCGCGCAGTCTATAGTATCCCGACAAAATCAAGAAATATCTCTTTATTTTGCGTTTTGCACAATTCAATTCTTAGATCATTCACCCGTTCGCATGGCTAAGAAAATAGAATTTATGTGTAGCTTTACTGAAACTATTAGCTGAATCGATTAAAAACGCGCAATTCTTGGCAGTGGGTGCATTGTATCTTTGACTCCTATTCAAGAGAAAAACGTGGTTGCTATCTAAGAAATACGTTCGCAATATTACTTATTATAAATTGATTATGCAAAATCGCATTAATTTTATTACAGATCGAGCACCATTGGATGACCCGGAAGCAGTTGAATCACTACAATTAAAGATGATATACAGTTTCCGGTACATGCTGACACAGAACCATGACAACCCGACGGAGACATTCTACCGCACATGGGACCAGTTAATTACCCTGAGATACATAACGCAGAATTCATTCGAGGCTTTTATTAGTAATCTCCTGAGTCTGTCACAGGGACAGAGCGTCTCGCTATTGCTCGAGCTTCTGTCGGGATTAAGACACGAATACGTATGATAATGGACGGATCTGATCTGCGACTCAGGTAGCTGACTTCGTAATCAATGGATGAATCCAGCTTTAGCCATGCCTCGCCCATCTCTAGCCAAGGTCCACGCACGTTTTGCCCATGTTGGGATCGATTTAAGCCTGAACTCCCAGATTCCCAATTTGAAGGTAACTATATAGGTAAGATGTTTAACATTTTGAAACTAATTTCACTTGGAGCTTTTGCTGTCTACGCCCAGTCAAATTAATTTCAAAATATTCATCAGACTGTGTATTAAATATTAAAGCCATACAAGTCGTACAACTGCCGGACGATTAAGCGTCCATCACGGACTTAGACACGCCATTTATTACGTATTTTGTATGGTGGCGTCAGCTTAGTTGTGTCGTAATTCATTATGACGTAGTATAATTGAGTGACAGCTTGCATTCCTCTATTGCGTCGCATGTTACATGACGTCACAATCAAAGTGACGTAGCTCCGTCGCGAAAATCATATACAACATTGGATCCGTAGCTAAGCACACTTTCTTGTATTAAAATCTTAGCGAAATTGAATTATTAGCATTCTAGATGCAACTGCTGACGCACGCATACACGCGGGATGATGTCGGGCTGGCGGTGCGGCAGACGTTGATAGCAAAGCGACATTTCACAGCAATATCCTACGTGATTGAAATAGTATTACACTTTGCCCATACACGGCGTGATGCCATTTGTTGCTCGCTCCCAGGCTACGCTGAACTAAATTTCTATTGGAAATCATAAAAAATGAAATTGATGATGATGATGATGATGATGATAGCATCACCATCATCATCGTCATCATCAACACCATTACCATCAACAACGGCATCATTATCATCATCATGAAATAATTACATTTTATATCCAGCTAGTTGACTGTCGCATAATTAATTCGCGCGCTAGTAACGAGCTTTATACGAAATGTATTATTCAACTTGTTCTCTAGCAGTGATGACGCTGGTAATGCTATTTTGTTACTATCAAATCTTTGCAGAATGAACTATTTTGAGAACGTTTAATAGAAAGCTGAAACATGCTAAAGGACCAGTTACCAATAGTTTCAAACGTAGAATGATAAGATTTGCAACTTGGTAAACCCCCTCAGTACTAAGACACTACAACGATTACGAAAACATTGTATAGGCTACATTATTTTGTAAGATACTGCCAGAATTGACTTTGAAAATCGAAAGAATAACCTATGCAATTAATAGAATCTTAAACTCGTATCAGATTTATCACGCTCGTTTAGTCAGATCTCGTTTGTAACTCGCAAAATCTCGTTCCAGCTGAGATCCTACTAAACTCGGGCAGTTAAATTTAATACGAAGAGGTCAACTCGTGTGAGATCTCTGTATAGGGCATATAATAATGTCATTGTTCGATTACCACATGCTATTTATGTATTGCATATTTAAATTAATTATGTGTGTGTGTGTACTATGTACGCTGAAGCAACGAGGACTGATTACAAAAAAGTAAAACGCATATCATATATCTTACATGGACAATTATTGTTTCATTAAAACTTGTTGGTGTTATCATATTGCACACGAATTTAAATTGTACTCTTCCTCGTGATGCACGCCGGCCTATCCTAATAACACGGTTTGCTGGGCTGATACCGGACCAATACCGGGCCAATACGGCCCGGTATTGGTCCGCTACCGTCCCAGCCAGTCGTATTAGCATGGAAAATAACGTTAACTTACTAGTAGCCATACATTTATATACGGTAAACTACAACAGGTACCGGTAATGGAGTATATAAATATTGTGAAAGCTATGCACAATCAGATAAACTAAGGCCGTGTGCAATAACTGTCCTGTTTAGTATAGTACCGACCTGTCGCCGAATGCCGTTTCGTATTGTTTCAACATTCAGCGCCAACGAAGCAGTCGCCTGTTAACACAAGGGACGAAACTCGTTTATTCCCCATCGTATCGCGTGATTCAAAGGGCGACTACTAGTATAATATACGTATGCACGTTTATGATAGGCTAATATACTGAGCTCTTTGATTGTAATACACTCTATGTGTGCTTTGGACGCGCGCACGCGCGCACATACATCCCCCTCATTCCCGAACTACAAACGTTAAAGGAAACTCGCTAACAGAACGCGGGCATTTTATTCAATGAATGCACGCATTCAAATGGATGCCATCATTTGGTATATGCCATTCAAGATGATGTGTACTATGCAATGTATGTATAACACAGATTCCACCACCCATGTGATAGAGATGTTGTGGGGGAGAAGTGTGGAGATGGAGAGAGAGAGAGGTGTTAGAGAGGTGCGAGAGAGAGAGAGAGAGAGCGAGAGAGAGAGAGAGAGCGAGAGCGAGAGCGAGAGAGAGAGAGAGAGAGAGAGAGAGAGAGAGAGAGAGAGAGAGAACGTAGAGATCAGTCAGCGGGTGCGCGTAAGAGGGTGGAGTGAAGGGAGTGATGAAGGGGCGGGGTGGGCTGGGGTGGGTGTGTGGCTGCGAGGGATGGGTGGAGGGAAGATGAGATATGGTATATTGATCGGCGCTAATACTATCATTTTCCAAATAATAGCGAATTCAGACTACAATATCATTTATATTCAAAACTGAAAAAAATGATTTGTGGTCTGGTCCTTGTCATCTATGCTACTCTGATTATAGCAAAGTATGTTAATTTTACCTCGATATGGTGATCTGGGCGTGTGGCAAAGAACTACTGCATTAGACTATGAACTTTGACCTCTATGATGCTAATCTGACTGCACAGAAATATTATAACTTGATACATGATGGATGCTTGGTAGATATGTCCATGCTAACGTAACTGACTGGGCCGATGACGGGCCGATACTGGGCCGATACTGAAAGTATGACAACCCGACGGAGACATTCTACCGCACATGGGCCCAGTAAGCTGCGTTAGCAGGGGCAGATATGGCTTTCTTTGATGACATTTAATTAAGTATGCTATTTTATATCCTAGTATTTAAATAGGCAAGTCTGACATAAATTCACTTTATATACAAAGAATATGTTTTAAAATTATGATTTATTTTAACTTTATAGATAACATTTAGATGTAGCTCAATGTAACACGCATATTCTATTAAATTTTCTTTCAGCACAAAGGTGGATAAATCGCCGTGGGTCTAAATAAATTGCGCATTAACCTTATTCGTTGCACCAACACTCTGAATGAAAACACCTGTTTGGGTTTTGACCTCCGGCTAAACTATTTGTTATAATAAAGAAAGGCGATAAATTGCGCCAACCGTCATGATAATTCTCTTGCCGCTAGGATATTGCCAAGGAGCGCCAATTGTACTATTATCTTCCATATTTGGATTGTTAGCAACCGGGGGTTCCCCTCTAGAGCCCGTAAAATTGTCAGCGCTGTTACACAAAAAATGCAATGGCTAGGATACGTATTATAATGCGGGATTCCAGTTTATCTACCAATTATATTACGTCATAATCAACTACGTGACGTGTATGGTAATGTCATCAGCAATGACGTCGTGAATAACGTGGATAATTTTGTCACGAACGCTTAATTGATGACGTACTAAGCGTTGTTGTACGAATTGTATGTCCTATTTAATAAACATGATGTTGAATATTTTGAAACTAATTTGACTGGGCGCTGTTGCTGCCATAGGCAACAACATAACCCAGTTATATTAGTTTCAAAATAGTCAACAGGTTATCTGTATAGATTTCTGGAAATTTATAGTCGGAGTTCAGGGATAGATACATCCAAACGCGAGCTAACTGTGGTTGGAGCTTAGTTAGAGATGGGCCGGAAATATAGCGAAAACATGATTCATCCATTAACAGGTTAAACACAGTGGTTATATAATGCAAATAAACAAGGACAGACAAAGGACTCACTTGATGATCATCTTTGAAGGTTACCCTGTACCTCAAAGTATAATCTATGCTCTGTAGATAACTCTTTGGAGGGTAGACACGAACAAAAGATGGCATCGGTCTTATGCTGGAAATACTTATTATAACGCAATCAACATCTTTGGCTCTCTAAATCTTGAAACACCGGAACTAGAGAAAGTCTCCCCATATATAGCTCACGTTAATTGACCGGCATTGCGCAATGCTGTGCCGATACGGCCTGACATTGCCCCAGTACTGGCTCCTTAACACACGTTATCAGGGTGGAAATAGAAGAAAAAATTATCTCGCCACAGTTGTATTCTTCCACAAACAGCCCTAAGGTAGCAGACGCGTGTTGAGAGACTTCTGGCCGGATTATTGGGTGAGGTTGTGCAAGTCTCTCCGAGTTCTTGGGGCCTTATCTATTGAAAAGAAAGTGGGAATTCTCGAATCTTTGGCAGCTTCGCTCCAAGTTCCATAAAACGTATCTCAGGACAACAGTTATGCCAATGTTAGCCTAAGGGATGCCTGGATAGTTCGCCATCGTCGTTTTAGCCCTATTTTCGAGTAAATTGAAAGGCGATGGCACGCGAGACAACACATTCATAATAGCAAGTTGGTTGACTTGGTTCCGTCAAGATGCATTGTGTGTGACGTATGGGCGGTAAATAAAACAATTGTTATCAGATAGTTTCGTTCTACTAAACGTGAAAAATTGCAGCTCCATGTCTCGTGTGACCAGCAGGATTAAACCAACCGTTGTAACCAATTTGTTGGAAGTAACTTAATGACCCCGCGCCACGACCTCGAAAAAGTATTCTCACGGCGCAACATGTTGTGCACTGAATATCTCCCGCTCATGTTTCACAAATTTAAAAAAGGAGATTGCACGCACGACAGATTTCTCCCATAAAAGGTAAACACTTCCCTTATGCACGCGATACATATTGCATGTATGTTGCTTTCACAAGAATGTTGTGAGTGTCAAGCGGAGAGAAACTGAATCAAGATATAACGCTTGATTTAGGACCAATTACAGGGAAACATACCAGCTAAATGAATGTCTATATGTGCTAAATACCCTTATACTCTCACAATGATATTAGCAATAACATTCATTTCTCTCAAGTACATCCTGATGATCATCTTGAAAAGTATGTTGCTGAGTGCTGTTGGTGCATGACCAAGATAGAATCTTCATGGTGAGCACCCGTTTGAAGAGCGTCCCGTTGAAACCGAACTGCGAAAATAATCAGATTTAATGCAGGAGATATTATGTTGATTAATTTAAAACTAAAATAACTGCGAGTTGTTGCTGCTTGTGTCAAGCGTGCTTAAAATATACAATAGTGTACCTGTATGGTTGTCTTACCACTTTCATGACGAGGCCGACCAAAACCGGCCTCTGTAGGAAACTTGAGGAGTGCCCATTCGCAGACTAAGAGAAGAATATTTTTGAAATTTTACCACTGGAATGACTGGCTCGGTAACCGAGCCAGTCATTCCAGGGGTAAATTTTCAAAAATAGTCTTCTCTTCGCTTGAAAATGGACATTTAATAACCAAATATTTTTATATTCTTCACAAAATTTAGGCTTTAAAGGTTTATTCCGGGGACTTATGGGCTTTATGGCCTAAACTATTCCTAATACATCATTATATAATTTATGTGTGCAGGCCTTCTGACTCACGGCATAGACCCATACTAAATTGAACGTGGATGGGTGTAGCAGAACATATGTTTGAAAAAGTACCAAGTAATATTAACCGAATGTGTGTCGTTGCAAACCTCCGCGAACCATCACGAATAACGGCTAGTTGTAATATTAAAATCAAACGAGTTTCGAATTTGGCTAGACACAGACACTCTAAGACGCAATTTCATGCATTCTAAGCGTAAAACTATGACAATATTTGATTATTGAAAGCGTGATTAAGTTTCATTCAAAGTCACAAGCAGCGAGCAGCGTTAATTTTATGATGAATGGATTCAAGAGGGCCTGCGCGCGCGTCCGTCCGCCCATGTGTATGTACATGGTGTTAGTTCAATTCAATTTATTTACACCCAGACTTATTACAAGTATATGGGGGAAAGGAAGGCAGTGATTTCACACAAAATGGTCCAAAGCCACAGTTTGAATACGTGTTTGGCCCCACGCTTCCAGGCATGTTCAGTGAAAGATATGCCAATTTTGTTGGGTGAGAATATGCAACATATAAAAGATATATTTATCAGGCATACCAGCCCCACCCCCACAGCAAGCACCACCACGCTAAACCACCAGCCCCCCCCCCCCCACTCCCCGCACACCCGAACACCACCACCCACCACACCAATTAGTACGTGTCTGGTAAAGGGCTATGTTGGTGATGTTGGGAGAAACAGATCAAATGCATAGCACTCCTAAGTATTCATAATGACCAGTCGGTCGTTAGATTTCAGATACATTTTACACGCATCAGTGCCCATAACACACCATTCACTCCGTCAACCTACATAAGACAGACACGCTCCGCTTCCCTGAGGCATCTAACTAATAATATTTATATGAAACCCAAATATTGACACCTTGTTTTGTCAGCTCTCTTTTTGGGAAATTTCCAAATAACAAGTCAATAATCACTTTTTATGAAAATATTATGCTCTTTTATTGTCAATCCATCCCAGGAAACGTTGATATTTAAAATGATAGGCCTATAGATGTATAAAACCTGCTGACTAATTTGAAAGCCAGCTGACTGATAGCCGCTAGGCACCAACGGCTATCACCCAACTTGTTTTCAAAATAATCAGACAGATTTAATAAGCCTGGGCAGAGTGGATACCATCTGCAACGCGTGGTCATTATAGAATTCAATAAATTAATGCGGTTGCTATGGGTCTATGGCCCGCAGACATTGCTGGTGGTTCTTTGTTCCTTTGTTCTGTCCTGCGGTTCCCCCAACAGAAGGAGCATAAGGCTGACGATCTATCATCATGTGAATGCTAATTAGGATGGTGAATTGAAAATTAATTTTTTTCATTTCTATGAATCATGGTACGTGAAATATATACGGAAAGACACATGACTACTGCCAGGAGACATTGTTTGCTTATGATTAATTTGCATTTTAAAATGGAACTAATCTTTGTGGGTATTGGTGGCTGTTTAGCTTCCCAGCAACTCATGATCCGTGTGAGGTAGAGGGACGTTTATTGTGGCCATTGACTTAGAGATGATGATGATGATGATGATGATGATGATGACGATGATAATCGTGATGATGATGATGATGATGATGATGATGATGATGGATTATGATGATGATGATGATGATGATGACGAGGATGACGATGAGGATGATGAGGATGATGAGGATGATGATGATGATGATGATGATGATGAAGGATGACGATGATGCGACAACGATGACCACGGTGACGACGATGATGACGACGACAACGATGACGACGATGACGACGGCGATGGCGATGGCAATGCCAACGATGATGATGCTAATGATGATGACGATGATGATGATGATGATGAGGAGGAGGAGAAGGAGGAGGAATGAAGATGATTGTGATGAACGACGACGACGACGACGACGACGACGACGACGACGACGACGACGACGACGACGACGACGATGATCTAATGTCCTTGAAATATAGAGGATTCCGAGCAGACTAAATCGATACGTTCAAACCCCCTAAAGATATATATAATATTGCCAAATACAACTTCTGCAAAATGTGCATTACTGCACGTACTAGAGGGCATACGTTGTGAATAAGCAAGGATCAGTACTAAAACATAATAATACCGACACAATTTCCCGAGGCAATAATAAGCAAATGGCAAATGCCTCGTGATTGATGATGGTGATGATTGTGCTGATAGTGGTGGTGGTGGGCTGGTGATGATGATGATGATGATGAGGAGGATGAAGTCGTAGTTGTAGTAGCAGTAGTAGTAGTAGTAGTAGTAGTAGTAGTAGTAGTAGTTGTTGTTGTTGTTGTTGTTGTTGTTGTTGTTGTTGTTGTTGTCGTTGTTGTTGTTATTGCTTCTGCTGGTGCAGTAGTAGTAGTAGTAGTAGTAGTAGTAGTAGTAGTAGTAGTAGTAGTAGTAGTAGTAGTAGTAGTAGTAGTAGTAGTAGCAGTAGCAGAAACAGTATCAGTAGCATTAGCATTAGCATTAGCAGTAGCAAGCAGATGTAGTAGTATTAAGAGCAGTAGTAGCGGTAGTGTAGGCTCAAGTTGTGTTTAGAAAGTGGTTTGCGGAATGTGTTGTTGTTTGGTCGGTGCGTCTAATATTTTCGTAGTTTACTAATTCTATCTTGCTTGAAATGGTCGCACAGAGACATGTAGTGGTATTGATCTCCGATATCTTGTTTGCAAAATCAATTTTCTCTAGGTATTCACTCCCACATCCCCTTTTCTCTTGGTAGTCTGTAGTTGCTTGTGTGAAATCGTGTAAGTTTTATCATGTTCAAATCGCTCGCTTTTGTACGATATTGTGTGAATTCAAAGCTTATTTTATAGATATGTTATGTTTTCCCTTTGAAGCAGTTATTTATTTCAGCTTCCCAGTGTTGAATAAACTGGTCAGTTTTAGTCTGTTTACTGGGTGACGTTTGACCTTCCCATCAATTATGGCCCCACAGGACATATGATGAAACCTGTCTATGGCGCGACAAAAATGATAAGACCCGATAGGATAGTCAACTTCTCTCATCACTTTGAGCCGTAGAACACAATTCCGATACAATTACTGTTGATTATTTTGGAGACTAGTCTGACTGGGAGGTGTTTCCCTTATGTCTGGAACGCACTCCAGTCAGATTTGTCTAGAAGTATCCAGCTTGATATCTATTTAATATAAATGAATATTTATTTAATATAAATGAATATTTATTAAATATAAATGATTTCTGATATTTGGATATTTATCCTAATATGTATAATGTATTATATAAGACTCGTGTAAATAATTGTTTAATATACTCTTACTGTTCACAAATTACTGTGGAAGACAGAAATGCGACTATATCTGTTGGGTGTAAATAAATTAATTCATCCATCCCTCCATCCATCATCCATACATCCATCTACCCACTAACCCACCGACCCACTCACCCATCCATCCATCCATTCACCTACCCACGCACCCACACATCCATCCACCCAACCAACCCAGCCATCCATCCATCCATCCACCCAACCCACCCATCCATCCAGTCAACTATCCATACAGTATGTAGCATTATCAGACTACGCTGGTACTTACCATGGTTAATAACCTTGGGCATACGGATGCTCAACTTGTGAATGGCTCATCACATAATTAAGGTGACTAATTAAAATCAATATCGGATTGATCTAGAAATGTAATATACGCAACCATGTCCATAAACCCTTACGCGTGGGCCAATGCGAGCATTTTAGCATTAATTTGCAGGTATGCAATCCTTTAATCTTTAATAAAATGTAAATTATAAATTCGACAAATTTTGTACATGCACACACAAGTCTGATGTCTGAATTTAGCACCGTTGCTTAGAGAAGCCACAGCATATGTACTAGTTATTGCGTGGATAGTTCTGTAAATACAATACTATCCTAAATTGAAAAACTCTGTAGTTTAATTCCGACACAAAAGAATAAATAACAAGTACACAAATTGATGCAAGACATCAATGGTAAATAGCGTGCCCGGAGGTTATTATAATTCTGAGAATAAACTCTCAACTGTTTCATGAAAAAATGAAGTTTTATAATAAAGGCATACAAGCCACTTATGACAAAAATATACGCGGACAATAAACACAAAAGAAGGAATATTTCTTGCAAAAAGATATGGGCAGTATTAGCTATGAGCTAGGAAAAGCAGCTTATATTTTTGGTTAGTCCAACAATTTTTCCATCCATCCTTTTTTTCCAGGCCAAACTCCTTAACAGAGAGAGGAACAGACAAAATTAAGAGCAGCCAGTGATGAGAAAATTGCACTACTGCATCAACAGAGCGTAACAGCTCAAATTTGGGTCATTAGGTATCAGCGACTTGTAAAGATAAAGAAATCAACAGAACTGGCAACCCAGCAAGTAGAAAATCAGTGCAAGAAGCAGTACAGACCCTGACACCCATTCAACCATATTAAAGAAAAACTGTAAAAAATATTTTAAACCTAAATCTTGATACCTTCTTAAACAGACGTGAAGAGCTTATTACCCGGAAATATATTGGTGAAATATACACTGCAATGCTAGTGAAATGCACAAAGCAAGTATATTTTTAATGCAATACAGGACCCCGATCTGTACCGACAGATAACCTTTTCAACAAAGTTAAGTGGCCAATACCGTGAACCTAGTTTTCTGCAACGAAAATGATATAGTAGAAAACATTCTGACTGAAGACCCAGTGGGAAACAGCCACGACATCATGATCTGTTTCATTTAGCTATCATATCTATGTCACCTATTAAACTATATCTTTCCTGGAAACAGTGACAAACTATTAAATCAAATATATTTGCTCGACAAAAAGGCCAAAATCGGCCTCAAGCGTTGTAATAATGACGATCTTGTTGACAATATGTACAAATGTTAGGGTATTAGCCTGATAAGTCAGGTTCTACCAGTACACGCGGCTAATAATATGGGATATATAGAAATATTTTCACTTACTATAATAAATATTTGGTGGTAGAATTATTACAATATTTCGCACAGCACGAGAACATAATGAGTTCTACATGGGCTTATGCTCGAAAACTGGCTGCAAGGCATGTAGAGATATTCTGGTACCGAATAGAGTACATTATTGGAATTTGACAATGGTGTGCCACTACTAAATTGCATATGACGAAGTTACTGCATAGTAAACATTTTTTAAACCTTTGATAGTTTATTAGCGTATTCATATACGTATCTAACCATATGGGTGAACTTCTGGGGTCGAAACTATTGCAAACAGTGTGGTACAGAAAATCGTTGATCTGACAGAATTTGCGCCAATTTTCGTTATGGAATTGTGTACTATGAAATTACGATCCTGTCAAATTCTTTTAAATTCGGAATACAACTAGCATTTTTCCTATAAGTATTTGTGGGTGAAATTCTGGGGTGAACATATTGCAATGAAAACCATGAATTATCCTACGTTTGAGCTTATTTGCGTTATGAAATTTTTAAATCTCACTACGTCGTAAGCTTATGCCTATACCTATCTAAACATATGGGTGATATTATGGGCCGAACCCATTATGAGTGATATGTCAGGACATATCGACACCTATCTGAATGTGGTGAATGTGAACCAACCATATTACAATGGGGCCATATGGCGAATATGTAACTACATATTGCCAAATTACTTGATGGTAGAATCGTGCAAAAGCAGTAGTACATATTCAGTTATATACAGCTATATGTAAAAAAAGTATTACAAACCGAGAACTGAGATTCTAATACTGAATATAGTAAATTGTTGACATTTGACAACTGTCCGTGGCTACTAAATTGTATATTACGAAATTACTACGTGGTAGAATTCTCAAGATTCATTAGCGTTTTCATATCCCTATCTAACCATATGGATGAAATTATGTAGCCACACATATTGCAGACTGTAGGGTATTGAAAACCACAGATCTGCCAACATTGGAACAAATTTATGCGATGAAATCGCATACTACGAAAATACTCGACGTTCGAATTCTTTTAAATTCCCAATGTAACTGGCATATTCAAACTCATATACGTCTATGTGAACGAAGTCTGGAACCGACCATATTACGGAAAGTAGGGCACCGAAAACCACGAATACACCACCATTTAAGCTAAATTTTGCGTATTAAAATTACTTCATCTAGAATTTGTTAGATTCGGAATATAACTAGCACATTAAAGCTCAAGTCTATGTGGGGTAAATTATGGGGCTGAACATACTACAGACAATAGGGCACTGAAAAGTGTGGTGGTTTATTACTACAATGAACCTTTCCAGTTTAGCTTTGCCCTGCCCATCTCTAGCTAAGCTCCACCCATAGCACTCTCGAGTTGGGATCGATGGATTTCTGAACTACTAGATGATAAATTTCACGAAAACTATACAGGTAAGCCGTGGAATATTTTGACACTAAATCGACTGGGTCCTATTGCTGCCTATGGCAGCAACAGCGGCCAGTCAAATTACTTTCAAAATATTCAACAGCATTTTTATTAAATAACAAAAACATACAATTCGTACAACGTGTCAGATTATAAAGCATTTAAGATTGACTAAATCGAGTCAGTCATGACGTCATTATTATGACGCTATCCTACGCATCATTTAATTAATTACGACGTCATATGACGTAATATGATGGATAGACAACCTGAACAGTCCCTTTAGCAAGTTGAATTAATTACCCTCGCTCCGTCAGAGGATGATTGTATTGTATTCGGGCCTATGTGCGTTCGGGATGGCAAGGCTCTACAATCTATGATTGGCCTTGTTAAAATATGTGACCTAGAAATACGGGTGCTCTCTTAATACAAGTGGTCCATGTTGTGTGGACCACACCATTAACAAGTGGTATTAGCCCTGTTAGGCTCAATTTGGTCATGCCAATTTCAATAGAGTGATCCATTTCTAGGTATGCCACGCATATTTCCAGCTAAGTTCCACCCTTTTGTTGCGTGTTGGAATCGATGTCTTTCGTGTTTAATCAACATCGTGTTGAATATTTTGAAACTAATTTGACCGGGCGTTGTTGTGGCCAGAGGCAGCAAACCTTTAAAAGCACCCAGTCAAATTAGTTTCAAAATAGTCATCAACTTTTCTGTATAGTTACCTTGAAATACATATATATATACATCGATTCCAACACGCAAAAGGGGTGGAGCTTAGCTAGAATTAGGCATGGCATACCTAGAAATGGATCTCTCTATTGAAATTGTCATGAGCAAATTTAAAGGATTGCTGCCTCTGGCCGCAACAACGCCAGGCCACATTAGTTTCAAAATATTCAACACGATGTTGATTAAACAGTAAAGACATACAATTCGTACACTTGCCGGACTATTCAATGTTCATGACTGAGCTCGATACGTCATTCATTTACACATTTTGGATTGTGACGTCAGCCCGTATATGAAGTAATTTATTATGATGTCATATCCTTCAGTTACAGATCGAACCATTATCATAGAAAATAACTCTTGAATAAATAGCAAAGACATACAATTCGAACAGCGCCTAGTCAAATTAGTTTCAAAATATTCAACAGCATGTTGATTAAATAGTAAAGACGTGCAATTCGCATACTTGACTAGCTATTCAATGTTCCTGGTGGAGCTAGATACGTCATTCATTACACATTTTTACTGTGACGTCCAGCTACATCTGACCTAAATAATTATGACGTCATATACGGAAAAATCCATTATCATAGAAAATGTCCTATGCCTAATTGCCGTCCAAGAGTCCATTGTAGTTTTTCTTTTGCAATTTACTACTGGAATTATAGGATCGGTTATCCAACCAGTCATTCCAGTCGTAAACTTTCAAAAGAAGTTCTCCGGCAAGTAGCTAATGCAAATGGACATTTCTCACGATCACCGCAAGAAGCCATTTGTGGCCAGTTTGATAGAGTGCTAAAGTGGACATATAAGAGACGCCGCGAGTGGGCGTGTGCTTGAGTACTTTCATCTGCAGAAGGAATGATAAACATGTTTTGTACGCAGCCCTCCAGCAAATGAAGCTTATTTAGAGTAGTTATTTGGAGTTCCGTTGGCTGTTTATTAAAATAATTAAGCGGTCGTCGCCGCGCAAACTCTATTACAGTCGGACCAGAACAAATAAGAGAACTCGCCATGAATCACGCACATGAAGATAATAATTATGAGCTATCCAGCAATCTAAAAATAGAGCCGTGTCTTCGCGCCGACAATTATTAGATATCGTATATCGATGGAGATCTCGCGAGACACAGCCCCCAATCCCGTGCGCGAAATGGCCGCACCTATAGGCAATTCTAGACAGCAAAAAATAGAATCGTGCACGCAATAACATACTTAGGGTCGCAATGTGTGTATACAATATAGACTGATATTACAGCGAGATATTGAGGATCTCTAACAATTATTTATTATTTCCTGTAGCAACTATTTTTTTAACCCGTTATTATCCCTCAAATTTGATCAAGAAAATTTGAATTTTCTCATTGAAAATGTCCCTTTGCCGATCAAGAAACATATTTTTGAAGATTTACCAATGGAATGACTGGCTCGGTTATCGAGCCAGGCATTCCAGTGGTAGAATTTCAAAAATAGTCCAGCTTTAATCTGAAACTTGATATTTATCAAGTCCATTGCAGAAGCCATTCTAGCCGATTTTGGGTTTTAAATCGTTCAAGAACATTTCACATAAATATCTTCACAGTTTACGTACATAAATACGGATATAATATTCCCACGTATTCGAAAATACAACTTTCAAGATTATATACGCCTACAGGTAATAAAAGTATATGACTACCTCATATCCTTTATATAAAGTTAATTTTTAAGTACTTTTGGGACAATCGCCAGCAAAGGGATTTTTAGCTTTGTTGATAAAGTATATAGGCATACGAATTACTAAAATATTACAACATTCTAACACTCTCCATGGACGGGTCGAGCTTAAGGGTCAAGAATCCATGGGATCCGGGCATGGTTCCATCACCCACGCCCCTACGCAAAGATCTGATATATAGAGGTCTGAAACATAGACACTCTCTCTCTCTCTCTCTGACCGATTTCTGGATTTCCAGACGTAACTGACTGTTTAGAGACAACGAATTATTGATATAAAATGACAATAATTTTACTGACCGTGACATTTTCAGATTAGTCATTGAAATTGTGGGTTGGGTCATGCACTTTTCCTACGTTCATGATCTCGCAGCCACGTTTGTTATTTTGAAGCCCACAACCATATAGTGGCTGCTTTAAGGCAAGGTGCGGAAAAACCACACATACTGTAATCTCTCTATAAGGAATTTGGCTGCACTCGGGTAGGGGTGTAGAGAGTTGTGGGGGTGGGATGGTTTCTGACGGGCACCATTCTGTACTGTTTTCTCAATGCACATCGTCCTCGATAACTCTCTGCACTGGATATTTGACCCTTCGTCACATCAAGATCGCAAGCATTAATCTAAAAACAGTCTCAATATGAACGATTATGGTGTTAAAATCGTGTAATTCTACCTTCTTGAATTTCAAAGTGATGGCCGATAATGTGTAATAAAGATTTCGTTACTTGACCCTATCACCGTCCCTATGACATAACATCATGGAATCATATCTGTCAAAGGTTCCTTATCATTTACGGTATGTATTTCTGAGCACTTATCCATTTTTGCTGCATTCCACGAACCAGTTCCTAAAACAATTAGGCGTATGTTTCATCAAGGCATATTCAGAAATATTTTCTCGAGGATTGAAGTATTGTCTACATATATTTTATTAGCCCAATATCTATTTTGAAAGAAAAAATATGTTTGGAAACAAAAAACTGAATGATGGGGTTTTTTTTTAAAGTGGTTATAGATTTCCTGGGTCCATTTAACCCTTTAACACTCATATCAGCCAAAACGGCTTCTGCATTAGTCTTGAGAAATGTCCATTTGCAGACCAAGATAAGACTATTTTTGAAAATGTACTACTGGAATGACTGGCTCGACAACCGAGCCAGTCATTTCAATATTACATCTTCAAAAATAGTCATCTTGGTCTGCGAATGGACATTTTCTATGAGAAAATTAAAAGTTTCTTGTACAAATTCAAGTGTTAAAATGGTTAAATAGTTTCCCTGTAAAACTGGCTGTGGTTTGTTTTATGCAAATTTAGCCGGAAATTACAAAAGTTCTAGACATTTGTTTAACTGCAGTATAGCAGCTCTATAATACGCCTTGCCTCTTAGTTAGTTTGTTGGATGGTAGGCGCGTTGGTTAGTTGGTTGGTTGGTTGGTTTGTTGTTTGTTTGTTCGATTGTTTGAGTCTTTTGTGGTCGGTCGTTCGGTGGGTCGGTGGGTGGGTGTGCCAGTGGGTCGGTCGGTGGGTGGGTCGGCCGGTCGGTTGGTCGATCATTTAGTTAGTCAGTCAGTCAGTCAGTTATGAACAATTTATTCATGGCTGTCGTTTCAAGAGTTTTTCGTCTACAGAAATCGATCGTAAGGTTATAGTTGCCCGTGGAGGCATGAATGTATGTGATAAACGTGGGGTCATTAAAAGGTCAAAGGTCAACGGAGACCAGATTGAAATTATTGGTTTGGAAACTATGTATTTGAAAGACAAACATTTGTTTAAAACATTAGTTCAATTCAATTCAATTCAATTTATTTACACCCAGGCCACAATGTGGCATATGGGGTCCATTAGTACATGCATTTACACTGTCAATGACGATTACATGGAATGTTGATAATTATTATTATTATTATTATTATTATTATTATTATTATTATTATTATTATTATTATTACATGTAGTATTATTATTATTACATGTATTATTATTATTATTATTATTATTATTATTATTATTATTATTTGGTTTACGACGGTAGCAATGAGCTGCAGGACAGACTGTGGTAGTAGTAGTAGTGGCAGCAGTAGTCGCAGTGACAGTGGCAATGGCAGGAGCAGCAACAGTAGCAGTAGCAGTAGATGTAACAGTAGAGGCAGTAGTAGTGGTTGCTGCTGCTGCCACTGTCATTTACTGTTGGTGTTGGTTTGGGACAGAATGCTAAGTGCAACGACGGGCCGGACAGACCAGGAGTGAAGTGCTCCAATTCCTCCAGACGAAATTCGAAAAAGTATGGAGGAATTCGGAGGTCTCCACTCCCAGAACATATTTCTAATTTGCAAGATGTACAATTTTAAAGGTAATAGATGTATACACCTTGTCCATAGGTATTATTATAGGAACATTGATTTTCGACAGGAATGATGTGCTGTAAGCAGGCTGTGGTAGTGATAATAGCAGCTGTAGCTACAGCGGTAGCGGCAGCGATAGTAGCAGTAGAGGTAAGAGTAGCAGTTGCAGCTGCTGCTGCTGCTATTGTCGTCGTCGTCGTCGATGTCGTAGTCGTCGTTTTCGTCGTCGTCGCCATGGTCCTCCTCCTAGTCGTAGTCGTTGTTGTCATCATAACTGTTGTCGTTGTCTTGCTATTTAAAATATTTCAATACTCTTCTTATAAATGTACATAGCTTACTTAAAATTGAGATTTTATTACTTGATAAAAGTTCACAAAATTTGTAGTAGTTTGGTTTCACCCGAAAGTATTTTGGTAGTAGTGTCATTCTGTCCTTTTCAAAAAACTTACAGAGAAATAGGTAATGATATTCATCACCTGTGTCATGTTGGTCACACAATTTACATATCCGATCTTCTTTGATTAAGCCCGCCCACCTCCCAGTTTCAATTGGCAATTTGTGGTTGGCCGTTCGGAATCGCGCTAAGGTTAGTTTATCAGTATTATTTAATTTAGTACGGTATGGTTCTATTTCAAATTTCGTCATATAGATATTATAGATTTTTCCCTTTGAAGATGCGTTCATCTGCCCTCTCCATGATATTTATAAAGTAGACATGATAGCTTTGTTTCTTTGCCATTTAGTTGTAGACGTTTGTGCAAGGTTGTTCGTGCTGCCCCAAGGAAGCGTGATAAATTTGGGATCAAAAGGTAAAATGTTTCGACCATACGTAAACTGGATTAAAATGATTGTTTTGAAAGCCAATGTTTGTGAAAGACACATTTGTTATGCATCGTGCCTCTAATTCAATTTGGCAGCTTAAAGAAATTATATTAATTAATATGCGTGGTCAAGTCATCACGTGCTGGGATTTATTTCGTTTCATTGCATCTGGGTGCGCAGTTTAGGCCTCTAGGAGCATGTCGTTTTAGCAGTTTTATTTTCGGGCATTCAGCTGTGGATATGCACCTTTAAGATCTACACACGCATGCACGCACGCACGCACGCACGCACGCACGCACGCACGCACGCACGCACGCACGCACGCACGCAGGCAGGCAGGCAGGCACGCACGCACGCACGCACGCACGCACGCACGCACGCACACATATATATATATATATATGAATGATAAAATGTACCCTTCCAAGTATATCCCTTGATCATATGACATCATAATCAACTACGTGATCTGTAAGATGACGTCACAATCATGACGCCATGAATGCCTCGATATAGTCAATCTTAAACGAGTAATAGTCTGACACGTACGAATTCACCTTTCCAAAGTATCCATTCATCATCTGACCTAGTATGACGTCATACTCAGTTCCGCGCATGTATGATGACGTCACAATCATTACGTCACAAAGGGTTCCATATAGACAGTCATCAAATCTCAAAGAGTCTGACACGTTGTATAAATTGTATGGCTTTGTAATTCTTTGCTATTTAATAGATGGATGATTTGAGGCTGGTTTGACTGGGCGCTGTTGCTGCCTTAGGTAGCACCGGCACCCAGTCAACTTTGCCTCAAGATACCCAACAGCTCATCTGTATAGCTTTCTGGAAATCGATAATCAGGCATAATCTATTGTATAGTGTGCATATTTCGACTTTAGGGATAATCAATGCATTTATTAATTTATTGTTTATGAACGTATATAATAGCTGACCGTCATTGTAGGTTTATACTCTGTACACTCAAGGGCCTATGGCCTAATATGTATCGTAACAAATGTAGGTCAGTCTGACTGCGACTTCTGTGTGACCTACTTTTCACCCGCATCTACAGAGATTCTATCGAATTTATTTATTTATAAACACGTGTATGTTGTAGTTTTCTACAAGTGCAATTTATTAGTAAAAAATACATCCGGCGATCATATTTTACATAACGCGTGATATTTTCTGTCTAATTGTTAGTTCGAGATATCTGCGTCATGGAGATCGGGCGATAGACGTGATAGATGTCTATTTTCTATACTCAATAGTTATCTCCCTTGCTGGATGCGCCCGGATAAACGTTAAATGCCAATAACTCATGTAATATGTATATGCTAAAACGATTGCTTTGTCATACACCGCTATCCAATTAACCTGTTGACCTCTGAAATTGCAGTAACTCATTTACAAGATAATTACACAGGTAAGTTGTTGAATATTTTGAAACGAATTCGACTGGAACATGTTGCTGCCTATGGCAGCAACATGTTCCACTCAAATTCGTTTCAAAATATTAATCAGAATATTCACAACATCAAAAAAGAAATTGTCATTTTTTGTCTGTACTGTCTAAAGGGTCAAAATACTGATTTCAATATGTCAAAATAGTGACAGATAAATGACAGGTAGATAGCACCGCCACATTGCAAACATTGTTTATCGGTAGAAATAATAATATGTTCGTGTATTTATTAATGGAATCGAATATAAATATTATTAAATAAAAATAGATATTTAAAAAACCTGCGAGACAAGAACTTGTTAATATTTAATTACATGGCACATCGTATGAAAAATGTTCATATTTAAAGGCACACATGGTTGAGAAACATATACATACTCCTAATTAAATTTTACAGCAACTAAAATATTTTATTAATTTATACTGGATGAATCCCACTGCGCGCGTGTATGTTTGGACGCACGTGTGTGTGGCTACTCGCGTCCGTGATTTTTCTATGTACGCGTGCAGCCTATATCTAGTACCTACCATTCGGATATAAACGCGTACGTAGGTCTACAGGCACGTGTGCGCGTGTGCGTGTGTGCGTATGCACGTGGGTGCGTGCGCGCACGCATGAGCACGCACGTGTTTGGGGTGGGTGGGGTGTAGTTTTGGCTGGGTAAGTGTGTGCTTCTGTACACGTGTTTGTACATGCGTATGCCAGCCAGTGCATTTCATTTTATCACTGCCAGCCCCTGAATCATTGGCAGCGTGCGTGCCCGGTAGAATGACGATCAACAGGAAAGCTGTTTGGTTGGTGATAATTGTTGAAAAATAAAATAGGTTATCTTCAAATATCAGCAGGATGTATAACTCAAATATTCAAGATAGATATAGGAATGATATCTTTAATTAACTTCACACGTTTTATTTTACGTTCTTGAATTATAATGTGAAGAAGAATTTGCCTGGGTATGTCAACACAGATATCACTATACCGTAAAAAAAAAAATCCCTCTTGCGCCGGGGATGGGGTGGGTGGAGAGATTAGACCTTCTTCAACAAGACAGATGAAGAACTATGATTGTTTACGATCGAACAAGTGCGAACGATTTATATAGCTATCAAAACAGTGACAGACAGACAGACAGACAGACAGACAGACAGACAGACAGACAGACAGACAGACAGACAGACAGACAGACAGACAGACAGACAGACAGACAGACAGACAGACAGACAGACAGACAGACAGACAGACAGACAGACAGACAGACAGACAGACAGACAGACAGACAGACAGACAGACAGACAGACAGACAGACAGACAGACAGACAGACAGACAGACAGACAGACAGACAGACAGACAGACAGACAGACAGACAGACAGACAGACAGACAGACAGACAGACAGACAGACAGACAGACAGACAGACAGACAGACAGACAGACAGACAGACAGACAGACAGACAGACAGACAGACAGACAGACAGACAGACAGACAGACAGGCAGGCAGGCAGGCAGGCAGGCAGGCAGATATGTTCAGCATATGAACATAATTCGTACTGAAATACGTCCAGAGGGAGAAATTCTTGGCATGACCTCCTTCATGATCAAGATTCATATCAACATGTTGCTGTCTAGATATAGAATATAAGAAACTAACATTAGTATACTGTGTTATTCTGATGCTGTTTTATCGAATTAAAATGAAGCTGGTTTCAATGGAGAAATACAGTTTTAGCGATGCCCCGCCCATCTCTATCTACGCTCCATCCACGCTTCGCCAGTGTTGGGATCGATCCCTGAACACCCTGACTATCTATTACCAGAAAACAATGCTGGTGAGATGTTGAATATGTTGAAGCCAATTTGATTGGGCGCTGTTGCTGCCTATGGCAGCAACAGCGCCCAGTCAAATTAGTTTCAAAAGTAGTAAATATCTACTGTTCGCGCAACATCGCTAGTCCGTCATTAATTAAGCGTTCGTGACTAACTTAGCTACTTCATTCATGATGTAATTGATTATCACGTCATCCTACACGCCACAGTGTTGATTATGAAGTCATATGAAGCCTCCATTGTCGCCAGTGCCAATAGCATGCATGGGTGTCTCGACCCATACAACTACACACACCAAGATAATACGTCTCACATCGGAGCATAATGAAATGGTACTTTTCTGGCCATTCCTCGCCCATTTCTAGATAAGTTCCGACATAAATTTACAATCTCTGACTATTAATTTCCAGAAAACTCTACAGGTAAGCTGTTGCATATTTCGAAACTAATTTGACTTGGTGCTGTTGCTGCCTATAATTAGTTTTAAAACATTCGACAGAATATCTATTAAATAGCAAATACATACAATTCTTACAACAACGCAACCAGTCAAACAAGTTTTAAAATATTCAGCAGCTTACCTGTATAGTTTTCTGGAAATTGAATTTCAAACAGTGCAGGTATTGGTTGATCACAAGACGAGCGAAGTGTGGATGGAGCTTAGCTAAAGATGAACGGCGAATAGCTAACACTGCATTCCTCAAGTTACTTCTAACCATCCAAAATAATGCTAAGTTGGAGTCAACGAAACCATGCATTAGACCAACAGAAAACCAGTAAGCAACTGTATGTTGGGCCAACGAATAGAAATTAAGATGGGCGAACTAAACCATAATGGACCTGTCCAATTTTAGCCATGCCCCGCCCATCTCTATCTCAGCTTCACCCACACCTCGTCCGTGATGGGATCGATCGATCTCTGAACTCACTGACTATCAATTTCCAGAAATCTATACAGGTAAGCTGTTAAATATGTTGAAACTAATTTTACTGGACGCTGTTGCAATTCGGACGGCGTGTCGGACTATTACGCGTTAAAAACGGACTATATCGAGTCATTCATGACGTCATGATTATGAAGTAATGTTACAAGTCGATAGTTGATAATAACGTCTTTTGACGACATATGAAATGCCCATTGCTGGGTTTCGGTATTACTCATTGGCACGGGTGTTCGTGTCCTATGATTGCCTCATTTTAGGCCCGCTATGCCCTGATTGCGATACTATTCCTGCTCGTCCCGTGCGGGTTATTAATTTTAAACAATTCGTTTTATCTATACCTGGAGGCGTTTCAAACAGACTAACACACATATCTATGTATAAGTATTAAACTAGGAAGTTAAGCTCTTGCTTTTGAAAAGTCATCCTTTATTTGATCCGTACATCTATAAAGATTATTACGAGTGCACATGTTTCGCGCCTGTGCAAGATAGGCTTTGTGATTAAGGACACGTTTCAGTCTGGATTCTACGAAAGTTAATTATGAAATATGCCGACGCGTCTGAAAGACAAATTGACTGACGATTTTCAGTCAAATTGTCTTTAGGAAAATATCAGCATATGTTTAAAATTGTATTTAAGAGATATGAAATAGGATAGTCGATGTTTATTTAAGTGGATTAAGAAAGGCTGGGTTGATCTGCTTAAGTGAACTTTTGCGAAACTAATTTAAATTTATGATGCGCCTGGTAGATTTTATGCTCAGGTGCAATGGAATAGTTTTTATGGGAAAGGACTACAGTTCAACCATCCAGTCATTTAACATCGTTTTTTTGCTCTGAATTTACAAAATAAAATATTTGGTAATTAATATTGAAAAGTTACGAATGTTTTGAAAACAATTTAACTGGAATTCATTGGTGCTTATATATATGGACATATTGTGGATATCAGTTTGGCCTGCATCGCTGTCATATGGCAGATTCGGTTTTATATATGATCTCTGACAACTTAATAAATGTATGCGAACGTTGATCTTTGACCGTTGACGTCACAATTGACCTATGACGCTATATTATTATATAACAACCATAGATTCGAAGTTATAAAAATGTATATTTAAAAATTGAACTAACGGTGGAAATTGTATTCTGAAAATTTTATTATTTTCGTTTATATCTTGGGAGAAAATTATCTATTGACGTATTTTTTCACAAGAAACTACTACGTAAGACTGTCATGGTTGCTCAAGGAGCCGTAGCTTCAAGTTTCACGTTTCATGTTTTTATTGCGTAATTCCAGTTCAGATCGTGACATATGGGAGACACATATAGGCCCACCTTAAGATCAGGCGTGAGCGATTATTGCGTTGAGTGATCGCGATCGATTAAAAAATCGTGATAACTCGATTAATCACCTTGGACACAACCTACCAAGACATAACAAAAAAAGAATATCAATGACGAAAACTGCAATGGTGTTTAGGAAAGTCCATCTGCAGGGCAAGAGAAGACTATTTTTGTAAATGTATCACTGGAATGCCTGGCTCTATTCTCGAGCCAGGCATTCCAGTAATACATTTTCAAAAATAGTCTTCTCTTGCCATGCAAATGGACATATGCCTACAGTCACTAAGCAAAATGTCATTTGTCATGACAGATCGCATTAAAAAGTAATTAAAATTATGTTTTGAAATATTTTATTCAATAGAAAATATTCACGATTATTCTATTATTTAATTTTTTATCATATAAATTCACGATTTAAAACATAATCTCGATTTTCGATTTAATTACGTAATCGCGCAAGCCTATAGTGTAGACTGCAGTCTCGAGGTGCAGAACGATGTGTCGAAATTTCTGAATATAATGAAACGGGTGACTCGTGGGTTACCATTCTCCTCAATATCGTAGAAAATGGAAGCATCCGATCTGTCACTCAAGTATTCGAGGTCAACAGGTCGCACTCCAATAAGTCACTTGTTAGCGGACGTCACAGTCAAAATCGGATATGCGTATGTCTTTGGTGAATTTACGATTGCATTCAATATTCTGTGGACTATTTTGAAACACATTTGATTGGGACCTGTTGAATGTTGCATCCATTCCCAGAAACATCTCCGAGTCAAATGTGTGTGAACAGATTCAACAACTCCTTGTATAACTAAATCCAAATTTAGATCCTGGGAATTCTTGTTTCAATATTTTGAAACAAATCCAAAACACGTAGACATATATAATGGGCTGAGCCTAAATAGAAATCGGCGGCCATATTTAGAAATGGGTCCCACTATTTACCAAATGTGCAAAACCGGTACTCCACATGGATCACGCCCATTTTACCATGCTGGCGTGTTGTTATGGATATACCGATGGAACATATTTTGTGTAGATAGACAAAACAATGACAGGGTACCACCAGAATAATTTACCAGCGCTTCAAATCGTAAATGTAGACTTATATTCTCTCGAGAAGAGGACTACTTGATATTGTCCTGATCGGTTTTAGGAGCTCACGAGAATATGTAACAAGCCAGCAAGTTAAAAGTCGATAGATATAAAAATTACACCACATTGAAGAATAATACCCCCCACCCCTATAATTGTAGAACCAGTGTCAATGCTGGGAAAGGCGCTTGAGGAAGTTGAAGCCTTATCGGCAGTGTAATAGACAAGATGGGTGGAACATTGGCAGTGTAATAGACAAGATGGGTGGAACATCGGCAGTGTAATAGACAAGATGGGTGGAACATCGGCAGTGTAATAGACAAGATGGGTGGAACATCGGCAGTGTAATGGACAAGATGGGTGGAACATCGGCAGTGTAATAGACAAGATGGGTGGAACATCGGCAGTGTAATAGACAAGATGGGTGGAACATCGGCAGTGTAATAGACAAGATGGGTGGAACATCGGCAGTGTAATAGACAAGATGGGTGGAACATCGGCAGTGTAATAGACAAGATGGGTGGAACATCGGCAGTGTAATAGACAAGATGGGTGGAACATCGGCAGTGTAATAGACAAGATGGGTGGAACATCGGCAGTGTAATAGACAAGATGGGTGGAACATCGGCAGTGTAATAGACAAGATGGGTGGAACATCGGCAGTGTAATGGACAAGATGGGTGGAACATCGGCAGTGTAATGGACACGATGGGTGGAACATTGGCAGTGTAATAGACAAGATGGGTGGAACATCGGCAGTGTAATAGACAAGATGGGTGGAACATCGGCAGTGTAATAGACAAGATGGGTGGAACATCGGCAGTGTAGTAGACAAGATGGGTGGAACATTGGCAGTGTAATAGACAAGATGGGTGGAACATCGGCAGTGTAATAGACAAGATGGGTGGAACATTGGCAGTGTAATAGACAAGATGGGTGGAACATCGGCAGTGTAATAGACAAGATGGGTGGAACATCGGCAGTGTAATGGACAAGATGGGTGGAACATCGGCAGTGTAATGGACAAGATGGGTGGAACATCGGCAGTGTAATAGACAAGATGGGTGGAACATCGGCAGTGTAATATACAAGATGGGTGGAACATCGGCAGTGTAATAGACAAGATGGGTGGAACATCGGCAGTGTAATAGACAAGGTGGGTGGAACATCGGCAGTGTAATGGACAAGATGGGTGGAACATTGGCAGTGTAATAGACAAGATGGGTGGAACATCGGCAGTGTAATAGACAAGATGGGTGGAACATTGGCAGTGTAATGGACAAGATGGGTGGAACATCGGCAGTGTAATGGACAAGATGGGTGGAACATCGGCAGTGTAATAGACAAGATGGGTGGAACATCGGCAGTGTAATGGACAAGATGGGTGGAACATCGGCAGTGTAATAGACAAGATGGGTGGAACATCGGCAGTGTAATAGACAAGATGGGTGGAACATTGGCAGTGTAATAGACAAGATGGGTGGAACATCGGCAGTGTAATAGACAAGATGGGTGGAACAAAGGCTGGCGTGAAGACCATAGTAAGCAAGCGAAAGCAGCATTTTCCTTTGTTGATGAAAGTCCGGAGCTTCAGATACAGCGTTATTGTATAAAGTAGAAAAGCAAGGCTACATTGAGAATGATCGAGACAAACCATAACTGTACTATTTGAAACTAATAATCTCATATGACAATGCTGATTTTAGGCTACACGAGTCACAATATGTATTGCCAATCCACCAATAACGCAAGATATGTCACAATTGTTGATACTGCAATTATAAACAGAACAGCCTGCCACCGTTCTGATTTATAAACAGACACACGTGCACAAAACAACTTATAGAGCGTGCATCTTTGCCTGTCTGTTTATCTGCCTGCCAGCCAGCCTGCCTGCCTGGTTGCCAGCCAGCCTGCCTGCCTGCCTGCATGCATGCCTACATGCCTGCCCGCATGTCCACCCGCCCGCCCGCCTGCCTGCTTGCCTGCCTGTGAAAGTTCGATGCAGTGATTTATGCCAGTCATATGACACATCGTATTTTACATACATAAAATACTGTGATGTGTTTTTTATTGCGGAAACCATGATTACTTTATTGTCGACGATATCTGATATACCTACAGGCCTACATATTAATCGGTATCGAGGGAAAAAATCAGCGGATTTTTATCTGCTCTCGGATTAATATCCATTAGATATGTAGACATGCTTTTTTAATCATTATGGTTTTTTCATCATCTTTCCGGTCAAATGTTTGACCTACAGGGCAATATTCGCGACTCGCTCAACCGCGAAGCCAAGGTATGACGAATTGATTATGACGTACCAGGTATACGTCGGTTGAATATATTGGAGCAAATGTGACTGTGGGTCTAGGCGGGAACTGATTCCTAATATTTTCCAGTTTATCAGTACCATATGTTTGCTTCGAGATTGAGGTATTTAATTAACTTGAGATTGATTCCCAAACACCACTTAAAGGGATACTAATTTGATTGAGGAATCCAGTTTTTGCTATGACCGGACCATCTTTATCTAAGCTCCACCAACACTTGGCCAATGTTGGGATCAATCGATCACTGAACTCCCTGACTATCCATTTCCAGAAAACTATACAGGTAAGCTGTTGAATAGTTTGAAAATTATTTGACTGATCGCCGTTGCTGCAACAGCGCCCAGTGAAATTAGTTTCAAAATATCCAACAGCATGTTTATTAAATAGCAAAGACATACAATTCGTACAACAACGCTTAGCCCGTCGTCAATTAAGTCTCCGTGACGAACTTAGCTAGCTCATCCATGACGTAAATGAGTATGACGTCATCGTACACGCAACGTAGTTTATTATGACGTCATGTGATTGATGGATAAACTGGAATCTTCTATTGTTGTTTTGCATTGATCGATATGTTTTGGTATATAGTTTCTCTTTTATTCATTTCTTGACGCATTCCTTTATTTGTACATATAAATTATTTGCATTTTGACATCGCCCTAAAATTTAACTCTGACCCCCACCAACGTGTCTCCCCCGCCCACCCCACCCCACCCCACCAACCCCCAACGATACATAGATGTCATGGCATGCTTAGTAGCGTATTTACACTCAGATTTTGCCCCGTAGTCTATATCAATTTCAAGATAGGAAACTGATATAGAATACTGGGTCAAATCCTAGTGCAAATAGGTGCATACGCATGTTATAACAAATTTATTTCATGCATTACATTTTTAAGTTTCAACAAACTGTACAGGCTCTATGCAGTAATCAAGTTACCGTAGACCTAATTCGGTCTCCAACCAACTTCCCACAATGCATTGCGCTTACTACTGCTTAACGTTACCCAGAACCTGTACCAGGTACAGTGTTTCGGTTATCGTTAGAATGTAATAGGCGCAATGAATTGTGGGAAGTTGGCTGGGGACCGAATAGCGATTCAGACAGCATAATGTCGCATTGACATGAACAGATAACGCCGATTCATCCGTCTCTCATCTCCGGAGTAGGCAAGCTGGCAATTATAAAACAAGTTCACATCGTATGTATACTAGTCATCGTCTGTTAACAGGCGTTCACACACCCATCAAGTAAGCCTGTTTGATGAGCTTCTAATAATGAGAATAGTAATAATATCGGCCTTTTATTTGGTTAAATGTTGCACTAACTAGAACTAATTTCGGAAAACTTGAGCAATTCGAAGGAATTATAACGCATATTTAAGTGATTAGATCATATAGATACACATATATCACATTCTTTATTCTGTAATGCTTAGCGTGTCAAAGATTATAAAACTAATCTGAGCAGGAACAGCTTCCAGTTAAATTAGTGTGGCCGGGCGGCCGCCGTCTTGCGCCTGTCCACACCTTACCCACACACCCAACCACTCACCCATTCACACATCCACACACGCACGCACGCACGCGCACACACACCCTCGCCTCCACGCTCAGCAGTCGAGGCCGGCTCTGGTGCCGTCAGGAGGGACCAGGCAGGAAGTGATCCTCGTCGTAGTATTCCTTGAGCTCCGGGTTGGGCTCCGATCCGGAGTGGTCTGGTCAGTTAGTCCACGCCCAGGAGTCCTTTCTGATGACTCTCGATCAAGGTTCGTGACTTGCAACGCCGTCCTATGGGTGCGTTCTCGGGGCTCCCGCACACAGGTTTGTTGGCCGGGGGCATTCAGCCATCTCCATGGAGCCGCACGGGACCGGCCGGGAATTGTTGACATGACAAGGTGTCTGTTGTTTTCGTCCTTGTCATTGTTGTCCACAAGCGGGAGATCGGAGTCTGGAGTACCTATCTCAGCTCGTGGTGATGCTTCTTCTGTCAGAGGGGAGGAGGCGTGCGCTAAGGAGTGCAGTAGTTCTTGTACAGGTGGAGGCTGGTGCTTTTATCCATGCGGTGGAAGCATTCTTTCTGTGGTGGTGGCCAGCGTTCTTGTATGCGCGGCTGAAGTGGGTTCCAAGCCCAGCGGTTCCTTCTCACGAGGACACGGCCAGGTTATCTGCGGGGAATGGTAGGTGCGTGCGAGTGACATGATTGTGGAGAGAGCCGGAAGGAGCTGCAGGTGGCTCTCTGTGCCGTAGGTGGTTTTCGGTCTTCCCTATCTGTGCTCGAGCTAGGCTCTTTTTAGGCGAATCTCTCTCTCTCGAGCCCTACTGTGATGGGAGAAGGGAAGAAAGATCTTACTCCAGATCTTATTCAAGGCTATGTGCATGGTATTTTCCGCTAGAAATGGTTGGATCTTAGCTAGAAATGGGCGGATCTTAGCTAGAAATGGGCGGATCTTAGCTTGAAATGGGCGGATAACAGTTAGAAATGGGGATATCTTAGTTAGAAATGGGGGATCTTAGCTAGAAATGGGCGGACCTTAATTAGAAATGGGGGATCTTAGTTAGAAATGGGCGGATCTTAGTTAGAAATGGGGGATCTTAGTTAGAAATAGGCGGATCGTATCTAGAAATGGACGGATCTTAGCTAGAAATGGGCTAATCTTAGCAAGGAATGGGTGGATCTTAGCTAGATAGTGGCGAATCTTAGCCAGAAATGGGCGGATCTTAGCTAGCAATGGGCGAATCTTTGCTAGAAATCTGCGGATCTTAGCTAGAAATCGGCGGATCGTAGCTAGCAATGGGCTGCTCTTAGCTAAAAATGAGTGGAACGTAGCTAGAAATTGGCGAATCTTCGCTAGAAATGGGCGGATCTTAGCTAGCAATGGGCGGATCTTTGCTAGAAATCGGCGAATATTAGCTAGAAAATGGCGAATCCTAGCTAGAAATGGGCGGATCTTTTCTAGAAATGGGCGGATCTTAGCTAGAAATGGGCGGATCTTGGCTAGAAATAGACGGATCTTAGCTAGCAATGTGCCAATCTTAGATAGAAAGGGGGAACCCTGGCTAGAAATGGGCGAATCTTAGCTAGAAATGCGCGGATCTTAGCTACAAATGGGCGAAGCTTGGCTAGAGATGTGCGGATCTTAGCTATAAGTGGGCGGATCTTAGCTAGAATGGGCGGATCTTAGCTAGAAAGGGGCGAATATTGGCCAGAAAGTGGGGAATGCTAGCTAGAAATGGGTGGATCTTAACTAGAAATGAGTGGATATTAGCTAGAAAGTGGCGAATCCTAGCCAGAAATGGGCAGATCTTTTCTAGAAATGGGCGGATCTTAGCTAGAAATGTGCGGACTTTGGCTAAAAATGGGCGGATCTTGGCTAGAAATGGGCGGATCTTAGCTAGAAATGGCTGGATCTTAGCTAGCAATGGGCTGATCTTAGCTAGCAAAGAGCTGATCTTCGCTAGAAAGGGGGAAGCCTGGCTAGAAATGGGCGAATCTTAGCCAGAAATGGGCGGATCTTAGCTAGAAATGGGCGGAACTTATCTAACAATAGCCGGAGCTTGGCTAGAGATGTGCGGATCTTAGGTATAAGTGGGCGGATCTTAGCTAGAATGGGCGGATCTTAGCTAGAAATGGGCGCGCTTACCTAGAAATGGGCGGATCTTAGCTAGAAAGGGGCGGTTATTAGCTAGAAAGTGGCGAATCCTGGCTAGATATTGGTGGATCTTAGCTAGAAATGGGTAGGTCTGAGCTAGCAATGGGCGGATCCTAGCTAGAAATGGGCTAATTTTGGCTAGAAATGGACGGATCTTAGCTAGAAATGGGCGGATCTTAACTAGCAGTTGGCTGATCTTAGCTAGAAATGGGAGGATCTTGGCTAGAAATAGGCTGATATAAAAGTCCCATAAACAATGTTTATGACATTTTTTCTTAACAGCATTTTTTGATCAAAAGCTTCAGAAATGATTTGGCGCATAATATTAATTCTAAACAAAAATTATCGAACCAAAGTTTGAACGATGCGTAGCTATTATTAGAATCGCGTCATCCAAATCACATTGTTTTTGCGTTTGGTCGTCATTCGATACAAGAATTAATCCCTAAATGAGTTTGATGATGCTATTTTCTTATTCTCCTCGCATTTTTTAGAGGATACCGTATTTCATTCAGGTTTGTATGTTTGCCTGTTCGTTCGTGTGCGGCTGTCTGTCTGTTTCTATATTCTGAGATGTATCTAAATAAATTACTTACCGGATTTGGCTCAAATTTAACACAACAAATGGTGTTACTATGATGAAGAATGTCCATACTATTGTTCAAGTGATCCGGATAAGAAACCCAGATCCGGATCGGACAAAATTATGGATCTATGTATATTTCAGAAACTAACGGACCTTTCCAGTTTATCCATCCATTATATGACGTCTTACACAACTACGTGAGGTGTAGGATGACGTCATAATCAATTACAACATGAATGGCTCGATTTAGTCCGTCTTAA
>CM067370.1:190714959-190739959 GCA_034401795.1 Chaetoderma sp. LZ-2023a | reverse complement strand
TCGCCAACCGTACCATACCACATATGATGAGAAAGTCACATTGGACAGAGTATAGATAGATACTCTAAGAGAGAATTTCCTGAATACACCTTTCCAGTTCATCCATCAATCATATGACGTCATAATCAACTATGTGAGGTGTAGGAAGACGCCATTATCAATGAAGTCATGAATGGTGTAGATAAGTTCGTCACGAATGACGGACTAAGGGCTGCTATACGAATTATGTTCTTCACTATTGAATAAACATTATATTGAATATTTTGAAACGAATTTGACTGGGCGCTGTTTCTGCCATAGGCAACAACAGCGCCCAGTCAAATTAGTTTCAAAATATTCAACATCTTACCTGTATAGTTTTCTGGAAATGTGCAATAATGCGTCGTCCGTCTGAAGCGATAGGATTTAGTTTGACGTACGGGAATGACCAGGTCGAAGGCTTCGGTTGCTAGGAGACTAGAGACTGATTGACAGGTATGGTAGATAGTATACAAATACACACATTCCGCGTCTCAGAGAACCGGGCAATCAGATCAATAATGTATTTACTGACTCATACCCTATAGGTAAACATTACGGGTTATTTAGTACCAATACGTAAATGCGAGTAAATTAAAGTGAAAAAATACATGCAATGGGCATAAATAATATGCGAATTAGGCTAGGCTAATTGCTGACATGTATTTGTTAAATCTAAGCTTTCTATACGTCTGTCTGTCTCTTTGTTAAAACTCTCTCTATCTCTCTCTCTCTCCATCCTCTCTCGCTCGCTCTCTATCTCTCCCTCTCTCTCTCTCTCTCTCTCCATCTTCTCTCGCTCTCTCCCTCTCTCTCTCTCTCTCTCTCTCCATCCTCTCTCGCTCGCTCTCTCTCTCGCTCGCTCTCTCTCTCTCTCGCTCTCTCTCTCTCTCTCGCTCTCTCACTCTCTCTCTCCACCCCTCTCTCTCTCTCTCTCCATCCTCTCTCGCTGGCTCTCTCTCCGCCTCCCTCCTCTCTCTCTCTCTCTCTCTCTCTCTCTCTCTCTCTCTCTCTCCTTTAATCAAATGGCACCATGTCCATCTATGTAACATGTAGGCTGATGTCATACTCAACGACGTCATGAATGACGTAGATAAGTTCGTCACTAACGCTTAATTGATGACGGACTACGGGACGTTGTACGAATTGTATGTCTTTACTAGTTAATGAACATGCTGTTGAATATTTTGAAACTAATTTGACCGAGCTCTGTTGCTGCCATAGGCAGCAACAGCACCCAGTCAAATTAGCTTCACAATATTCAACCGTTTACCTGTATAGTTTTCTGGAAATTAATATTCAGAGAGTGCATGGACCGATTGAGTAGAGCTTAGCTAAGGTTGACGGGTCTAGCTAAAACTGGATTTCTCCATTGATGTATGTGATACGTGACTTGCGATATTACGCGATGTTAATGAATTAATGGATGCCCATGGATGGATAACACATGACCACCCATTTCCACAAATACGAGCTCAGTGTTAACTATGCCCCGCCCATCTTTAGCTAAACTCCACCCACACTTCGTCTGTGTTGGGGTAGATCGATCCCTGAACTCCCTGACTATCAATTTCTAGGAAGTTATATGGGTAAGCTGTTGAATATTTTAACCTATGTCAGCAACAGTGCCCAGTCAAATTAGTTTCAAACTATTCAACACCATGTTTATTAAATAGTAAAGGCATACAATTCCTACAACAACGTTTTAGTCCGTCATCAGTTACGCATTCGTGGTGAACTTAATTACGCCATTCATGACGTCATTGATCATGGCGCAATCCTACATGTCACGTAGTAGATTATGACGTAATATGAGTGATGCATACATGGACAGGTTCATTGGGCCTGGTTTAAGTGTGTGTGACTGGAGGTGTACCTAAAACAACTGGTGATCCGATTTGGATAAAAAAATTTAGCATAAGGAATCCAGTTACAGAGACTTTTTGCGTGAGCCGGATAAAAAACCCAGATCCGCACGGGATCAAATTCTGGATTTGCGGATATCTCATAAACTTCTGGTCCGACTTGACTCAGAATTTAACACAAGAAAGAATGTGATCGTACACTGGGATTCTGCATATCTGGTCATGATCCGAAAATTTCAGAAAATCGGAAAACTATCCGGAATATCTAGAAAAAAATTAATTTGAGAAAAGAACTGGAGGATTACGGTTCCGCAATCACTGATTGGTCCTGCTTGGCTACGTATACTAGGAGCTACTATTCAAGGAATGTGCTGTCGAGCTCAGAACGAACCTAAAGTGCCTCTAAAGCAAAATAAAAAACGTACTGAAATGACTATTTTTGACGTAATTTGATCGGAAGCCATTGCTGCCTAAGGCAGCAATGCCTTCCGATCAAATTAAGTCCAAAATATTCAACAGAACATTTCTTACATCCTGTTTAAACGTATATAATTAACGTGTTTCTGTTTTGGTATTTGAAAACTGTTAACTTATTTATGAGGTGTAGGCCCTTACAGTAGTCTGGAAATTTGAAATTGACAACAAAACATGTGTTCTGACACGTTTTACATAATATATACAGTCGCATGGATGGGAAATACCCGAGGATTATAAACGCTGTCACTAGAAAGAGTACAGGCGTGTTGCTGGTTATTAGCGTCCAGTTTCACATAGTATTGTATGAGGTGTACTTAACGCCCGCTAACACTAATTATTGTGCGGTCAAGCGGAGTGACTAGCGCATTCTAACGCGTAGACGCGTGCACATATGCGCGTAGGCGCTATCTTCCTAACATCCGATACCATCGCCATATGATCATGGGGAATACAGCGGTTATGCGCTATAGAAATTAAAAATGCATACACATTGTCACACCTCTACACCCCACCCCACCCCCCCCCCCCTCAGCCGGCCCAGCCACCACCAACTTATTCTCCACGAGAAATACAATGCTCTTAACAAAGATACGCAATTTCATTCGAATCATAACTGACCATTTTCCGGAAAGGTAGCTCCTTTCACAAATTCTCCTAGATATATGACAATAACGACGACGCTACTGAGGAAGAGGATGACTGCTACAATGACAATGACCCTACAATAATAGGACATCAATGGGTGTGGGATGTGTGTGTGTGTGTGGGGTGGGTGGGGTGCAAACGATTTCGATACTGATAACCATGTATATGGAAAGATACAAACATGACACATGAAGGCGACAACGATCACGACGACGCAGATGACGTCAACGACGGCAATGACGACAATGACGACTATCAGCAATAAAAACAAATAATCAACAACAACAATAACACCAAGCGGCGATGATGACCACGCCGGCAACAACGACAACAACAAAAGCAACGACACTGACAACGACAATGACAATAGCAACAACAAGGACTATAAAGCCAACAACAACAACAACAACAAAAACAACTTTGACAACGACAAAAACACGATACAATAATCATAACACGAATGATGAAAATGTTTATTATTAATAGATTAATTAATTATGCGAGCAATGATCTATACTGACTACTGACGATTACAACAGTAGCAACAACAACGACGACAACGACAACGACAACGACAACGACAACGACAACGACGATGACGACAACGACAACGACGACGACGGCAACGACGACAACAACAATCAACAATCAACGACGATGATGATAACACCATATAATAATGATAATAAGAATGATGGAAATGGCGATTATATATAAACTAATTAATTATGTTAACAATAAAGTATACTGCCTAGTACTATTTATATTAACGTGTATGCACTCTGTCAAAACGGGGAAACACTGTAAACTCCCCATCTATCGCTGTATTGCGATCTAGGTGTAAAATAAATACAATACAATACAACAACAATACACCCCACCCCAACCACCGTCACCAATACCCACACACACACACGCCGACCTACACCGAACAGCCGCAAAAGCAGGCATTCACATTCTTGGACGTCCCCAGTTTCCCACCCGTTTGGTTGATGCATATTCATATACCTAACTCCTGAGTTTGGACCTTTCATATGAGCGAACACGAACACGCACGCAGACAGACACACACGCGCGCACACACGCACGCACGCACGCACGTACGCACGCACGCAGACCCACTACACGCACATACATCGTCGAATACTTCCGCGTGGTCCACAAGGTTTCTCTAATATTTGATTATTTCGCCTCAACACGGAATTCGTGCTCTCAAGACACCGGACCTTCCGTCAACAACAACGCGCCCTGAGACTTCACCTTAAACTCAAATTAACCAATTGTCTTCTATTACGATCATTGTGTTACTGTCGTTATATTAAAATGGCTACATTTAGTTTTTTGTAAACAATTTTACTGAAATCCGTTGCTGCCTGAGGCAGCAACGGCTTTCAGTAAAATAGTTTACACAATATTAATCAGGTTTACTGGTTAGTTCGCATCCACATGCACGCTGGATGAAATTGTTAAACATCGATCGACATGTTCAGGAAGAAGATTTGGACTTCTGGCGATTAACCTTGAGCCAAAAAAACGCGGCCGTATTTGATATCTGAATTCCGCGGCGGCGGCCGTATTTGAATATGGAATCAAGAGCGTGTTGACAAATGAAATAAAACAGTAAACAACCAGCGCCGTCACGCGACGCTAGGCTACGCAAAAAAAAATAAACAAAGCTCGATTTTAATTTCTAATTTCGTACACAAATATGCTCGGTAGTAAACACGGGTAAAAAACTTAAAACAAGGTTTTCGTTGTTTTTATTTAAATTCTTGTGAACTCGGATATAAATTAGTGGCTTAATAACACGGAGAAAGGGGAGATTAATGTATGATCGCTGGTTAATTTTGTCGAATAAATTAGAACAATTGATTTAATTAGACATAAATAGAAATTAATCTACTTAATGTAAATATAGCATAGTTAGGATTCTAAAATAAGACGTTAAATTCACCCTTGTGTTCTGGCACCAACCCCTTTAACCATCAAGATTGTCCAAGAAAATTTAAATTTTCTCCATAAAAATGTCCATTTGCTGACCAAGAGAAGGGTATTTTTGGAAAAATTACTACTGGAATGACTGGTTCGGTTAACGAACCAGTCATTTAAGGGGTAATATTTCCAGAAATATTCTTCTCTTGGGCTGCAAATGAATATTTTCCAAAATAAATATAGAAACCGTCTTTAGCCGGTTTGAGTGTTAAAGATTTAAATGATAATTCGACATTAAATTTTCAACGTTCGTGACATCATGGAAGGTGCGTAGCTAAAAAGTATTTTGTCTTAAGCCGGCCGCCCATCTACCGAATTTGACGGCCGGATGCACTGTCGGCCAGAAAAAATTGCGTTCATCGGTAGATGAGCGGAACTTTAGGCCCAATTTTGTCGAATTAGGCTGGAAAAATCGATTGCAAAAAATCGTTGACAATGCCAAGGATATGCCCGATTTTTTCTAGCCGGATCGCTAAGGATCACTCCCGCTGCCTTGAATCGGTGGATGAGATGACGAAACTGACGAAACCGGCTGATATTATTAGTACGGTTGCGGTCACATGATTTGTCACCTAAGAACACATTCTTCTAGTTCTTAATGTTTCAACTATGCTTTTTCAAATTATTGTTAATCACTGTCCATGCTAGGTGCTATACATGAGTAACTAAAACGAGTCCGAGGAGATATACTTTCGACAAGAACTGCAAAAATATTTCTGACAAAAACGTCCCTTTAACACATTGAGTAAATATATGAAGTAGTAGTAGTAGTAGTAGTAGTAGTAGTAGTAGTAGTAGTAGTAGTAGTAGTAGTAGTAGTAGTAGCAGCAGTAGCAGTAGATGTAGTAGTAGTAGTAGTAGTAGTAGTAGTAGTAGTAGTAGTAGTAGTAGTAGTAGTAGTAGTAGTAGTAGTAGTAGTAGTAGTAATAGTAGTAGTGGCAGTAGTGGCAGTAGCAGTAGATGATGTAGTAGTAGTAGTAGTAGTAGTAGTAGTAGTAGTAGTAGTAGTAGTAGTAGTAGTAGCAGTAGCAGTAGTAGTAGTATGGGTGTCAAATGCTTTATTGCATTTTTGATATCGTCAAAGCATCTTGATAATGAATGAAACCAAATGATGCCACCTTGGCACCTTTGAACTTTTAAAGGAAAATCCATTCTTATGCAATTTAGCTACCGCCATTGGCAATAATGTGATTTAATTATATATCTTCCCAATGAAGCATTCAATCACAGCGATTGGTGTGTCTCTACCCATGTTTTCAAGGTTGCATGTTTCATTGAAGTCATTGAAATGATAAGCTGATGTATATGTAACTGATTTATATTCATATTGTGGGCCATGGATGCGCCTTATCCTCAAAAAGCGCATGCGACACCTATATTATCATTAATATATGTTATATGGGCGGGGCATGTTGCTTATTAGGCCATTGGGCTAGGCATGTTGCTTATTAGGAACGCTCTCATGGACCAGCTGTATGTACCTCGTGTAGTGTGTTCGTATGATGGAATGGTTTATAAAGCTTCGGCAGCAAGTCATGTGGCTATTGATGCCAATGTTAAAGCGATAACTAGAGCGAAAGGTGGGTTAGTTCCGGAACAAGCAGATAATTTTAAAGCCAACATCTCATCCCAGAATGCACTTCTTTCTATGTCTTCGCTTCGGTCGCTTGGCGTATTTGCTTACCGTTAAGGATTGAGATATACAATGCACTTGACGAACACTTGTAACAGTTATTGCACCCATGAAGAAATGAAGAAAGCTGTGTCCAAAACATTTCAGTTCAAAGGTAGAAAGAACCTCAGAGAATTAGAGCGGCCTTACACTTTGAACCGACAGACATTATATTTCTGATGTTGATCTGATCTATTTAACACTTTTTGTGTCAACAGCACCTCAAAGAGCTAAAGATACTACTTATATCAATTAAGCATTTTAATGGACAACACTTTTCAATAAAGTTTAATATTAGAGGCCTATAATTTTAGAAATTTACCTCTGAAATTTTTGACCGGCTTGACTATTAAAGGGGTAATGGTAAAGAAAATGCAAGCTTTGGCTTACCCAGTATACATTTGTAGGTCAAGAGAAGAGTATTTTTGAAAATTTACCACTGGAATGACTGGCTCGGTTACCTTCTCTTCTCTTCTCTTGACCTGCTAATAAACATGCCTCAAGACCACTTCAGAGGTGTTTTGGTCAGTTTGACCATTAAAAGGTTAAGTTGACACAAGGGGTTAAGGGCGCTAGGACTACAACGGTCTCGTGGAATCAAACTGAATAAAGTACTCCAGTATGAGCTTACATCAGTGCCTTCATCCAGGTTTAACGTCAAAGGATAGATGCGAATAGCAGAGATAAACTCAAAACTAAGGAAGAATCGCCAAGGTGAGATTTCGTCATGGTTAGCTCTTTCACAAGACACTGAACGATGGTCAGCAACTTACTAACCTTAGCGATGCTGATGCTAGCTGGGATGATGAGATTTTAGCGGCGACTAGATTAATTGTTGCGTGTTACGGGAGAGAGGCGCGGGGGTGGGGGGAGGGGTATTTCTGATGTTCGTCTAGATAGCTGGTCTAGAAAAATTGTTAAACCAACGGTCACCACTGCTCCAGATTTAAAAGTGCGGCCACCTACTACCGAGTACTTTGGTGAAAACGTCTGACATGCTTGTATTCAGACAGCCAGATGGACATCATCTAAGTTGACACCACCAGCTTTGGATCCAACAAGGTATGGTTGATCTCTTGAACAGGCGACAAGGTCATTAATAACAATTCTTCTGCCACCAAAAGTTGTCATGACCTCAACTGAGATGCTAGAAATGATTCTGTTTGGTTTCGCCTTGGAAAACCCATGCTTCATAGCACAATGCCATTGCAACGCTGCAAAATTACCATGCATACTGTTTTCTAATTGCTGCGGTGATAGTGTCTGCGATGTGTGAACAAAGGAGGCAGAACTGTATACAGATGAGGCGGATACGAATAGTGACACCGAGTGACATACTAATTAAATTCAGGAAAGAGACCGCGCCTTAATGTGTACCTGACGGCATTACAAATTATTTCTATTTAATTTTCATCACATTCTTAACCATCAAATCAACTCTGTCGTATAGTCAAGCCTGCCTATAGTGATAAACAAACGGGCCCCCGAAAGGTGGTCACTAACGATACTAATAAGTGGTCGCTTACTACAACTCATTTCCTATACCAAATGGCTTTTTGGACCAACGGACTGTGGCATCATAAAATGGATGGCAATGGCGTCTTAAAACCAGTCTTTGGTCTAAAAAATCAGGCGATCACTATAAACTTCACTGTATTTCAAGCAAGTTTAAGACCATTTAATCTTTATCACCCTGATAGCAAAGATCGGATTTTACGGTGCAAGTAGGAGAGGACTTGTCAACATTTTCAAACGAATGCTGCTAAATGACGTAGCTCGTTTAGAAAGCAACAGGTGTTTAAAATAAAATGAACAGGTTTTTATACTAAAGGGAATTGAATCTAGATATAAACATTCATTTATATCAGCGTTAAACCCAGAGTCTGTCACTTTAGATGAGAACAGTCGTAAACTACTTTCTAAACGTGTCGCATGCGTTGTGTATTTACCAGTCCTTTGGGTGCAATCATTACTGTCAGTACCATTAGTAATGAGTGTAGACTTCTCATGTGTGAATGTATCTACAGTCAAACCCGTCTATAATGACAACATGATTTTGGAGACAAAGGTTAATCTGTCTTTAGGAACCCCCGTCCTTTGGCGCCAGAAGTGTTTTACTAAAATAAAATTAGATGTATGAAGCGACCGCACGTCTTCCGTCATCACGATTTGAAAGTGCATTGGGTGCTCGCTATAGACAGGTTTAACTGTATTCAGGTAAATTTATTTTGGACAATAATGGAAGATAAATTGCATATCCAAACACTATAAATCTATATCTTTATTTTATCTTAAAATTGCCTCGGTAAAATTGTTGACCATAAATATTTATTATTGACATCCTTGAAGCTTGCATTAAGATATTTCTGAAATCGATATTTTATTATGGTCATACTGTAATGTGCATAATTAGTAAGTAAATATGTATTAAATAAGCATTTGAATAGCTTTATTGAAAGAAGAGACTCGGAAACATTGCTATATATAGCTCATCGATTGCGTTTGGATGCTCCTTTGCGAAGATATGCAATTAAAACCTATTTTCGGTAATGGCGGCAACTAATATGATGATGTCATAATTAATTATGTCATAAAGTGAGTCGATTTCGTCAGTCTTAAACGCTTAATAGTTCGTCAAGTTGTACGAATAGTATATGGATCTTAGCTAAAGATGTACACCGGTAAATAGCTAAAACGTGATTCCTCCATTCTTGCAGAATCGGCTAGCATCCTTACTGAAGGCCTTAGAAATAATCGAAAATCATTTTTCAAAATCGAGACTACAAGGGAATTATTCTAAAGCAAACAAAGTCGTGGCGTCCTTAAAGTGGAGGAAAAATATAGACCTGATAAAATTCCATATCGGTTGACATGAGATAGGAATCATAGATGAATACATGTTTTAGGTGTGGATTTGAAATATAGTGGTAACTTCTGGGAGCGTAGCAAAGGAAACCTGAACCGAGGAAAGCCGGATATGTATGCTCTAATGAAGAAATCCAGTTATATTTACGCCCGCCCATCCCTGGTTAACCCCGCACCCCCCCCCCCCTCCCCCACCACGATTCGTCCGTGTTGGGTTCGGTCGATCCCTGCTCTCTATGAATCTCAATTTACAGAAAACTATACAGGTTAGCTGGTGAATATCTTGAAACTAATTTGACTGGGCAAATTGGTTTCAAAATATTATACAGCATGTTTATTAAATAGTAAAGACATACAATTCGTACAGCAAAGCTTAGTCCGCCATCACGTATGCGTTCTTGGCGAACTTAGCAACGTCATTTATGACGTAATTGAGTATGACGTATGCCTACATGTGACGTTGTTGGCTATGACGACATATGGCATACTGAGAAACTTGATTCCGCCATTTAAAACGCAAAGAAAAACGACATCCAATTAGGCCTATAATGTAAATTATTTGGTGCTATGGAGTATGGTAGCCCCTGTCGCTGAAATTTGGAATTTGACATTTTTTGAAAAGACAGACATAATAGAAAGATTTCAATTAGAAATCTACACAAAATATTCTGTTGAGGAAAAAGAGCCAAATGTTATGGTCTATGATAAAGTGGGATTGTATCCATTATATATTCAGATATTTAAATCAAGGAATCCAGTATTAGCCATGCCACGTCCATCTTTAGCTAAACTCCACCCACACTCTGCCACGTGTTGGGATCGATCGATCCCTGATCTCCCTGACTATCACTTTCCAGAAAACTGTACGAGTACGCTGTTTAATATCTTGAAACTAATTTGACTGGGTGCTGTTCCTTCCTATGGCCTATTTATTAAATAGTAAAGACGTACAATTCGCACTACAGCGCTTAGCCCGTCATCAATTAAGCGTTCGTGACCACCTTATCTACGTCATTCAAAACGGCATTGATTATGACGTTATTATACACGTCACGTAGTTGATTACGACGTTATAAGATCGTTGAAAAAACTGCCATGTAATGGAAGCAATAACTATGACCCACCTCAGAACAATAACTCACACAGTACAAGTAGAATCGAAATGCTGGACATGTATGGAAAGGATGGAGAGACTGTGACAGATACAATGTCATTGACGACGAAGTAAATTTCTTTTTTTGTAACAATTGTGGGGTGGGCATGTCCGTCTCCTTGTTCCGCTTTCGATCTTTACAGGAACAAGGAGATGAGACAGTGTGAAATTCAAAAGGGAACAAATGGGTAATAATATAATGATAATAATAAAAATGATGATGACAATAATAATAATAATAATAATAATAATAATAATAATAATAATAATATGACATCTGTAACTAGACAACTGCACCTCTCGTGTAACTCTGTAGAGTTGAAGACTAAAGTCATTCATTCATTCAACAAGTATATAAATGAAAGGCAACAATATCTTCCAAAATATTATACGACAAGATAAAATATTGAGAAACCCAAAACATTGCTTAAAATATGCAATAGGCGGGCTTACATAAAATTGTGTACATTTTTTAAATTATCAAAAATTAAAGGTGCATATTCACACTAAATGCTTGAAAATAAAATGGTTAAAATTGAATACTTTTAGAGGCTTAAATTATGTGGCTAGATGCATTGAAACGAAATAAACGTTAACATATTGAAGATTTTGGATCTCCGGGTATGACTTGGTGAATTGTTTACGTGACGATTCCGTCAACGGTAAGATCTATGATATTAGCGGTTGCTGCGACAACCTCTTACCGATGATGAAGAAGAATACTGACAGTCGGCTCGCCTCGTCATGAAGATGATTATGACGATATTTATTTGAAAGACTGTCGGGCCTATCTGACTATGAAGATCTAGCGTACGGATTGGATGTTTCTTCCAATTCTAGGATCAGACTCTAACGACGATTCTACTCGAACAAACTAACCAAACTATTGTCTTACTATGTGTAAGAGGATAATTTTATTGAATATATTCTAACTGTACAAACTGATAAAGATATTTAAGCTGGAGAATAGAATTGCTCAAAGACAAACGGTACCTTGCTGATATGAATCCAGTAATTGCTAAGCTAATCTACAACTAACCACGAACGTAACACAAACGACGTGTTACGTGAACCACGATGTTGGATTGATTGATTTTCTTTAACTCAAAGTGTGTCTTATATAGCCCTCAGAATCTCTGATTCTAAGGTTCTATACATATCTAGATATTTAGATTCTACCTGAATCTGTTCTGATGATTCTTCTAGCTACGTTATATGCACAGCTTGATTGGCCCAGACAATTGGTCCACCAATCAACTTCTGCTTATTCCTTCCTAGAAGTTCCTACCTACTAAATGTGGGTCGTTCTGACCAATCAACGATCCCTATATTTCGATTCCAACTCCAAAACCCATTCTGTTTAATTCTCTGCTACAGAGTTTAATCGACGCTCATTGATCTGACCAATCAAACTCTGTGCTGTTCTTCTATGGAGATGATGCCTCACATAGACAAAGCGGTGGTAGCTGGTTCTGAATTGATGCGAGCTGTCAGCTAACTAACAACATTATGGAATGTGTTGTTGTTGCATGCCATTGTATTAGTGACATGTAGTTGATATACAAATTTCGATTATGTTATTAATTCCTACAGGACGCTACAATGTCCATGTCATGTCCATTGCCCATTGATGTATAAGCCTGTAGGATGCTAGAGTTAATAGGCACATGAGCTGTATGATCTCATTGCCAGCTGATGTTGTTCTATTCTCATGTGAGAATCTAGAATGCCTAACGTCATCAACTACGTCCCTTCGTCACGTCCGATTCCAGTGATTCTTACACATTGATTATTTTCTAAACTATCGATCCAAACGACTGCTGAATACTATAAAAGTGTATGCCGACTAAACAGCAATAACATTCATCTAAACTATTTCCAGATACACACCAACTCAGAACCGTGGGACTTATTCCAATCAATTCGACTATTCCAATTTTGATGATAAAACTTTATCCATCAATCCTGACCGTGCTACATTCACATACCATCCATTTAGCAGAAATCAAATATCATCTGCACTGGCTGATGTAATAATAATAAACTACATATTGAGATATACAGTCAACCGGTCCATTAGCTCACCTGGTATTTTCAAATCATAAATTTCACTTAGGACTTACTCGCAAATATAAGACATCCAGCGGGGTCATGACTTCCCACAAGACAATCCCATATCTACAATATGATGATTTCATTCCGAATTAATTTATCATAATGTTTTTAGTTCTGAAATTGAATTAGAGGCACGAGCCTCTAAATCAATTTCACAACTCAAAAAATTATATTAATTTATATGAAGTTAAATCATCATATGTTAAGATTTATTTCATTTCTTTATATCTAGACCCACAGTTTAAGCCTCTAAAAGTACACAATTTAGTTATTTTAATTTTCAAACATTATGGTGTGAATACGCACCTTTAAAACATAAATAGACATGCGTGGATTCATCACGAGAACATGTAGTTATGTCACATATACATTCAAACTTCAATGGATGGATCCACACAGAGGCGGGTAAAATGAATATAAAGAATATGTGTGGGTATTAGTACGATATAAGAATTAACGAATATGAAATATATTGTCGCTTCACGGCCATAACAAACTTTGTATGTAATTACCCCCTCCCCCATACGCTTATTGTATAGCCCATAGGTGAAAGTAAATATTTGAATTTGAACTTGATAACATACATGTATTGTAACACATTTGATATGCATCTTCTGTTTCTATAGTCGGCAGCCCACTCACATATTTCTTTGAATTTATTCAACGGAATATTTAAAAATTATGCGCGGATCCAGCTATTTCTGCTGCTGAATTAAAAAAAATTCTTAAAATCTGAAAATGTTAACAATGTAATTAAAACGGGAGGGCGGGGGGGCGAGGGTATGGCGTACCCGATTGCTCTTGTTTGCGGGGATTCTCATTAGGGCCTTTAAGGGCATATACCCACAAGACGCAGCTTGGTACCTTAAAATAATGGCAGTGGGTTGCATAAAACCCCATGAAATCCAGTATGATTGTTTCAGTTTCTGTTACTTTATTTACACCCAGGTTGCCAGATTGCGACATATGGTTTTTTTTTTTATATTTACAATTTTATATATATATATCCGTACACATCTGTAGAATACATTGTTGTTATTGTTGTTGTTGTTGTTGTTGTTGTTGTTGTTGGTGCTGTTATTGTTATTGTTATTGTTATTGTTATTGCTGTTGTTGTTGTTGTTTTTGTTGCTGTTGCTGTTGCTGTTGCTGTTGCTGTTGCTGATGCTGTTGTTGTTGTTGTTGTTGTTGTTGTTGTTGTTGTTGTTGTTTTTGTTGTTGGCGTTGTCGTTGTCGTCGGCGTTATTGCTAAATTCTTTGCCGTAGTCATTTACATCATCAATTCTCATCATCACATCTCGTTTCCCCCTATTGTTATTATTCAATGTATTCGAGTTTATTTTCAGCTCAGCCCAGCCATCATCATCGACATCGTCGTCGTCGTCGTCGTCGTCGTCGTCGTCGTCGTCGTCGTCGTCGTCGTCGTCGTCGTCGTTGTTAAATACTAATAATTCATATAGCTTGGAATCCATGGTACCGTCTAATTCTAGCATGAATGCGAGAAACTTTATGTGAACCATGGATTTCAGTTTGGGAGCCTTAGATTTGCGTTTGGGACCCTGAGATCTAAGGGTAAGTGGTCCCTGGGACTTCCAAACTTTAGATGCCATGAGAAACACTGTTTGCTCGAGCTCTATTACTTGATCACAAAAAAACCCAGTGTTTTCTCTATATTTTATTATAAAGTCTATTAATTAACTGATTAAAAAAACTTTTGAGAGTTATTTGCTTGTGCACTGTTTAATGAATAAAGCCTGTTTATACGCCTACAAGAAATCAATATTGTAGACCTAGTGGTAAGGCGAAATACGCTCTCGACAACATAATCTCAGAACATTCGTTTGTTCTCGGTGACAATGCACGCAAAGAGACCGGAGACTTAGGCGGAAGTTGACCGGAATCATCAATTCATGATATTTTTCAATAGTCTTTCTGATATCTGAAAAGTTTATTTTCCGGAATAGGATTCAGGACGACATAGACCGGAATTGGTTCACTTACTCATTATGAATAGTCATTTTGTCACGTCAATAGTAGTTCATTTGTATACCGCATCGCGATTCATCTTCCTGTATACCTTGTTTGATTAGTTACCGCGGATAGTCAATGAAAACAGTTTTTCTTCATCATCAGTAAATTCAATAATTTGCGGTCAATATATACTCCACAGTACAAAACCGCACGCCACTAAGTTAACGTGCTTCAAAAACAAACAGAAATATGTTAGTTAGTACAATTTTGAACATGATGCAGGAAGTGTGCTGTTGAATATGTTGAGCATAATTGGATTAGGCAGCAATGTCTTCCAATCTAATTAAAGGTGCGTAATCACGCCAGCATGTTTCAAAATAAAATTGTTAAAATTATATAGTTTTAAAATCTTAAATTGTGTGCATGGATACAGGGAAACGAAATAAATCTTAAAGCGATGCTAATCTCATCTCAAATCTTGTATTGCACCGATAGAATATGGTTTATAGATTCCATATCATTCATATCCTGTCACATTCCCTGATCTGTATCGCAATTATCTGTTTTGTAATATCGAGTAAATGTTGAACAGCGATCGACACCATTTTGTCTCCTCACGCTATTGTGCGTGATGTCATGTAAGCTCCAATGCATCACATTCTGTATTATGTAATGCTCATCCCATTGAATATTTCGAAACTAATTTGACTGGAAGTTGTTGCTGCCTATGGCAGCAGCATCTTCCAATCAAATTGGTTTCAAAATATTCAACAGCTTACCTGTAGGATTGCTTTTGTTCCACATTGCCAAACTATAGCTGGCGCCGCTATGACTGAGCATATATACCGAGGCAGACACACTAGGCTTTTTATGATTGGTTGAAAAGTAAATCATGACAGCCATCATAGGATGTAGAAATGTACCAACATTTAACTACTAAATCCTGAATATCTATCCTTAGCGCCGTGATAAAAAGCTTAAAATTACCTGGATAGTTTATGACTGGCGTGTTAGATCACCTGAATAGCTATCAAGAGATGGGATTAGTTATCCTTTAACATGATTATTCCATTACATATAAATTAATATAATTTTTAAGTAGTGAAATTAAATTAGAGATACGAGTCCCATAATTCAATTCCATAACTAAAAAAATAATATCAATTTATACGAATGAAAGAATGTTAAGAATTATTACGTTTCGTTACATTTAGATACGCAATTTTAAGCTTCTAAACGTATACAATTTTATCAATTTTATTTTCAAGAATATTGGTGTGAATTTGTACCTTGAATTTCAGAATTTTCAACTGGACGATATATTTTTTATGGGAACTGCATTAACTTCTGATAGTGCTGCAGCAATGATCGCTGTGGGAACCACGCACCCATACCAAAATATGAATACATACTATCATATATGATTGTATTCCTTGAAAGGTCAGGAAAAAGGAAATATAGGATGACAAGCTGCCTTCTAATTACAAATGGGGTTAAGAGCGTCCGAGTATAGGAGTATATATATGCCATTCATGTTGACAAATAAAATCTGCATCGGCTGTCCTCAAATAAAATACTGTCGTCTCTTTTAAAGCTGACTGTAGTACCAAGAGAGCTTACCAATTATGTATATAGGTGGCAATCGATGTATTTATGATAAACTCTCTGCTATTAAGCATTGAAACAGCCAGAAATGGGTAGTTGGGACGGTGGGTGTGGTCTCGTCTTTAATCATGTTTTAGTATGTTAGGTTTCTTCATGTGAAGATCGTGCAGAATGCTTATAACAAGTATTTTTCTGATGGTTGCATATGTTATCATCATCATCGCTGTCAACTGTATGCAACCCGACATCTATGGTGAATGGGTTTGCGCACCACATTTAACTCTCATCTGCGGACGGTGGCAGCGCTTCACAGATGCATGCTCTGGTGCATGCCTGGTCATGTTGTGAGCATGTGCATTTAGTCGAACAGTAATCAGTGCAGTTACACACTAAATAGTTCACTAGTTCTTGAGCGGACACTGCTTGGTTCATTAATTCCGGGTATAGTCTATTGTCTGCACCGATTTTATACCCATACTCTGTGGGCTGCATCGCATAACAAGCCTGTCCCCATACCATAAGCTGATAACAGCTGCGTAATATGTGGAGCATGAAACTATCATCGGTTGGTGGCAATTTCTTGCCTATGATGTTATTTTTGTTCTTCTCACTACCCACGTCATTCAACCGTTGGACATCTTTTCTATACATGCTGGCTATTAACCGTGTACAAACTACTCGTTCTGGCTCCGATACATGACATGATGTTCCTAGACTACCCATATCTTGAAACCTCTGTTGGTGCCGTAGCATCTGGTTAAATGTTGCTCTCTTCCCATGGTCATAGAATGCACTGACCGTATCGCATCCTATGATGCAAAAGACGCAAAGCATAACGTGCACTTGCTCATGTTGAAGATTTTTAAATCTTCGGTGGAACTAACTTCTTACTCAATTGGTTGGTGATCCCGCTTCGGCACAGGTAGCAAAGATAGAGTGTTGCTGCGACAACACGCTAGCTGATGTCGAAGAAGGAGATAAGCAGTCCGGCTCACCTCGTCTGACAGATGGTGAGTGACGATATTTAATGTTGACTTCTGGGCCTATCTGACGTTACTCACGTAAGGACTAGAGGTTTCCTCCAGCTCAGGACTAGGTTCTAATCTACTAAATTTACTCAAGACTGACTTACATATACGTAAGTTTAAACTTTTATTTACAATATACAATGTTTTCAATCAAGGAGCAAAAGTTATGCTAATGCAATAGCTCACAGTGCTGAACGTCGGCCTGACGTTCAGGATGCACGGTGGTGAATTGAATAATTTCTAAGTCCGAAATTCTGACTTATATACAATTTATCTTGGCACCCTAGCCAAGTTCTATATCTATCATAATAGTTAGATTCTTCCTTAATCTGTTAAATGACTCTTCTAGGTATGCTATAAGCACAGCTTGATGGCCCGGACCACCAGTCCACCAATCAACTTCTGCTTATTTCTTCCTAGAATTTTCTACCTAATAAACTTTGGTAGTTCTGACCAATCAACGATCCTTTCATTTCGTTGTTGGATGTAAAACCTATTCTATTTAATTCTTTGCTACAGAGTTTGATCGACGCTCATTGATTATGACGTCATCCTGATCAATCAAACTCTGTGCTATTCTTCTATGGAGATGATGCCTCACATAGATAGAGCGGTGGTAGCTGGTTATGACTTGATGCGATCTGTCAGCTAACTAACAACATTACGGAATGTGTTGTTGTTGCATGCCATTGTATGATTGACATATAGTTGATATACAAATTTCGATTATGTTATTAATTCCTACAGGACGCTACAATGTCCATGTTATGTGCATTGCCTATTGATGGATAAGCCTGTAGGATGCTAGAGCTAATAGGCACATGAGCTGTATGATCGCATTGCCAGCTGATGTTGTTCTATTCTCATGCCTACGTCATCAACTAAGTCCCTTTGTCACGTCCGATTCCATGGATTCTTATCCCTCGATTGTTTTCCAAACTATCGATCCAACCAACTGCTGAATATCATAAAAGTGTATGCCGACTGAACAGCAACAACTTTCATCTAAACTATTTCCAGATACACATCAACTCAGAACCGTGGAACTTATTCCAATCAATTCGACTATTTCAATTTGATGATAAAACTTTATCCAACAATCCTGAGTGTGCTACATTCACACACCATCCATTTACTAGCAACTGCGTATCATCGGCACTGGCTGATGTAAGAATAATAAACTAAATATTGAGATATAAAAGTCAACCGGTCCATTAGCTCACCTGGTATTTTCAAATCATAAATTTCTCTTAGGACTTACTCGCAAATATAAGACATCTAGCGGGGTCATGACTTCCCACAAGACAATCCCATATCTACAATGTGTCAGTTTGTTATACAAGGAATGAACTGGAATGCATCGTCTAAAGGAAGTGTATTTGCTCTCGTGACCAGTCTGAAAAAAATATGGATGGTCGATGATGAACCAACATGACTAGAACGTCAGTGTCCGGGCTAGCTACAATTGGTGTCCTTGCCCATTGATCAGCAGCATAAACAGCGTGAAGGATTTTGCAAGTGTCCGCCTCTTCGTGATTCGAGTGAAGTGCTGTGACATCAACCACTACAGTGGATTTCGCTATGGCAGCAGCAACCTCTCCCAAGTCACCACTGACTATGATTCATCAGTTGTTATGTACTGGTAGAGCCACATTCAGCTTTAAGAATTCTGTATAGAATTTTGCCAATGTTGATTTGTTCTCATTTCTGCTAAGGAATAACTTACAGTTTCTGGGAGCAGTAGAATCTGGAAGTACATGGACAACATTTCCTTGTTTTCCTCCACTCCTCTTCTATCTAGTGTGGGCTGTAATGCTTTTCTCTACGTAGCGGTCAAACACAACACAAATTTGAGTCGCTTGCCTACCTATACAGAGGACATATTCCATTAATGCCATAGCCATCTCTTTAAAACAAATACTCTCTGAATTTTGGATTGCCAACATTTGAATAGCCACATGACTATCAATGATAAGTGCGGCTGCATTTGATACAGTATTAAGCATTTCTTCATGGAGTAATTCTTCCGGCGTAGGCATAAATTCTGCTTTTATTCCAGAGTACAGTATCCCATCTTCGGTGAACATGCTTAATTGTACAGGTGAATTTTCGTAAACCACCACCCTCTCCAGTGGCACTTGCTTCTCTGGGTTTATTGCCAATAGTCTAGGATACATAATTTCAGCGTTCATCTTAACACTGCGTTTGCCAATCGTAATTGTCTCACCGGAACGTGACATTGTGTCGTAGAAACTCTTAAGTGGTGCTGACTGATCAGCAGGTAGGACAAGCCGCTCATTTACGAATTTGCCAGCCAAAGCATCACCTTTTTCCAAAGCAGCAACAAGGCTTGCCTGAACAGCTGCAGTTGCCACAACTCCGGTTGCAAAATTTATAAGTTGTGATGGTGGATCGTGAAGGTAGAATATGTTTCTCCAAACATGTGTGTCATCTTCTGTACATCGCTACACCAACGCTTTACTTCTGCATTGGAAATATTGTGTGAAAGATCACAATCAGGAACGAATCTTTGGACTCGAAAATGTGTCTGGAAATTTTCTGAATATTGAGCTGTTATTGGCCGAGCTAAAAACCAGCGGACAAGAGCAGCCCGTTTCAACGTCAAGCCAATGATCCCACCTGTTCCCTTCAGGGACGTGTCTCTGTAGTTTCCAGGGCGTAGTCCGGCCAGACCATGTTAACTTTACAATGGGATAGCTTAGTGACAATTTGTTTTTCCTTTTCAAAGTGATCAACAATCTCAGCTGGGAGTCTTTTCATCATGAGCAGTAAATGGGGCATGTGCTTATCATAAGTGCTTATGTTTGAAGCGAACAGCAATGGGATGGACTCCGCTTTTGCTGATTGACAAACCTGCCAATTTCCATTTCGCGAAATCGCCATGAACATCTTGAACGGTATTGAAACTTTCTGACGATAATCATCCCAGAGTGGGAATGTTGGAGAACATTGTCTACATTCAACACAGAAACTCTTGATTAAGGGCAGCAACGCCATTTCAATCTTACTTCTCAGGTCATTCACAATAGCTATTGGCGGTAAACTTACAAGATTTGCAAACCAAACCTGTAAATGAGTTAGACCTTCAAACCATCTGCAGGAAAATCATGATGTTTTAAACCAGATGCTGAAGTTCTTGAGAAACAAGCAATGTAAAAAACTTCGTCAACAAGTTTCAAAGCATAGAGTCCACGTGCAAAGTCTTTCCCATCCTACCTCCCCCGCACACGCCACATCCCATGGAACCATCCCCACCCCCTCCGAATACAGCGATTGATTTCAAGTTGATTTGGTTATTGTTATGATATTATAAACCTCGACATTTAGTAAACACGCATAAATATACGTACCTTGCGAAAAAGACAATGTACGTGCTTATTGCTTCATAATCTAATATACTCCCCACCCATTCAGAAACTAGGTCATAACTTGATTTGTAATTTTTTTCAAGTTTGTCATCCGCTATTTCCTTATTCTACATACTCTAGTGGTCATTTTGATATATGGTAGTATTGATTAATATTTGGTATGGGTAGCTCGCCAACCAAGCGACTTTGTAGTATGAGCCGTAGCGTACGCAACGCGGTCGGCTTTATATGAGGTCAAAATTCACGGCGCGTTCGTAGGTCCGAATTAGAGGACCACTAATGACCTCACTACATCGTGAGTCGAGCGCAATATGACCTCTGGTGAGCAATACATTGTAATGTCATCTCTCTATACATATATGAGGTCAACATAATTTGACCTCTACTGATCTTTCTCGTCGCAGTACAAAGTCGGTTCTCGGTACGTCGTGATGTCTTTAACCTTGATAACGCAGATTACTGGGCCGGTTCTGGCTCAATATCGGACCATATTGGCGCGGTATCGGTCCAGTACCGAGCCAATAACCTGCGTTATCATGGAAAAGACCGCGAATGATCATTATTGGTACAATGAATTTTCTACATATGGCCTCTAATGGTGATCTTTCTCATGACATTTTGAAATTAAGAACATATGACTTCCGATATTTTCTGGCCGAAAATTATGGGTTGCATGACCTATGATGACGTCACCATATGACAGTATATGACAATTTTTCTCGGAAACCTTGTGGCGTTAATATATAATAATATATGATATCTCTGATCTTGCGCGGTACTTTAATCACGAAAATTGGTATTAGAACAAGCTGTTCTCAGATTCTTATATAAACGTTCCGGAACAATATGGCCTCAGATTTGCCATTAACATTATTCTGTTTGTCTGGAAAATCTGGTTTTCTTTTAATAAAAACTCAGTATCTACTAGTCGCAGTTCCAATGATAGGCGTATAGTTGATTATGACGTCATATGATGGATGGATAAACTGGAAAGGATCATTGATCACGCCAAATTTAAGGGGGAACATTCACACTAAAAGGATTGAAGATAAAATATTTTAAATTGCATACTTCTAAAGTCTTAAATTCTGTACCTCAAAGCAACGAAACGAATATATGGTGATTATGCCCCCTACATTGCGAATAAATTAATGTATTTTTTAGTTGTTTTGTGTCTCTAATTCAATTTCACAACTTAAAAAAACTATAATAATTTGTATCATATAAACAAGCCTTCTAGCCCGTTCCATATTTTCTATATGCGCACACGTGCCATATTCAACGGAGCATTTTCATTGGCTGTTAGCTGCGCAACCCATTTAAATCGGCCAATTAAAACATCGATTGATGTGAGTGTGACGCGTAGGGATTACTACGCGGTACTGTTTTACTATGATTTGTTTACTACGATTTGTCATTCATGACACGTCATCGCAAAATGTCATCGTTTGACAGTTTATCAGTCGGCAGCGAAGTAACGATTGATGGCCGTGGCTCAGCGATAGTCTTAGAAGAAAAGTGTAGTTTACGACTGACATCGCCAGATTTTGTGCTCGTCACTATATTTTGCTGCGCATTCAGTATCTGTTATCAAGTAGTGGTGCGTCACAGCGGCGGTATCGATTTCCCGAAAATCAGCGATGAGAAAGCCGATAAAAGTCACATCAGCAACTAGTAGCAAATATTTCAAAATTACAGTTTATATGATAAATAAAATCTCAAACTCGGTCACTTTTAATATCACTATTATGAACGTCGTTGAAAATTATCAATTTTGCACTCGCTAAAGCTCGTGCAAATTGATAGTTTTCAACTCAGTCCATAATAGTGATATGAAAAGTGACCTCGTTCCAGATTCTCTATATACGTGATGAAATTCCCATATGTTAAGAATTTGTTCGCTTCATTACATTGAGATACACCAATTAAGCATATAAAAGTATACAATTTTACCAATTTTATTTTCAAGCAGTTTGTTGTGAATATGCATCGTTAAAAAAAGTTTTGGGGAAGAACTCATAATCCCACCAAATATCTTAGGGAGATATAAATGTCCTATGTGTTGTGTATGAAAGATATTATGCGTCGGGATGTGCATCCGTACGTCGTGCGTACGTGCGTGCGTGCTGTCATACACTTCACGCGTGTACTTGAATGCGGCTCTTCATCGTGAGCGCTAAATTCGAGTAAGCGAGCATTCTGCAGTTACTACACGATTCGTGTTCATATCGTAACGAGTAACACAATATTCAGTGAATTTGATATCAGGATACGACAATTAAATGTCAAGAACCTATTGACTTTTTGCCAGATCATAGCAACTAAGCACTCACTCAATACATCACGCGCAATGGCGCGCACAAAATCGTGCCCTGCGCTATGAGTCAGAGCAGGGATAGATGTTTTCTCGTGGGATCAAGTTGCGTGATCGTGACGCTAATGCGTGCTCTGGCGTTCAGATTTCTCATCACAGCGCAAAACAGTCAATAACACTTTACAGTCATTGGACATTATCAATTACAGTACGCCTTTAACACCGATCATATCAGGCCAAAAAAGAACTTCCGCAGTGGTTTTAAGAAATAACCATTTGTAGATAAAAGAAGACTATTTTTGAAAATTTACCACTGGAATGACTGGATCGATACACGAGCCAGTCATTCCAGTGGTAACTTTTCAAAAGTAGTCTTCTCTTGGTCTGCAAACGGACATTTTTAATGATAAAATTGAAATTTTCCTGAATAAATTCAAGGGTCAAAGGGTTAAATTGTCCGTGGCAATTATTTACCGCGTAGTCTCTGTTTGTATTGATAAGATTTGGTCAACAAGGAACTTAGCTTTTATATCAGGACATGGATTTTTGGGGTTCGTGGAACCCTTAGCGCATGGGTAGATCCATACACGCCCTGCATGGCAACGCAGGTTCCTTAGCAATTAAACGGTCGTTAATAACGCACTGACTACGCGCATTAATATTTTCCCATGTTCAGGGCTGTTATAGGATAGACAGGCTTAAACGACATTAGAATGTCTTTTCAAGAATACGAAAATATGTTGACGTGACTATATTGGTGTCGGTATAAGTTTGATGTGTCGTATGGAGGATTCCAGTTTGTCCATCAATCATACGACGTCATAACCAACTACATGACATGTAGGCTGATGTCATAATTAATTACGTCACGAATGATGTAGATAAGTTCGTCACGAACGTATAATTCGATGACTGATTAAGCGTTGCTGTTGGAATTGAATGTCTTTACCATGTAACAAACATGCTGTTGAATATTTCCGAAAAGGTTGGTCCCGATCCCAGGATGATTCATAATAAGGAAAGATTAGTTACCTCTCTGGGATGTAGAAATTGTTTGACTGTAGCTTTCGTGACCATCTCGGTCACTTCTTCAGCACTAACTGACGGTCGCTGGCAACGTCACTGTGGTCAGATTTCCTTAATCAAATTTATCCATTAACGGTTTAGACGTATTTTCTTGTGTACAATGCAGTGTGGTTTGGGGTAAATTTCTAGCAACCTACTTTTCTCGTCTCCCTACAATCCAGCATACGTTTACCGTGCAGAGATGGAGTAACCCACTAAGCGTCTGATATGTATGCCCTTTACAATGTTAGCAACAAGATTAAATTAGTTTCAAAATATTCAATATATACCTGTATACTTAGATTGATATTAACGTTCTGGAATATTCACGGTTGAAAGTGTGAAAATCGAATTAAACGCTCCTACACTGAGGGAGGGGGGAGGGGGTGGTATCTAGAAGTGGGCGGGGCATAGCTCGAAATGGATCCATCTATTTCGCAGACAGATTAGGACATCAGGAAAGAATAGTTTAAAAGTAGAATGCTGACATAACTGTCATAACCCTTCATAAGTGATGTATGGTGAAATTTCTCAAAGCAGAGTGTCTGGAAACATTTGAGCCGCTTGAACCAAAAGCTCGGATGTAGATCAGTGAAGATTTGGACCTTTTGAAGCAAAGTCCCGGATGTATATTTATCGTGTGTTCCCTATTATGAAAATGGAGTCATCGACCGTTGCAGCCGCCCACATGCGAGGTTCCGTTAAATTAGTTTTCATGTAATCAATAACAGCTTTCAGCGCTTAAGAGTTCGCTAAACCCAATTTTCAACCAGCAATTGTTCTGTAAATTTTAACTGCATCGTATACAGGATACTCGATAATGTGT
>CM067370.1:190624959-190709959 GCA_034401795.1 Chaetoderma sp. LZ-2023a | reverse complement strand
TTCTTGCAGTTAGCGCTAAACAATGATTAATATGTGTTATTCCGTTTACCTTCTTAACTCCTCATGTTGAAGAACAATTCTTGGACTATAACTGGAGGAATATCAATAATATGGAGTCCTTGTGCTATAGTTTGTCAGTACAACGCAACATCGCTGATGAACTTACTATCGCTTTAACCTATTAATGACTAAATTTGTTCAAAAAATTATAATACTTACTTATTGAAAGCCCATTTGCAGGCCAAGAGAAGACTATTTTTTTTTAATTTATCGATCCAGTCATTCCAGTGGTAAATTAAAAAAAAATAGTCTTCTTTTAGCCTACAAATAGACATTCCCCAAGACAACTACAGAGACAGGTTTTTGGTTTTAGTGTCGGTTGCCAAAGGAAATGCACAATGTGGCCTCAAGATGGTGGTTATTGAACACAACTCTTAAAAATATCTTATTATATTCGGACCCATACGGAAGTGTGTTTATTGTCTGGTGGAAACTGATGGTAGTGTTCTAATGGATATTCTGGGCGACTAGAAGGACTGGGTTGGTGGCTCATTGGATCGATGGCCTCCCTGCGCCGGTAGACTCCCTTGGCCTATGGTCCAGAGAGTCTACAAGCTCAGGGGGGGTCAACTGATTCAGAGATCGCTCGTCTATTTGGATGGGCTAGTGGACTTCCTGTGCCAATGTAAAATGTTTTCTAGATGACATTCTGATAGTGTTTCCTCTGTGCTAATGGACATTTCTGGCGGTTGACATATATGCAAGTACAATAAACCCGGTGTGTGTTTTAAACCAAGCGATTTGACCGTTAATTATCTCTTTATCTTTATGTAATTAAGCACATTTTCTATCCAGATGGACACCATATCTGGCATATCTTGACACTACGCGCTCGATTAGTTATGCATAATATTTGTAATGTATTTATATAGCAAACCAGTCGCTAATTAAATTTGATTTGTTGACGATGATCGAACACTGTATACTCGATTCGTGTCATTAAACCCAATGCACGACATATCAAGCTCGTGAACAACCGATTATTGAAAGAAATAGATACCTATAATTGACCTTTTCGGTTTTAGCTATGCCCCAGCCCGTCTCTAGCTAAACTCCACCCACACCTCGCTCGTGTTGGGATCGATCGATCTCTGAACACCCTGACTATCAATTTCCAAAAAACTACACAGGTAAGCTAAGGCAGCAACAGCGCCCAGTCAAATTAGTTTCAAAATATTCAGCAGCATGTTTATTAAATAGCGAAGAATTACAAAGACATACAATTTATACAACGTGTCGGACTCTTTGAGATTTGAAGACGGTATATATGGAACCCTTTGTGACGTAATAATTGTGACGTCATCATACACACGCTGGGCTGATTATGACGCCATACGAGGTCAGATGATGGAAGGATACTCTGGAAAGGTTAATTATCATGGAGGGATTCATGTCTAGATATTCCCCGCCCAGGTCTAGCTAAGCTCCGCCCACAGTGTACAAGTTTTTGGAATCGATTTTGCTTCTTTGGACCATGAATTACCAGAAGGCCTACAATACATGCATCCAGTGTTTCTTAAGGTATCTAAAATATGGAGGTCGCAGGAACACCAACCCTGGAAATCTAGTGGTCTCAACGTGACATCCGGGGCTCTCATACTGAAATTTGGTATTCCCACGCAGAGAGTGCCATGTGTGCACAGCTGTGAATTATTTGGTGTGTGTGGGGTGGTGGCGGGTGTGGGTGGGGTGTGGGTGGGGTGTGTGTGCTTACGGTGTTCAATGCTAGATTGTGTAGGTATGTTTGTGCTAAAATCTTTAAAACTAATCAATATTTAGCAACCATGCAAGAGTTGCAGGTGAGCTAATACAGTCGAAAAAACAAAGGGTCTGTTTGCATTATTCAACAAGCCAAGACTCTCGAAAATTAAGAATTCCCTAGCACCAGCAAGAACAACACAACAGCCACTACGGAGACCACCACTATCACCACCACCACCACCACCACCACCACCACCACCACCACCACCACCACCACCACCACCACCACCACCACCACCACCACCACCACCACCACCACCACCACTGCCACCACAACCTGCAAACACCTATGACTCGAAAATTAAGAATTCCCTAGCACCAGCAAGAACAATACCACAGCCACGACTGACACCACCACTACCACCACCACCACCACAACCACCACCACCACCACCACCATCACCACCACCGCCACCACCGCCGCCGCCACCACCACCACCACCACCACCACCACCACCACCACCACCACCACCACCACCACCACCACTGCCACCACAACCACCATTACCGTCACCACCACCGCCACCATCGCCACCACCACCGCCACCGCCACCACCACCACCACGGTCACTAAGACTACAAGCGACGCCTAATCTGTCACTACACACACTACAAACACAACTAACAACAGCTCAGCGTCCTCCTACTGCTACTGCTACTGCTACTGCTACTACTGCTGTTACTACTATTATTACTACTACTACTACTACTACTACTACAACTACTACTACTGCTACTACTACTACTACTACTACTACTACTACTACTACTACTACTACTACTACTACTACTACTACTACTACTACTACCACCACTACTACTACTACTACTACTACTACTACTACTACTACTACTACTACTACTACTTATTAATTAATAAATAATAATAATAATAATAATAATAATAATAATAATAAAAATAATAATAATAATAATAATAATAATAATGTACACACATCAGTATCTACCGCCAAGAAATGTATTATTCATACCTCAAATGTTGTGTAATAAAAGAAAAACTGAAAAACTGAAACTGTTTCCTGGAATTCACTACAACTATTGTGGTGTTCCCAGTTACATGTTGGGTGTCTATGCGCTCAAAAGGACCCGTATGAGAAACCATGCATGCATCTTTATGATGGAATATGTCCACCCTCGTGGATGACGGTACGCCATTTAAATTGCGACATACATGTAACCTAACAAGCGATTTAATTGATTACGACGACAGATACTTGAATGACATACTTGATCCTTGCATAGGAGTTTAAATTTTTAGGGATTTTAATTATCGTTCTTCATTAAAACTCACTGGTCCATTTGCAATGTGCAATATATACATAAGTAAGTTCATTTGCATCATGCCACATTTCATACTATGAATTTTATATTGAAATACGAGATTAAAGAAAAGAACGATGAATAAAAATGCAGATGAGGAACATTAATGTCAAAAGATAAGATCAGTTACAAGTGTATATAATAAAACGCAATATTTCTTTAAATTGAAAATGATAAAAGATTGCAAATGCCTCTGGCGTTAGATTTTCTACAGGGAACATTAGCCATCATAATTTAATATCCTGTTTGTGTAATGCCAAGCTAGTGAAACCACCATACATCTATGTTTGTAGGATACAGGCTGACTCCATAAGGCAGGGACAGAGCAATGTGTTCAGGGGTCCCCCTGCTTCAAGAGTTTTATTTCCTGAGCACGTGTATGTTGCCCTTCAAGAGAACGCCACCACACCACGAATTCGGCCTAGTTTAGCTGTCTAACTGATCTGTTAATGCAGACAAACATATTCCAAGGATTATATCGCTGGACCTGCCAACTATTTTGAAAACAATTTGACTGAAAGTTGTTGGTGGCTACGCCACCAACAACTTTCAGTCAAATTGTTTTCAAAATATTCAACAGCTCCAGAGTTCCTACTTATTGAAATTGTTGTCTAGTGGCGAATTAAAGCGAATTAAGGAGAAACAAAGATCGCATCACTCATAGTGCAGGAAATATTTGCGCATTTTCAATATTGTTCGGGTGCCGTATCTAACAACTGTTCATAGAGTAAGGGATCTGTACGCCTATGGAACTTTCCACTTTTAGCTATGCCCCGCCCATCTTAATCTAAGCTCCATCCACACCACGTCTGTGTTAGGACCGATCGATCTCTGAACTACCTGACTAGCAATTTGCAGAAAACTATACAGGTAAGCAGCTGCTATTGAATATTTTAAAACTAATTTGACTAGGTCTATGGCAGCAACACCGTCCAGTCAAATTCGTTTCAAAATATTTAACAGCATGTTTATTAAGTAGTAGAGACATACAATTTGTACAACATGTCTGACTATTGAGAGTTAAAGACGGGCTAAATAGACTCATTTATGACGTAATGATTATGACCTCATCCTACACGTTATCTAGTCAATTATGATGTCATAAGAGATGCAGATGTTGACATAGAGGGAGAGAGTGTGTAGAGGGAGTGAGGGGGCGGAGGGAGAGGGGAGTTACGAATGGAGAGCGAGCTTGAGAGAGAGAGAGAGAGAGAGAGAGAGTGAGAGAGAGAGAGAGGGGGGAGGGAGGGGTGGGTTGGAAGGGGGGGGGGGGGAGTGAGAGAGAGGGGTTATGGTGGGTGAAGGAGAAACTGCAATTCCCTAGTTCTGGGCGCTAACCACCTCATTCAAATGATGTGGTCCTGTGCGTGCCACTGACAATTTTGTTCAACAGGAATTCCTATCGGAGAATCATAATTAAATGATATTAATAATTTATTTACTTGTCTTTTTTCTTCAGAATATGTATACCTTATAGAAGAAGGCATATCTATAGGCATGCTACCGGATGAACTAAAATTACAAATCACCAAGCAATCTGTGATAAGTCATATGAGATTTCACAAATCCAACTCTGTATCTGTCAATGTCCCGGTGTTCACAACCTGTGATAACGGAACGAGATTGTGCCAAGAAAACCCTGATCCAATACAAGTAAGTCTTGATTATAATTGATATTATTAAAATGTGACGTAGTCGTCTTCGTCGTCGTCGGCAGGGACGGCGGCACAACATCTATCACGTTGAGGACGATTGTCTAAACTCCTGTTTTAACCACTCTTGTGACAACAGCGCCTCAAAGCGCTCAAAATACTACTTGAAATATCAATTAATCATTTTGATGGTCAATATTTTTCAAGATGATTATTTTTTGTAAATTTACCACTGACTTTTTTTCGCCGGCTTGATCATTAAAGTGGTAATAGGAAAGAAAAGTAAAGCTTTTACTTAGCCAGTGTCTATCTTCAGGCCGAGAGAAGAGTATTTTTTGAAAATTTACCACTAGAATGACTGGCTCGGTTACCGAGCCAGTCAGTCTAGTGGTAAATATTTAAAAAATACTTTTCTCTCGGCCTTTCAAATAAACGCATGTCTGAAGACCACTGCAGAGTGGTTTTTGGGCAGTTAGACGATTGACAGAAGAGGGGTTAAATATATCTGTTGCATCTGTTACGCTCATCCACTGCCTAGATTCGAGCGTTATCGTCATCGGGCATAGGCTGGAATTTGAGCCCATGCCCCTTGTATTACGAGTCTAACTCGAGACCTCTAGGCTACCAGTGTTACGTGGTATGTTGGAAGCAGAATTTACTGCAATGGACAACTATCAAAATCAGCTACCACAGAATTCCACTGTGCATCAGAAAACCCCGCACCGTGAACGACTCATTGGCAATGTAAGGCCGTGTTCTTATACAGCGACTATTTCGGTAAATACCAGGTATTGGACTGGCTCTTGTATCGGAATAAATAAATCATTTATTTCGAAATTTAATCCGACAAAATCGTCGCTTTATCTTCCGATATATCGTTATTGTTTCCATATGGGAACGCAACCTATTCACTCAAAATTTGCCAGGTAGTGCTACCGTCAGCATTTTCTCTCACTGTCTTACAAGTTAGCACTAGAGTCAGCATTTGATCTCGCTCTTCACCAGGTAGCGCCACAATCCAGTCCAGTACTATCTTCCAGCAGTGTGAATGCAAACCGATATATTGGCTATATATTAACCTACATAGTACCCGAAATAGTTAAACAGGATTACACGATGAGAAAGAAGCCTTTGTTTTGCGGTGTTGGTGTGGTGGAACACTGTGGGCGACTATGCCCGGCGCTTTCGCCGGTTGAGATTTCGATTCATTGGCAAAGACAAAATACCGTAATGGCACAACTACTTCTAGAATTGTCGACGTATTGCCGATTCTGCAACCAGGAAATTGCGCAGCGCTTCTATTCACGCTGCAGATACCTGGGAGACCACAGTTTTATCCAGCCATGGTACCAATGGAAGAATCAAGTTTATCTATCAATCATATGACGTTATAATGAACTAAGTGACGTGTAGGATGACGTCATAATCAATTACGTCACGAATGACTCGATTTAGTCCGCCTTAACCGCTTAATAATAGCCCGTCAGGGGGTACGAATTCCATATCTTTACTATTTAATAAACATGCTGTTGAATATTTTGAAACTAATTAAACTGAGCGCTGTTACAGCCATAGGCAGCAGCAGCACCCGGTAAAATTATTTTCAAAATATTCAACAGCTTACCTGTATAGTTTTCTGGAAATTAAGATTCAGAAAGTATAGAGATCGGTCGATCCAAAGACGAGCAAAGCGTTGGTGGCATTTAGCGTGAGATGGGTGGAGCATAGCTAATGCTGGATTCATCCATTATATAGCGATTATACGTGGTGTTCCGAATAGGAAATTAATGAGTGGCTAAGGCCGTGTTCTCACTAGAGACTTAATCAGGAATAACGCCATACATCATTATGGCGTTATTCCGGATTAAGTCTCTAGTGAGAACACGGCCTTAGTCTATGTTGTGTGGTTAATTCTGCCCGGCCCATTGCTAAGTGTGCTCCATCAACTCTTTGTCCGTGTTGAGATCGATCGAAAGCCTGAACGCCCTGAATCTCAATTTCTGGAAAACTAAACACTAAGCTGTTGAAAATTTTGAATAAAACTATTTTCAAAATATTCAACTGAGTGTTTATTAACTAATGCAAACATACTTCGTACGACTTGACGAACTATTTCAGCATTTATGACAGACTTAATTATGCCATTCTTGACTTAATTGAGTATAACGTCAGCCCTCACGTGACATAGTTGATTATGACGTCATGTGATTGATTGATAGACTTGGTTCCTCAATTAATAATACGGTATGTCTGAAATAATTCCATCATCCAATATCCAGATAAGCGCGATCTGTGGGTGGTTCTTAGATAGAGATGGGCGGGGCATAGCTAAAACTGGCTTCAATCATTGACCGGCTCTCTATCTTTAATGACCATACCTGGTTCACCCGAGGGACGTGCTGTTTTACACCCTAATTTGCCTGGAGGCTGCTGATTCGCGGCCAGATCAATATACAGCTCATTAATAAATAAACAAACAGAGAAATCGCATTACACAGGCTATGCGTAATTAACAAGAAATCAATACATTTTATATTCTATCAAAACTATTTGCGTGATGGCTAGGTAGGGATTATGAGTTAATGAGGCAATGAGGGTCATAACGCTGATTTACGAGCTTGTGACTTAACTATTATGTCTGTGATTGATATTGTATTTAGGGAATGTGACCCCCCCCCACCCCACACACACACACCCCACACCCCCACCCCACCCCTCCATCCGCATTCATTACAATAAGGTGGTGCCCGGAAATGCTCCCAGAGGAAAAGCGCTATATTGTAGGCCTAAGCGCTAAGGTCGTGTAACATTAACTGTTGGTCAGTTGAACTGCCTCAATGGAGGGAGCCAGTTTACCGATCAAGCACATGACGTCATAATCAAAAACGTAACCCGTAGGCTGACGTCATGAATGACGCGATTTAGTCCGTCATAAACGCTTAATAGTTCATCAAGTTGTACGAATTGTATACCTTTACTATTTAAGAAACATTCTGTTGAATATTTTGAAACAAATTTGCCTGGGCGCTGTTGCTGACATAGACAGCAACGGCATCCAGTCAAATTAGGTTCAAAATATTCAACAGCTTACCTGTATAGTTTTTCGGGAATTGAGATATAGAGTGCAAGGATCAATCGATCCCAACGCGGGCAAAGCGTGGGTGGAAACTAGCTAGAGATGGGCGGGGAATGGTTTCATCCATTAGCGTGTAAGACTTACGAAAGTAATCGATACACTGACATTACGCCGGAGTAACTCTTTGATGTAAACACGGTCGTAAGGAGGACATTAAATCCTTTCTTTGATCTTAAAATTTCAGTTTTCTCTAAGAAAATGTCCATTTGCAGACCCAGAGAAGAAATTTTTTTTAAATTTTACCGCTGTCTGGCTCTGTTATCTATCCAGTCATTCGAGTGGTAAATTAAAAAAACGAGTCATCTGTTGCTCTGCAAATTGACATTTCCCACGACTTCTGCAGAAGTCGTCTTTGGCAGATTTGTTGGAGAAATCGTTAACTCATCCCTCCTCATCTCGCAGACCCACTGTTTGTTAGGGTTAACTCGGGCTGGCTTGTGCTTGTCGATATCATGTTCTTTAAAGCCGATTCCGTAATTAAAAATGCCACGACGTGACCAAGAAAACCTTATTCCTAACTGAATAACATCGCCTAATTATAGCCTAACATTCATCACCTCATTAAAGGGCTCGTATAGTAACACCCTCTGGTCGTTTACATTAAGTTGCCAATACGAGTGTCCGTTCAAGTAAGAACACGTGTATCAGGAGATCATCAGCATCGTCATCGGCAGTATTATCATAGCCGACGAAGTATGTATTCGTTGTCCAAAATAAATGCAATGGAGTATTCCAGTTTCTCAGTCAATCATAATGACGTCATAATCAACTACACGACATGTAGGATGACGTCATAATCAATTGCGTCATGAATGACCTTAATAAGTTCGTCGCGAACGCTTAATTCATGACTGACTAAGCGTTGTTGTACGAATTGTATGCCTGTATTATTCAATACACATGCTGTTGAATATTTTGAAACAAATTTGACTGGGCGCCGTTGCTGCCATAGGCATCTTGCCATAGGCAGCAACATAACCCAGTCAAATTAGATTCAACATCTTCAACAGCTTGCCTGTAGATAGTTTTCAGGGAATTGATAGTCAGGAGTTCAGGGATCGATGGATCCCAACACGGATGAAGTGTGGGTGGAAGATAGCTAACGATGGGCGGGTTATATCAAAAGCTGGATTCCTCCTTTAAGTATTTAATATGTCCGGTATCCATGTCCAAAACGGTATTTTGCTGTGGTTTTAAGGAATGTTAACTTGCAGGAAAAAAAGAAGACTCTTTTTTAAGTTAGGCTGTACAGCCATTGGCCCTTTTTATAAAAAAAATAATGGAAGAAAAATAATGTACAATTCAATAAATATTCACTTGAATATTTGAAACTAATTTGAATAACGCAAAACACGAAAAAACCCTGAAAATCCGAAAACATCCACGGACGATGATATGCAATGTCTGATTGTATTATTATAATAATAATAATAATAATTTCTATTATTATTATTATTATTATTATTTTTATTATTATTATTATTATTATTATTATTATTATTATTATTATTATTATTATTATTATTATTATTATTATTATTTAGAATTTCGCCTTGTATTATGATCTGGAGAGCTGCTCAGACATCTCCGTAACAATTGAAATAATTGGCAACGAGACTGTCAAACGTTATGTAAGTAATCACCATCACCACCACCACCACCACCATAACCACTAGCATCAACACCACCACCGCTACCACCAGCACCAGCACCAGCACCAGCACTAGCACCACCACCACCACCACCACCATCATCATCATCATCACTTAATCTTAGATCCTTTTTTGGAATGAGCGTAAGGACCTAGCTGATCTAGGCCTTGCATCTCTACAGCTGATTCTCAAAGCGATACGTGTGTATTTTCCAACTTGGCCCAGTTACCTGTGCCCCTAATGGACGCTGGTCCTTCACCTGATCGGTATGTAGTCTGCGAGTGCTGACAGCTGAACCGTCCATGCTTCTGGTGTTGAAGGTTATGGAAGGAGACGGGTCTCTTGCAGCTGGCCATCGTATAAATAGTTTAATCCATTGATCTCAGGAAATGCTTGCTCACCATTTCCAGGTGCATATATAGTTGTATATACCTATTGTAAGCGTCACGGGTCAAAGATTACTAGCCCATGTTATACTGCAACTCATCTCCGCACTAACTGCCCGACAACGACGACGACGACGACTACGACGACGACGACCCTCGATACCAGCACGTCCGCTGTCACAGCTATTCACCCTATTCACATCTTTTCTGGATAAAGGCCAAAAACTGTCCTTTGGTTAGATAAGCTTCGGTGAACTAACAGTGATGGGAGAGAAGATGCGCAAGGGGCTAGCAACGCTACGTTATTTCGGGCAGATGATACGTTCTCTCGTTACTCTATAGGTAATGGGGCATCCTGTCTGCGTCTGTCGTGGCCTATTAGTCTGACGAGAATGGGGGAGTGAACCTACTGGAATGTCTTCTTGCCGAAAATGCCTTCTGGGAGGCGGTGGAGTGGGGGCCTTATCTTGAGAGACAGAAGAGCGGGATTAGTTAACTCCTTGGTAGAGCTCCGATGATTCTATGAAGGAGCGGCACTGCAGTTCAAGTAATCCATCCTGTTCCAGCTCATATACAAGATCGTTCTCAAACATTATTCAGATGTATTTCTGAGACACCGACGGACATCAGTTCGAGGCAGGGTGCCAAGCCACCTGGTATAATTTGACCATGTAGATGAGAAAGATGTGTGCTTCCATATCGTCAAGACCTTCTTCTAGTTCTGCTACATAGACATCCTAACAACACCAACACAACATGGCTGCAACTACAAGATTCGATTTTCTAACTCGCCAAATATCGAATATGCGCCGTTAACCAACGGCACGGGCACCAGTACATAATTAGATATCTGCGCGCCGGTTAATCATTTCACTTCTATTTGATATTCTCACACATAAGGAGTCGATCCAACCGTATGTAACACTTGAGTAAACCTTTTGCCTTTGTAATGCCAGGGCGAATAAAAAGTTAGCTTGACCATTAATAAGGATCGGTAGACGTGGACAATAAGAAATTTGTGTAAAATCATACTGTTTCATATAGGCGCACATACTGCAATTGATATTGGTCTCCAGCGCTGGTGACCAACGGGCACGCCGATATTAAATTTTATATTGGTCCCTGCGCCGTTCGGCAGCGGTGAAACTTCCATATTGGAGCGTTACATTTACATTGCGTGATGACGCCGGTTTAAAGATCAATGGTGATAAAAAGTATGTACACATGTCACTAAAAGTATCAGCAACAAGCTAATCCGCGTATGAAATATTGTTCTAAGTCCGTTCGTATTGAATCACTCCAGCACCTTGAACTATGGGCAGGTCATTTGTCTACACTGATTGGTGCTAATTTCGAGAAAAAAATTATTTTGATGTCGTATATTGCTTTCTTAACCCTTCGTGTGTCAACTTAACCATTTAATGGCCAAACTAACCAAAAACAACTTTGCAGTGGTCCTCAGACATGGCTATTTGAAAAGACCTGGAAAAGAGTATTTTGGAATATTTACCACTAGAATGACTGGCTCGAGCCAGTCATTCAAGTGGTAAATTTTCAAAAATACTCTTCTCTCCGCCTACAGATAGACACTGCTTTAATTTTCTTTACCATTACCCCTTTAATGGCCAAGCCTGCAAAACAAATTCCGTGGTAAATTTACAAAAATAGTCTTCTAAAATTAAAATATCTTGAAAAATATTGACTATTAAAATGTGTAATTGATATAGCAAGTAATATTTTGAGCGCATGGAGACGCTGTTGACACAGGAGAGGTTAGACAGCACGGCATTCTAGCAACCCTTCATTTAATGGGGTCCCCTCTTTCATCACCCCCCCCCCCCCCATGCTTTTACCCGCAACAGTAAACAGGATGGCCACCTATAGTATAGTTAACTAGGGCCGTGTTCTCCCTGGAGACTTAACCGGCGTAGCACAATACTGAGGTATGTTGTTATTCCTGATTAACTCTCCAGTGAGAACACGGCCTAAGTTAACATACTCCGAAAACAAAAGCAGAAACATGGTGGTTCAATTTTGAAAACGAGGTAAGAAATTTTCTGTTGAATATTGTGAACATAATTGAATTGGAAGACATTGCTGCCTAAGGCAGCAATGTCTTCCAATCGAATTTTGTTCAAAATATTCAACAGATCGTTTTATTTTGATTTGGAAACAGGATAATCTATTTCTGAGATGTACTAATATACGCATATCATATGTAAGAGAAACGGTGCTGGTAGGGCGCGGTCGGTCCTTTTATATTGTTACAAGAAAATTTGATTATGCCAATGTTTCGATTCTATACATACTCGAGTCATTCATAACGTAATTGATTATGACGTCAACCTGCACGTCACGTATGTGATTATGACGTCATATGATTAACAGAGAAACTGGATTCATCAATTGAGTTACAGCTCGGATCTGTTCATTTAACTGTCATGTGCTGATGCCTACTATTAAATCAATCAACAACAACAACAACAACAACAACAACAACAACAACAGCAGCAGCAGCAGCAGCAGCAACAATAACAGAAACAACAACACCACCACCACCACCACCACCACCACCACCAACAACAACAACAACAACAACCAACCAACCAACAACAACAAAAAACAACAACCAAACATCGGTACGATAAATTTCAAAATGTTCAACAGTTTACCTGTATTATTATAGTGTAATTGAAATACTGGGATATTGGTTTGATAGGATTAAATTATAGATGTAATATTTGTTCAAATAACAAAACGACTACATGTGAGAATTCCTAGGAAATGGAATAATAAAGAAAGTTCTTAAAAGGACCTATTCAAGCATGTGTTTGCGTATTAGGAATTGAAGTGTTCGCGATAACTATGAGTTGTTTGAAAAGAAAAAAAACGGGTGAAAAAAGAAAAGGGTTTATCTTTCACGCTCATGCAATTCCGAAGCTTAGATAGGGTAGACTCTGTATGTTAAAATGACTTTGTCAACGGTTGTTAAATAACAACGAGTTATGTTCAATGAATTCAAAGGCATGGTGTGTTGACTTTGTGTATATATCCACGTGATTTTTGTGCCCATATTCTGCCATCACCGTCTCAACGCGCTCAAATTTAAAGGTACTTTTATTAATTACCCCTTTAATTTCAAGATATTTTCAAGAAAAGTGAAAGTTTTGCTTAATGAATGACCATTTCCTGGCCAATAGCAGACAGGTTTTTTTGTTGTAAATTTATCACTGGAATTTCGGAAACTAGTTTTAAAGAGATGGTTTCTGGCCGGATTGACGATTAAATGGTTAATTCTGAAGAAAATCTAAATTTTCACTTAGTCAGTCTCAATTTGCAGGCCAATAGTATTATATTTTTGAAAATTTACCACCGAAATGACTGGCTCGGTTACCGATCAAGTCATTTCATTGGTAAATTTTCAAAAAATAGTCTTCTCTTAGCCTGCAAATCGCCTTTTTGGTCGACTTGAAGTTCAAAGGGTTAAGTTGACAGGATATGGGTTAAAAGGCAAGGATATGTTAAAGTAAACGTATTATGTTGCATATCATATGTGGGGTGATGGCGGGGTGGGGTGTACAGGGGTGTGTCGAGAGGTGGGATTGGTAGAGTCAATAATATCACGCGAAAATTTCTATTGCAAATAACGTACATCTTGTATAAATTGTATAAGGTTTATACCCCATGTATCACATGTATGATCTGGGAGTAAGAAATAAATTTAAAAAAAATCTTGAATCTTAATGCATATTATGAAATCATTTTGTGTGTATATATGCACACGTTAAATATTATACAGGAAATGTAATATTCCATCCTTAGACCACAAAGTTATCAATGGATTAGTGTTTGCTGTTGCGCATGTCAAATTGCCCCCCTCCCCCCCCCCCCCCGCCAAAATAGGCAGAGACTAGGACGCAGGGTGACATATCTTAAATGAGGCATGCAGTTGAAAATATTGCCTCGAGTGATCGCGATCGAGTATTGAAATTTAATCGTGATTACTCCTTTAATCAGCTTGGAATACAAATTACCAAGACATAGCAACAAAAGAATATCAATGACGAAAATTTCAATAGTGTTTAGAAAAGTCCATTTGCAGGGCAAGAGAAAACTATTTTTGAAAATGTATCGCTGGAATGCCTCTCTCGAATCTCGAGCCAGGCATTCCAGTAATACATTTACAAAAATAGTCTCCCCATGCCCTACAAATGGGCTTCACTAAGCAAAATTCCATATTTTATGGCCGATCGCATTAAAAAGTAATTGAAAGTTAGATTTTGAAATATTTTATGTAATAGAAAATATTCCCGATTATTCGATTATTTAATTCTTAATCATATATATTCACGATTTAAAACATAATCGCGATTTTCGATTTAATCACGTAATCGCACACGCCTATAGTATCATGCATCGAGGATGAATATCTAGGGGCTTAAGTATTGGGAGAGTATGCGTCACATAGCACAACCATCCAATATGCAGTTTCTGACAATTCCCAACATGATAGTATACTTTTGAATGAAAAACCACACCAGATTTAGCCTATGACCTCCGCACAGCACATTGAGCCTATTAGTCCCATTCCCTTATGTCAATATTTAATTGGCTACATAGCTGTGATCTTATATATTTAATTCATCGATATCCAATTCACGAATCTAGTCTCTCGGTCAATCATATGACGTCGTAATCAACTACATGACGTGTAGGTTGACGTCATAATCAATTAAGTTATGAATGACTCGATTTAGTCCGTCTTAAACGCTGTATATATAGTCTGTCAAGTTGTACGATTGGTATGTCTGTACTATTTAATAAACATGTTTTTGAATATTCTGTTAATATTTTGAAACTAATTTGATTGGGTGCTGTTGCTGCTATTAGCAGCAGCACTCGGTCAAATTAGTTTCAAAATATAAAACAGTTTACCTGTAGGGTTTTCTGGAAATTGAAAGTCAGGGAGTTCGCTGATCGATCAAAATATTCAACATTTTAACTGTATATTTTTCTGGAAATTTGGATTCGGAGAGTGCAGGGATCAATTGATCCCAACACGGGCGTAATATGAGTTGTTGAAAATATCAAATGGGCTACCACAGCTTTGACACAACTCAGGTGAATAGTTTGAAAGACATTTAACTGGGAGCTGTTCCCACGATTCAGCTGCGAGTCAAATGTATTTAGACATCTTCATTAGCTAATGTCGTGAAGATAATATGCCACACGTGTATCTTGTCTGTCAAATTGAACTGGTGTTCTTAGGATCGTTGTATTTGTCTTTTAAGGAGGGAAATATTCACATTGGAAATGAGGAATGTGTACTGAAAGCCGATGATAGATACCCTCCGTCAAGCTACGGATATTATCTGGAAAAGGCGAGAGGATTACAAGCGAGCCCTTCCGATGTCCTGAAAGAGGGGTTTGGTAAGTCTCTGTAAGGTCGCTAAAATAAATATGCTCTCCACCCACCCACCCCTCTCGCTCTCTCTCGCTCTCTCTCTCCCTCCCTCCCTCCATCCCTCCCTCTCTCTCTCCCTCCCTCCCTCCCACTCCCTCCCTCCCCCCGTCCTCTCTCTCTCTCCCTCCCTCCCTCCCCCCTCTCTCTCTCTCCCTCCCTCCCTACCACTCCCTCCCCCCGTCCTCTCTCTCTCCCTCTCTCCCTTCCTCCCTGTCTCTCTCTCTCTCTGCCTTCCTTCCTTCCTTCCTCCTTTTAGCAATATTTACTCCAATGGTTAACGTCCAACGACCAAGGGTTTATGTCACATTAAAGGGATGGTAATCTCATTTCAAAGTTTGTGTTGTACCGACAGATTATGGTTTATGAGTTCCATATCATTCATATCCTGTCACATTCCCGTATCTGTATCACAATTATCTGCATTGTAATACCGTGTAAATGTTGAACAGCGATCGCCACCATTTTGTCTCCTCAAGCAATAGAGGGTGATCTCATGTAAGCTGCAATGCATTAAATTCTTTATTATGTAATACTGATCCCGTTGAACATTTTGAAACTAATTTAACTGGAAGATGTTGCTGCCTATGGCATCAACAACTTCCAGTTAAATTAGTTTCAAAATATTCAACAGCTTGCGCGTATGATTGCTTTTATACCACATTGCCAACCTATAGCCAGCACCGCTATGACTGAGCACATATACCTAGGCAGAGACGCTATGTTTTTTCTGATTGTTTGAAAAGTAAATCATGACAGCCATCATAGGCTGTAGAAATGTATCAACATTTAGCTACAAAAGCCTGAATATCTTTCGCTGTCGGCATGATAATAAGCTAAAATGGCATGGATGGATTTTGGTTGACAAATACTATCAACTGAATGATTAAGAAAAGGTGAGAGTTCCTTTAACATGTGACCTAACGCTGCCGATGACGTCATCTTGACCTTACCCCCTCTCTCGTTTGTAAAAGATGACCAGACCTCTCTATCGGGCCCGTGTATTGATAACACATAAATAAAACATCAATGCGTGATATTTATATTAACAATATTTTAATATTTTATTTATCAGGCTCTGATTTACCAGTAAAGTCGGAGATGCCATTTTTAAAAGCAGAACACCCTTTCGCGTCTAGCCCTCATCGACGGAAACGTCAGGCCACCGTGTACAGCGTGGAGCTGCTCGTTGTCATCGATTATAAAATATTTGAAACGTGAGTTATAGTGTTAGATGCAGTTTTCCAGTTAAAATCCGTTGGAAAGAATAGCTGTCTGTTCTACTACGTAGAGTTGAGATTCTGTGAATTTTATAGATAGAACGGTGGAAAGTTTTTGGTATCACCTTCTGTCCTCCGTTAAGTAGTTATTGACCCCTCTTGTGTCAACCGCGCATCAAATACTATTTATTTCAATTACCATAACAATTCAATTGCCAATACTTTTCAAGGAAATTTTGATTTTCACAGCCAAAAGAGTATTTTTTGTAAATTTATAACGACGATTACCAAAAGTACAGATTTCTGTTATCCTTCAAATGGGCATTCATCAAAATTATAATGGCCAAGAAAATCCAAATTTCTGCTTAGCCAGTGTCCAATTGCATACCAAGAAAAGTATTTTTGAAAATTTACCGATGCAATGACTGGCTCGGTTACCGAGCCAGTCATTCCAGAGGTAAATTTTCAAAAATAGTATTTTCTTAGCCTGCACATGAATATTTCTCAAGATCACTACAGATGCCGTTTTCTGCAAACCTGACCATTAAAGGGTTAAGTTGACACAAGAGGGGTTGCATCATTTAACAATAAAGTCGCTTCTGCCATCAACCTCGAGAAATTGCCATTATTGACAGACCAAGAGAGGAGATTACAAAAGTACCAATGGAATGACTGGCTCGATAACCAAGTCTGAAAATTGTCATTATCTTATAAGAAAATTTGAATTTTTTGGAACAAATCTGAGAAAATGTGAAATTAATCCATGTAGTCCCAACATACTAACTTTAAGACACACATGCATGTAAGTGGTTGAATATTTTGAAATTAATTTGACTGGAACCTGTCTCTGTTATATTCTAGTCAGTATGGTTTCAATTAAATTGTTGGTTTTGTTTTTTATTAGTATCTTCTTAGTCTTCAGTTTTAACTACCGCTTAAGAAAGGAGTGTGATGCGTTTTTCTTTCGACTTAGTCCTTAGTTGCGACATATGTTGTTGTTGTTGTTGTTGTTGTTGTTGTTGTTGTTGTTGTTGTTGTTGTTGTTGTTGTTGTTGTTGTTGTTGTTGTTGTTGTTGTTGTTGTTGTTGTTGTTGATGATGATGATGTTGTTGTTGGTTTTGTTTAATGGCCGCTTACACCTAGATGTATTTGATCCATGACTCACTCTGAGAGGTGCTTCCCGGAAGGGCTGCGTTGCTTCTCCGAAGGGTTGCTATAAATAAAATTAAAAATTAAGACGTTGATAGGGATATAGAGCATTGTTTGTCAGTGCCTAATGAACTGTTGTTGGCGGGTGTATGTGTTGTATACTTGTGTGAAGGAGGGTGGGATGGGGGATTACTTTATTTCTCTTGGAGGTGGGATGGTAGTGGAGGGCAACACATTTTGAATGAAAAAAAATTAAGAGACGAAACTGAAATAAATAAACGCAAGTAACTTAAAATAATGGCACAAGAAATGGGAAAATCTAAACATAAAACCTAGTGTTTGCAAACGAAAAATCCAAAGTTAAAACTTAAAATTATAAGCTGTTGCTGTTAGAGGTATCACATGTGACATCTATGTGTCAAACAAGGCCTATCTTACAAGGAACACGTGTCACGCGTGTTTCATAACATTTGGCAGACCAACGGACAGATGTATACTAGTCGCGAGTCACTCTTCAGATATAAATATACGCGCCTGTCAATATATGATCATAGGTTAAGATCGCTGTGCCAATGCTTAATCAGGATACTCACAAAATTGATTGTAAATAACAAATTCAGACTCCGTAGAATCTATACTGTCGCAAACCCATTTTCAAATTAAGAATATGCGTAACATGCATAAATATCAGTTCAGAAAAGAGTGGGCTGCCAATTTTTGTAGAAAGTGCAGACCCAAAAGCCCTATAAAGTTGATTAAAAGCCTCATAAAATATGCACGGTTAAGAGATGTGTGTCTAAAGAATCTGCCCTTCAGAAAAAAAATCTGGTCTTTATGCACATGGGCGGGGTAAGCAAAGAAGAAACTCAAAATGTACCTAATTTCTTCCAAGCCAATTATGTTCAAAATATTCAACAGAATATTTCTTACTAGCATTTTTCTGTTTTTGTTTTGGACACATGTTAAATTATTTCTTAACTGTAGGCCTACATGATACTCCCACCAATCCGATCAGACCCCGGTTCCCCGCCCCACCCCCACCCCACCCCCACCACCTTGCTCCAGCGTCTCGGTTAGAATGACATAAAGAGCTATACCAATGTGCCACTATTGCAGCAATGCATCAACATCTCAACATATCTTATCCCCTTTCTATGACACTGTTTTCCATTTGCGAGCAGGACAAATAGGTCGAACCTCAAGGAATTATCTCCACGTAAAACTGATCTAAACAAGGAAATGAACTCGACACATACGTTGTCAAATCTTTTTTCACCCGTATACAAATGAGGAACTGTATTTGCAGTTGACAAACCGAACGTCTCGGAACACGCCATCTTCAGACACCGAAAACGACCTTGAAAATTCGTACCATGCGTGATATAAGGAGAAGTCTATGAAATATCGTTAGTTTGAGTGTCTTCAGACACACATCGCTGTCCTTGGCCAGAGTGTGAAGGCGTCTGCGTATTTGCCTTCCCGGTCAACTTCTGGGTGACATTTAGTGGTCTCAATGCGTGTCTCGACAATTTTAAAACTATGAGTTCGACTGTTGATATTGTGGTAATCGACGAATCCGATTGAACTAATCTTTATTCAGTTGTGTCTATAGGAACGGTTGCGTAATTACGACCTGAACGATCCCTTGTGACCCGGTATATTTAAACTAGCAGCTTGCCCTGGCTCAGCGTAGTACAGCTCGGAAATAACTTAACGGATTTCCAAAACAAGAAAAACCATGTTGGTTAGTAGAATTCTAAACACAATGTGAGTAATCTTATGTTGAATATTTTGAACATTTGAAGACATTGCTGCCAGTACGTTTTATGCTATCTTGGGATCATGTTAAGTTATTTTCAAAGTGTACTGTATAATCAATGGAGGATTCCCGGTTCGCAGTCAATCATATGGCGTTATACGCAACAACGTGACGTGTGGGATGACGTCAAAGCATGTACGTCATGCATGACGTAGCTAAGTTCGGCACTCACGTATGAGTGTTGCCGGGCTAGGCTTTGTTGTACGAAGTGTATCTCTTTGCTATTTAACAAATATGCTGTTGGATAGTTAGAAACTAATTTGACTGAGTGCTCTTGCTGCCTTAGCCAGCAAGAGCACCCAGTCAAATTAGTTTTAAAATATTCAACAGCTTACCTGTATAGTTTTCTGAAAATTGATAGTCAGAGAGTTATAAGCAACAACGTGACGTGTAGGATGACGTCATAACAATTGCGTCATGAATGACGTAGCTGCGTTCGTCAAGAACGCATAATTGGTGACGGACTAAGAATTGAGTTATGAATTGTATGTTTAAACTATTTAATAAACATATTGTTGAGTAGTTTGAAACAAATTTGACTGAGTGCTCTTGCTGCCTTAGACAGCAACAACACCCAGTCAAATTGGTTTCAAAATAATCAACAGCTAACCTGCATAGTTTTCTGAAAATTGATAGTCTACTGGAGACTATTCCTCAAATCATAAAGCGGGAACAACAGCTCTAGAATAAGTATTTCTAGGCTACTCCCACTTTTTCCGCGTGTTTGAATCGATTTATATACTTTGAATTCTGAATTACTAGACTCCCAATTTCTGGATCACTATCGAGGGGTAAGCTATTGAATATTTTGCAACCAACTTGGCTGGCTGTTGTTGTTGCTTATAGCAACAACAGCGCCTAGTCAAATTAGATTTTAAATATTCAACAGAATATTTTTAAATTGTAAAGTTATCGAAGACAAGCTATTCATACTCATGGCATACTTTTCAATGTTCAGGACGGTGATAGATACATTGTGACGTCAGTTAACTTATAACATCAGATACCTGAGTGATAGATCGGATCCCTCAATTGCCATATACGATATCGCGATATATATAGATATATAGTTCAATGAGTATCGCGATGTATCGTTATATCGTACATCACAATCGTGGGTGGTGTGGCGTGAGTCTTAACACATATACACATTGGTAATAGTATTAATGAAAACCAACAGTTGAATATTTGGAAATTACATTGAATGGAAGTTTCCAGACACAGAAATTTCAAAATATTCGAAAAGTCGTTGTCATTAAAATTTTGTTGACTATTATTTCAGCTTAGCAGCCAAAAAATCTTTTTTATTGAATGACGATATATAGAAATATTTGTTAAAACAAGTGTGACAGGCTATAGTTGTAACGCAGGATTGGCAAAGATCTAACGCATAGACTGAATCCGAATCGCTCCTAAATGGTGTGAAAGGGATCAACGCAACGTGACCGGGTCTATTTGTTCAATTTCCCCCTCTCCGCTAGTGCAACCCAAGGGCGATAAGCAGTCACAAATTACAGTTGTCTTAAATCATGAAGCATTAAGATTATCTACCCTGTATGTGAAATGACGACATTTCTTAACTGCTTTATCCTTTTGAACCTGAAAAGAAATCTTTTGAATATTTTTAAAGTAATTTGTACTGAAAAAAGGCTAGTTCCACTGTCACCACCATGACGCCGCCGGCGCCGCCACCATTTCCGCCACCGCCACCGCCACCAGCACCAACAGCAACACCACCGCCATCCACCACCACGACGACCACCACCACCACGATGACGAGCACCACTACCAGAACCACCACCACTACCACCACCACCACCACCACCACCACCACCATCACCACCACCACAACCATCAACAACAACAACAATACGACCACAACCACCACAAACAACAATACCTACACCACTACTCTCTACCACAACGAACACTACGACTACCACCACCACCACTACTACTATTCCTACTACTACTACTACTACTACTACTACTACTACTAGTACTACTACTACTACTATTACTACTACTACTACTACTACTACTACTACTACTACTACTACTACTAATGTTGCTGCTCCTGCCACAACTGTTGCTGGTGCTGCGGCTGCCACTAACACACGTACGACCGAACATCCATTACACACCTTGCCACAAAATCATAGAAAATGTAATAATTATTTCTGTCCATAGGTGGTATGACATTAGCAATGGTATCACGCACACGCTGAAATCAGAGGATGCAAAGCGGAACATCCGCCAGTACTTCGCACACGTGGTCAATGGGGTAAAATATACCGTGACAAAATCATTGACCACCATGTCTATTGGAGAATGAATGTGGCGGTTCTTTCAAACTACCACCTACCATAAAGAACCACATTATTTTGACTCCAATATCACACAGAATGCCTCTTGTATTGAGAAACCACCTGTTAATGATCCTTTACAGTTTATCCGTCTATCCCATGACGTCATAATGAACTATGTGACGTTGAGGATGACGTCATAATCTATTACGTCATGCATGACGTAATTATCTTCGTCGCGAATGCATTGTGGGTGTACGAATTGTATGTCTTTGCGATTTAATAAATATCGTGTTGAATATTCTGAAACTAATTTGATGGGTTGCTGTTGCTGACAATATGCAGCGACAGCACCCCGTCGAATTACTTTCAAGATATTCAACAGCTTACCTGTATAATTATCTGAAAATTGATAGTCCGGGAGTTCCAAGATCGATGGATTCTTTCCGCACGTGTAAAGTGTGGGCGGAGCTTAGCTAGAAATGGGCGGGGTATGGTAACTTTTTAGGTATTTCCAGACGATCTCTAGCTACTCCCCGCCCATTTCTAGCTACTCCCCGCCCATTTTATCCAACGGTTTCCTAGTTGGTGTGTGTGGGTGTAGGGTGTGGGTGGGGGGGGGAGCGATGGGATTGCTGCCGTATGGCAACATCTCCCCGTCAAATTAGTTTTACAATATTCAAGTGAACGCTTACCTAATTCTAAATCCATCAAAGACATAATTTGTACAATTGGCCTCTGATGGATGGTCGATGTTCATGAAATAGCTAAATATGACATTATCATCGTAACATCAGCTAACTAGTCACGTGAATGATTATGACGTCATAAACTAGAGCGGCATATCGTTCTACTAACAATTGTCAGTCAAATTGTTTTTAAAATAGTCATACATTCTATGGTTATTGCCTATGGAAAGTATTGTCATGTAGCCTGCAGCAGTCAGACAGTTGAATGGATGAGTATTTTGAAAACATTTTGACTGAAAGTTGTTTGTGGCTAAGCCACCAAAAACTGTCAGTCAAATGGTTTTCAAAATATTCAAACAGTCCATAGTTATTGCCTATTGAAGTTATTGTCCTGTAGCTCGCAGTGATCAGATAGTTAACGTGTTTCTGTATTTTGTAGATGGATCTACGGTATCGCGCCATTCTGGATAAAGAAATGGAAATCAACGTTGGCTTAGCGGGTTACGTCATCGCTGATGTGAGTACGACATTTAACTTTTGTTGATTTGACCTTTGTCATTGATGTAGATGCATCCATGTATACATCCATCAAATTCATGTAGATTTTTTTCTGGATTTAAAATAATAAATTTAGAACATTTGGTAGATTCAAATTTGTTATATTTATATTGTGTCTGACTACACTTAGTTATGGACGCATTGCAATGGAAACGGTCCAGAGATATTTTATTTTCCCGAGATATTTATAATTTGTGACGAATGTGTTTGCTGAAGAGCACTCTAAAGTGAAACGATTTGCTGCACATTTATTAATGTATATCTGCTAAGAACTTAGAATCGCCACGTGACATGTTGTGTAGGGCAAATTGCCTCATTAGTCAGGGTCGCAGTGTAAAAAATAATTTTTTCGTTCAGAATTTTTGGGGATTTGTAAAACTATATATTTTCGGAAAGCTTTTAATGTGTCAATTTCAAAAACCAATGTTTGCATTTGCACAACAGTCTTCATGGCGGCCATCTTGAATTTCAAAATGGCCGCCATCGAAAATCTTTGAAATCCAATATATCTGCAACCATATGACCTAGATTAATAATTTTGATGTCTATAGCTATGTTTTCTGGGTCAGTGAATGCATTGGTAACATTTATAATAAGCTTCAAATAACAGAAATCATGTTTTGGTAGATAAGTCCTGACTTAATATGTAATTTACAGACAGCATCTGCAAATTTGTAACTTTTTGTGATAATGTTGCAATGATGAATTTTATTTGGCATATAACAGAGTTATTTCACCAATTTAATCTAAGTATTCAAGCAACAATCAATGTGCTGCATCAGTTGCTGTCTACCTAGCAACATTGGCATCATCTTTATCATCTGATATAGAGACATCACCGATTGAGTCATCATCATTTTCACACTCTGCACTGCATTGACAAAGCTCAGTACATGGTAAGTCTTTGGATTTGCACGAGCATCGATGAGAGGAACAATTCGATTTGCATTGACACCTAACCATCTCAATGAGAGACTTTGGAGCTGGTAAAACATCTGTTGTTTTTGCCTTTAGTTGGCCACCTGTCTCCTTGTAGTATCCATTCTGTAGTGGATCCAGAAACAATGATGTGAAATGTCTGCCTGACCCCACACATTTGCCTGGACTTGTACTCTAATGACATGCTGTTTCAAAGCACCAATAGTAGGTGGTAGACTTTCACTATCAGCATGCTGCTTACAGAATAAATACCAACGTAACTCTGGGATGTTCTCGATTCTAATAGACTTTGGACAGTATGCAGCACACACACATTTTGCCAGAGTTGAAAGTAGCTCATCTGTGACCTCAGTGCTTCTCAATAAATTTATCAGAGCGTCGATTACATCGCTGTCTGCCTTTAGGAAAAGCTTTAAGCATGTTGATTTACCTATCCTAGCGAACCTGCCAATATTGTCTGCTCCAGTAAAGGCATGGAATGCGGGTAATGCTCTTACTTTCTCCATGCCTGAAGTTTTCCATATAGGCCGTAGCTTAATGGTACCAGAAACCATTGAGATAGACGTATTCTTAGGTAGATTATCATAATATGCTATTGCCAGCACTAAGACATCAGTGTCTGGAGAGAAAATCACCAACTCTGCTGTATCAAGATTTCGCTGTGTTGCACATATGCCATGATAGATCATTAATGTGTCAGCTTCCTCATGATTGTTGTTCTCAAAATGTAGGCTTCTATTACTTATCGTCTGGCCTGATGCTGATGCTATGACCAAGGTAGATGAGTCTTTATTGTACTCAATAGTCTTCTCTGCCAGATACTGCGCAAGGTCATTCTTTGTTTGGTCATGAGACAAAAATCTTGTCATAGGGATATGCTTGATACTGGTATCATCTTTGACTTGATATCTAATTGGATCCTTCCCATGTCGTCGTTTCTCTCTGGTCGTGTTTTTCAGGGAATCTGCTTGATATGTATAAAATACAAGAATGATCTCATCATATCCTGCTGTCAGACTCATTAACCTGTCATTAAAACATTTACTAAGGTCGTTGACTGTCACAATTGTTGCTGGTTTCTTTGCCAGCTTCTGGACAAGAACCATTCCATCCACAACTGCGATTCTCCTACTAGATTCCTTAGTTGCGACGGCTCTCGGTTTGTGGTAGGTCAGTCAGGAGCGTAATTAACTTCGACTTGTCGGTGCACTGTAAGACAGAGCCACACGGAGCAAACAGCACCCTCGGTGTCAGTGTGAATTCAAAGTTGCCGATCGAATACTTCAAATCAATATCTCGACTCGACTTTGCGAGAATCATCAGCCTAACGTATAGATCTTTAGTTTCCTTGAGATCAACAGCTTTGTCACGAATACGTACTGTTGTCTTTTTGTTTCCAGATGTATACATCTTGTTTTTCTCACGCTTCACTGGTGCCCAAAGGCTTACCTCTCCATTAATGCGCTCTTTCACATACTCTTCATATAATGTCTGTCCTCTTTCGTCTACATCCAGGATTTGTGGTACCGACTCTTGTGGTACATAAGCAAGTGAGATAATGTTGTAGATCATGTCACCTTCAGCAGCGAAAGGATTACCATGAGTCAGTATGGCAGCCTTTATCTTGTCGATTGTGGTGTGTTCGTGCTTAACAGCACTTGCTCCAATGCCATGGTGATCTCTGACCTTGTCTTCTTGCAAATCAAATTGACACTTGAATTCCCGGGATAACCGTGACAGTTCTGGAGCAGCGAGGAAAAATCGCTGTCTCGCATTTGCATTGTTAGATATTCCAATTAGTCCTGAGTGCACTTGCATGATCTGCACCAATTGAAGTGAATGGAATGCCATTCTTAGTCACTGCAATGTTTTCCGTTTCAAATTCTGGCCATGTGTCTGTATGATTCTGCTTGAGTGCATACATATCTGCTATGTATCTTGGCCAAAGACGTTTGTATTTGATTCTATCAAAAGCAAAGAATAACTTGCTCAGTGCTTCTCCAGCTTCAAGATGAAGGGTCAGATCAGTATTTCGGGATGCTGCGACAAAGAAAAGGATTGTTTCCACGGTGCAGATAGTTCATTAATAACTTGAACATCGCATGTTGGGACCTCTTTGTCACCCATGTCTGAAAGAGATTCAGCATATCAGTATTAGACAGCACTTGGAGAAAATTGCTATGAGCCGGCATCACTGATTCTGCCCGGCTGGCTTGGTTTGATTCACTGAATGCCTCTTCTATGTCATCTGTAGCTGATATGCATGCATCCCTTAGATTTGGATACTCTTTGAAGAATTCGTCAAAGACCAGTTCATACAATGCGATGTAAGAGTAGATATGAGCATGAAGAGAATGTGAGTAGTGCTTGCATTTCAGGATTTGTGTCGTTGTGGTAGAGCTAAAGACATCAGCCTCGATCCATGCATCGTCTATTCCGGAATTCTCAATAGAAGTACCGAGAGCTCTCAATGTAGCCATGAGGACATGGAGTTCACCATGTCTTGGGATAACACCACTCTTTAAATTGGCGTTGACATCTACAAGCTGCACTGCTTTCTCATACAGGGCCATGTCAAAAGTAATGACTGTTAGATGGCCTTTACCAACAGCCATCTCCTTCAATGTTGTGCTTGTTTAATTACAGTCATTAGCGTTGACCATTCATGAGCCAGCTCTGGGAGAAGAGGCAATGCACCAACATTGGTTAGAGATCTACTTGCTGACAGGAGTGAATTATACCCGGCCCACCTAGGAACCAAACACATCTCTTTCCTTTCATCCATCCTCGCAACAACAGATGCCCAACCCATATGGATCAGCTGATAAGAGTCTGCAACACCGGTTTTACTCAACACAAAATTACTTTGCATTCCAGGTTGAGCCCTTGGTTTGACGCATGGCAACATAGATGTGTGTTGTGGTGTAATGGATACGCTCTTTGCATCACCAATGTTTAAAGGTGGTGCAATGAATTCCCCGGGTGCAGAAGCTTTTTGATAGACCGCAACAATTGTTCCATGTGTAGTACCTTTACCATCAATGGCATCCTCAGCAAAATCAGTGTTGTCCACAGCAAAGAAAACAAATGTCCCTTTCTTTAGAAATGGTGGTACATACAGATTATTGAATTGTCTCATGTTTTCGACAACCGAGTTAGCTATTGCTGTTTCTAGAAGCATGGTACGGTGGTAGGATATGCAACAGTTCTGTGCATGAAGAAGATTCACACTCTTCTTATTCCTGGTGTCATGATGCCCAGATAATGCCAATCCTAGAACCTGAGAATTTTCTCTTCTTTGCTGGGATCTGAATTTTTCAGAAGAGGAAGCTTTAGGTTTATGCATCACTTGCTTATCCGATTTAAGTCCAAACATGAGGGTTTGACAAGATGTAAGCACTGCTCTATCAACGAGACACTCTCTGGTTTTGCTATCCAAACTATCTAGAGGTCCAACCATTATCCATCGTATCAGTGTGTATAGTTCACATGGGATGTCATCCATATTGCTGGAAACAAGGACTGAACCAGGTTCACCATCATTCTTAGTGAATGTTGTGATGCTTTTTCGAACAATCTGTGCTGCCCTATAGATCGCCTTCATACCTTCCATACCATCATCTTCACACATCGCAGAATGAACCATTTCTTCCTCACATGCTTCTAGCGAGTACAGAACGGCACACTTGCGCCTGTCCTTTTGAAGGACAGATCTTACATGATTTAGCTCAGAAAGGATTTTCTCTTTCAGCCACTGCCTACTAAATGTAGGTGAATGATTGTCCCAGGATTTACGGTCAAATATGTTTATATATGTTATTTCTATGTCAGCCATAGACAGATAAGCCCCATTTCGGGGGTGTGTATCAACAATATGGATAATTTCAATCAGACATGCCATTTGCCAGGAGAGATCATTCTCAGCATTTCTTGTGATACCGGACATCAATTGCATGTGCATCACACGGGGAAAGCGAGGTATTTAATCTAGTAAGTAATGCTGTATCTTGTGCTATTTCCAATGCATCTCTTAGGGCTTTACCAGCATTATGAGGTCGTAATTTGAACAACTGCTGATTATGATCGTCTGTCTGGCAGAAGAAACACAGTTCCTTACATAGTGGAATTGTCGAGGAATGTGTAAATACTGAAGTTGATGTCGATGCCTCATCAATAGCACTTTTCCTCTTTATCCCACGTAACTTAGTAATGTACGACCCACTAGATAGTGCATCCTCTATGCGATTTCGTGCACATCGTATTTCTTCTTTGTTAGTGGCAGTAGAGTAACAACTGCGATGCCAACCCGCTTTATGTGAAGATAGGTCACCATATGTGCAAAGTCTAAGTCTTTTCTGAATTTCAATGTATGAACCATCTTTCAATGTTGCTCTCTCTTCGACTGCTTGCAACAAATTGGTAAATGAGTCTATTCTTGGATGCTGCACCATTGGTCCTTTAACAGTAGCATCTGTCTGGCATAAAATGCATAGCTTCCAGTTTGTTAACTCCTGTGTTGCATCTAGCTGTACATCGCTCATGATTTACTCAAATTTGATGACAAAATATATTTGATCAATGCTTATTGCAAGATTACAAATAATAATCCTAAAGATTATTGCTGTCTGATTATGCTTATTGCAAATCTATGAGCAGACGATCATTTGAACAACTTTTCTGCAAAAATTTGCTTTCAGTTTACTTTTACTGGTGAATTTGAAAATTACCCTGGGCCATCCATTATTGTAAAATTGTGACACGCCGTTCACCATATACATACTCTTTCATAATATGTGTATTAATAAACATGAGGACAATGTGATTACGTAGATAACAGGCCATTGGGCTATATCGTCATTCTATCCCCTCGATAAGATTACTATGGGCTACTGTTACAGTTAAATATTGTAACAAATATCGATTTAGAAAAAAGGTGCGACATTTGCAGATGTTGTGTGAGAATTGCTTATTATTTTGGGAATTATCAACCAAAACATTATTTCTGGCACTTGAAGTTTATTATAAATGTTACCAATGCATTCGTTGACGCAGAAAACCTAGATATAGACATCAAAATTGTGAATTTAGGGTACATGGTTGCAGATATATTGGATTTCGAAGGAGTTAGATGGCGGCCATTTTGAAAGTTCAAGATGGCCACCATGAAGACATTTATGCACATGCAAATATTGGTTTTTGAAATTGCCATATAAAATGCTTTCCAAAAATATGTAGTGTTACAAATCCCCAAAAATTCTGAACGAAAATACATAGTGAACCCTACTACATGCTCAATCAAATATATTCTAATGCTTTCATTTTAGGTTAGATTTAGAAACTAATTTATATACGTTATATAGAACATATCCTCTTCCTACCACACCTCCTCCTCCTTCTCCTACTCATCCTCATCCTTCTTCTGCTCCTACTCCTCCTCCTCGTCGATTACGACCAACACGTCAGGGGGAGGGGGAGGATGAGGATGAGGAGACAACGACGACGATGATGACGTCGACAACGACTACTGCCGCATACACTGACACTATAGATGATTTGTATCGTTCTACAGACAGCAACATCGTCTTATTGGGCGGTGGCGAACAGCTACACACAAACAGATGCGAATGGTCGGTATTTGTTTGACGCACAAAAGATGCTGTCATCATTCAATAGCTGGATCGTCAACCTGGACGGACTTCCCGCACATGACCACGCAGTGCTATTTACAGGGTAAGGATGAATGTCTACGATCGTCGCTGGTGAAGCGAATTTCCTACGATCCGAAATCCAAGATAGGAACCAACGGCCTTGTCCATCTAAGAAACTATTCGTAATGTATGCCCCCCCCCTCCCCCGCTGTTAACCCCTCTTGTGTCAACAGCGCCTCAAAGCGCTCAAAATAATACTTGATATACCAAATAAACATTTTGATGGACACGATTTTTCAAGATATTTTAATTCTAGAAAACTATTTTTTTGGGTAAATGGACCACTGAATTTGTTTTCACCGGGCTTGAACATTAAAGGGTTAATAATAACGAAAATTAAAGTTATTATTTATCCAGCGTCTATCTGCAGGACGAGAGAAAGGTATTTTTGAAAATGTTATCATTAGAATGACTGCCTCGGTTATCTTCTCTAGGCCTTTCAAATAACCGCGAAGAACACGGCAAAGCTGTTGCTGGTTAGTTTGACAATTCACCTTTCCAGAGTATCCATCCATCATCCGACCTCGTATGACGTCATAATCAGCCTAGCACGTGGATAATGACATCAAACTCATTACGTCACAAAGGGTTCCATATAGACTGTCACCAAATCTCAAATACTCCGACACGTTGTATGAACTGTATGTCTCTGTAATTCTTTGCAATTTAATAAACATACTGCTGAATACTTTGAAACTAATTTGACTGGCCCAGTCAAATTAGTTTCAAAATATTCAACAGCTTAACTGTGTAGTTACTTGGAAATTGATAGTCAGGGTGTTCAGAGATCGATCGATCCTGACACGAGCGCGGTGTGGGTGGAGCTTAGCTAGTGATGGGTGGGGCATAGTTAAAATGGAAAGGGTCATTACAGGGTTCGGTTGACACAAGAGGGTTCACCATTGCAATGCAAGTATCTCAATATCAACACCAGTAAATAGGAAAGTTGTTTAATCTTTTGAAACTAACTCGACTGGAACCCATTACTGCAAAATAATTCATACATTTTCAGAAATCGAGGGATACAATTCTAGCTATATGCCACTGTCATTTCTAACAATCCTCCACCCACCTCTATGTGTGTTGAAATTGTGAAATCCAGTTTTAGCTATGCCCCATCTATCTTTAGCTAAGCTCCACCCATACTTCGCTCGTGATGGGATCGATCGATCCCTGAACTCCGTGACTATCAATTTTACATGTATGTTGTTGACATATGGCAGCATACAACACCTTGTCAAACTAGTTTTAAAATATTCAACATCATGTTTATTAAATAGTAAAGACATACAATTAATTCGTACAACAACGCTTAGTCCGTCATAAATTAAGCGTCCATGACGAACTTATCTGCATCATTCATGACGCAATGGATTATGACGTCATACTACGTCATATGATTGATGGACAAGCTGAATTTAAGTTTTACGCTAACTAGCTACACAGGTAAGCTGCTGATTATTCTGAAGCTAACATGACTGGGTTCAACTCAGTCAGGTGGGTTGTGTGAGTTGTGTCTGGTTCGTAGATGAGAAAGGGTCAACTAGATGGTCATTTAATAAATAATATCAACTCCATATCGCAACACTAAGCGGCTATGGAGTACTGTAAATAAAATGTCTAGGAAAAGCACGGTCAGTTTAAAAAACCACCAATTCTGCATAATCGCGTCAACTTACTTAAAAATATTCAAGTTAAAGTCTATTAAATTGTAAATTCAGATACTTTTGTGATAGATCTTTGGTCAGTTTCGTTATGACATCAAATAGCATGCGATATATTTGTTTATGGCGCCAGATACCCGGGCGACATATCTGATTCATCCGAATGGTTAAATATAATTACTAACGTTTTAACCAATCGTCTGCGATGGTTAAAACGTTAGTAATTATATTTACTCATTCGGATACCTTGTAAAATGTGATTGCCGTGGTCTTGAACGAAGGGTTATATCCAGCTCCGAACTTAGGACTCAGTGCAATGTGTCTGAAATTCGGAACTACAGTTAGCATCGCACAGTTTCGACGGTATTTGTGACCTGGCCCCTGAGGTCAGAAGGCTGTTGGATTTGTCTACATCAGTCTAATACAGTACAGCTCAGAAATAATTTGACATATTTCAAGCACAAGAGGACATTCAATAAGGACATATTTTGATTCTCTTGTTCAAATTTGGTTGTTAAAGTGTATTTATTCATAGTAAGGCGGCTAACAATTCTAAGCACAACATTAAACATTTTTTTGTAATCGTGTTACAGCCACAACCTCTTTACGGCTTCATCGAGTGGCCCAGTGGTTAGCGTGACTGGGCTGGCCTTCCTGAACCGCATCTGCGGCCGCTCCAGCGTTAGTGTTGTAGAGGACCATGGCGGATTTGGTAGTACCCAGATCGCTACACACGAACTAGGACACAGGTATCGTCATATACTACATATGAGTTTCATTTCCCTCGCCCCATAAGAAAAAGATTGTATTGTAACAATGTCCGTCCGTCCGTCCGCCCGTCTAGCCGTCCGTCATTCCGTCCATCTGTTTCTTGGTCATGCTGTCTGTCTGTCTGTCTGTCTGTCTGTCTGTCTGTCTGTCTGTCTGTCTGTCTGTATACATGTATGCCTGCGTGCCTGTCCGTCTACCTGCCTGCCAGCCTGCCCGCCTGCATGCTTGCCTCCCTCCCGTGATTTATCCCAGAATACTATGCAAGAGACAACAGTACAGAAAAGACACATGGTTTATTTGGAATATGCAACAGGCCAGTCCTCAGCAAACTATGTAGCTTTTTAAGGTTAGTAAAGCAGCAACAACAACAACGACGACGACGACGACGACGACGACGACGGCGACGGCGACGACGACGACGACGACGACGACGACGACGACGGCGACGACGACGACGACAAAAACAACAACATCATTATGCTCATCATCACCAACAAGAGCAGCAGCAGCAGCAGCAGCAGCAGCAGCAGCAGCAGCAGCACCAACATCAACAACAACAACAACAACAGCAAAAAACTATACATCGACGACAATTGTAACCACTACCCCACAACAACAACAATAACAGCAATGACGCCAACAACAGACAACGACAACGACAACGACTACTACTACAGCCTTTCCCTCATATGCTATATATATATATATGTATATTATATATCAATATGTAAATTATAGGATCGTTAAATGTCATGAGTGAATAAAGGAAACTGAAACTGAACCCTATCTCCCCCCACCCACCCCCCCCCCGCCTCCCACCTCCCTCCCACTCGCTACACCCCTCTGTCCGTCTGTCTGGAGCTGTATCTAAAATCTAATGGTCCGATTTGGCCCAAATTCTCTACTTTACCTGAGCCGACAAAGTGGTGGCGACCACTGTTCAACATTTACGGATTATTGTGATACAGATAAGGGAATGCGACAGGATATGGATGATATGGAATCTATACACAGTAATCTATCAGTACAATATCTCATTTGAAATGAGATTAGCATGCCTCTAGACAGTCTTGAGATTCATGTGCCTCGCCACCACACCCATTTAGTTGACCTTGAGCACGACAGTTTGACGAGAAATTAATATACATTTACAAGGCCCTAATGGCACCCTTCAACCGAAGTTCGCTCAAGATCTTTTCAGTAGAACTTGAGTTTTTGCAGATTTATTTTACTGTTTCGACTACATTGACCTGCACCTTTGACATTGTTATCCAAAGAACAATACACTTCTTTCGAATACATCGTAAAAGCTCCCATATGGGGATTAGTCTTGTAGAACTTTTGTTATTGCTCTGGACATCGGCCGACTAACAAATGACCGACCGGCAAACCGACCGACCGATCATGAGCTCGCTTAGCAATGTTAACCATTTAATGGCTAATATCAGAATAGTTACTTATTGAATGTCCTTTTGCAGGCCAAGAGAAGACTATTTTTTTAACTTATCGAATGTCCTTTTACAGGCTAAGAGAAGACTATTTTTTTTAAATTTTCCCCTCAAGTAGATATTCCTCAAGACCATTGCAGATGCCGTTCTTGGCAGAATTCGATATGAAAAGTTAACCACAGACATCTTATCAAGTTTCTTAAATATGAATCAGATTTTAACCCTCATCACTTCGATGTCAATATTTTATCCTGTTCTGCGTCAATAGCGAAGAAACTGGTGTACATTTTTCAACAATTTTGGTGTAAGACGTTGCTGTCTACGACAGCAACATCTTCCACGAAATTTGTTGAAAAATGAACACCAGTTCATCTTTCAATTTAATTTGAAAATTTGAAATTTTTTCACCGACGTGGTAAGGGTTAAACAGACACGATGACTTGCTTAAATGTATTTTATCCATACCAGCTTGGGTGCTTCGCATGATGGTGATGGTAACAGCTGCCCTTCTGATGGTCAGTACATCATGGCAGGAAAATCACAGCCCACCAGTGGTAGTAACAGATTCAATCAATGGCGTTTCTCTACTTGCTCAATACAGGGTATTAAAGATAACCTTGCCCGAATTGACAGGTACGTCGCCTGGGCTGTAACATATATGGGTAGATCCAGGAATTTAGAATTTTAGTTTGTGTTATTGGCGTGGGTGGGATGGGGTGGGGTGTGTGTGTGCGTAAAAGAAAATGCTGCGAGGAGAGTCCGAGTGGGGCTGTTTACTCTCACTAGCAGGGTTAAGGGTGGGTTGGGGAGTGTGCATGCTCCACCTGGGAAATTTTGAAAATTAGATTCTGTGTAAAGCCTTCTCCAGCATTCTGAGCTACAAAAAATTACTTTATATTTCGAGACTGTATTAATATCATGGACGAATCCAGAAAATGTTGAGGACATGGTTCCTGGAGTCCGCCTCCTTTGAATCCTTCTCCAGATCAGCCAATTTGGCTGGCAGTTATCTTGGATTTTGGCCAAATTTTTTAAACGTCTTTAAAAATCTTATCCGAAACCGCATGGGGGATCGTTTCAATACTCATGAAACATCATGTGGAGCAACAGCTGAACCAACTTTGTTCGAGGGAACCAAATGCCTAAGCGACCATCTTGAATGCGACCATCTTTGTTGACCTAGTTTTCAGGAAAATGACGTCTCCAGAATCGCTGAACGGATCGGGCGAACTATGGGAGATATGATTTGGGCCTAAGCGTCATTGAAGTTTATCCATGGAATGGTGATACGTAAAAAGAATTTGCCCACCCATGAATCAATCAAAATTTAGCGATTCTGGCGGACCTCTTTTCTGCAGATTTCTGGGAAAATCATTAAAAGACTACTTATTAACCACTAGACAAATTTTAGTCAAACTTGGTTAAACCTTCTTCACAAAAATTGGATTGGTAAATTTTTCCAGTAGGCAAATTGTTTTGTTCGTTTGTGCCAGCGGCCAACAATCCCAGGTGAGCGATACAGGCCCCTTGGGCCTATTGTTCTTATTGCTTACATAGTGTTAAGCACGTTTAATGGTGCATATTCACACCAAGATGCTAGAAAATAAAGATTTTAGATTTTATGCTTTTAGAGGCTTGAATTGTGCACCTGGATGTAATGAAGCGAAATAAATCTTAACATATGATGGTTTCCTTCCATATATATTAATATATATTTTAATTGTGAAATTGAATTATTGACTCGTGTCTCTAATTCAATTTGACAACTTACAAAATTATATTAATTTATACGTAATGAAATCATCATATACTAAGATTTATTTCGTTTCATTACATCTACGCACACACTTTAAGCCTCTAAATGTATAACGTCAACAATTTTATTTCTAACCTTTCTGCTGTGAATTCGCACCTTAAATGCAATCAAGACCTATGAGTGCTGTTACATATTTATCTACTAATGGAGATAATTTCAGAAATGTCAACTCTATTCCTTATTATTTTTTTCTACAGTGGTTCTGCACGCCAACCAAGATGCCTGTCTAATCCAGCGAGACCGGTTAATATTGATGAATGGAACCAGTTGACAGGTATCCATCCAGGACAGCTGTTCCACGTAGATGACATATGTCGGCAGCGATTAGGAACTCAATCCTACATATGCAGGGTAAGCAGACCTGAGATACATACTCACATAGGTCGTGTTCGATTCACGAACCATCGTTAACTATAGTTAACTAGCCACTAATCGAACTTGAAAGAGTTAACTAACTAATTAACTATATTCGACCGACCTCCCGAGCTGGGTCACAAATGGTTAGCTTGAAATTTGCGTAAAAATCAAAATAGCGACAGTTCTCAACAGACCTTTCTAGTGTTAGCTTTGCCCCGCCCACCTCTAGCTGAGCTCAACCCACACTTCGTGTTGTTGGGATTAATCGATCCGCGAATGCTCTGACTATCAATTTCCTTGAAAAACTACAAGTAACTTGCTGCATATTTTGTAACTAATTTGACTGGGTGCTGTTGCTGCCAATGGCAAATTAGTTTCAAAATATTCAACATGATATTTATTAAATAGTAAAGACATACAATTAGTACAACAACTCACACCCCGTCTTCAATTATGCGTTCGTGTCTGATTTATCCACGTCGTTCATGCCATCATAATGACGTCATTGATTGTGATGTCAGTCTACACCCCACGTAGTGCATTATGATGTCATATGATCGAATGGATGATACAGTGGAAAGGTTCATTGCCACGGCTTACTTACTTGCTACAGCGTCTGCCTAATCATAGAAATACTTCCCTAACTAATATAAGCTTGATGACGTCATGATGTCCTAACCTAACGATTGACGTTTTAGTGAGCAGAAATTACCAATTTCACAGCCAATCAACACCACCGATCTACTTATAAAGGACTGGTTAATGCAGACTGGTACCCGGCTTCAGATATTCTGTAAAGGCAATGGGGGAGTCCAGTTTCTCAGTCAATCATATGACGTCATAACCAAATGCGTGACGTGTAGCCTGACATGAATGACTCAGTTTGGTCTGTCTTAAACGCTTAATAGTCCGTCACATTGTACGAATTGTATTGTACGAATTGTATGTCTTTACTATTCAATAAGCATGGTGTTGGATATTTTGAAACCAATTTGACTGAGCCATAGGCAACAACAGCACCCAATCAAATTAGTTTCAAAATATTCAACAGTTTACCTATTTGGAAATTGATATTCAGAAGGTGCAGGCATCCATTGATTCCAACACGACCAGAGTGTGGGTAGAGCTTAGCTAGAGATTGGTGTGGGCATAGTTAAAACTAGATTTCTCCATAGGGAATCCGCTACCAACTAACTATAGTTAGCCGATTGTTCAATGTGCATATTCAGTAAACAAACTATCTGATTAGTTTTAGCGAAGTAACAACGCCCAATCAAATCAGTTTTAAAGTATTCAACAGAATGTTTTTTAAATAGTAAAAACATATAATTCGTACAACTTGAGGGACTAAATCGCGTCATTCATGACGTAATTGATTATGACGCCAGCCTACGTGTAGCGTAGTTGATTATGCCGTCATATGATTAACTGTGAAACTGGATTCCTCAATTAGCATAATTTATATATTGTCATATTATAGCGAAGTAAATGACAGACACAAATAAAATCTTGATTTGGCTGATCGTGAATGATTTCTTTGAAATTGTTTTAGAGCTTGAATGGCCAGCAGCGGACTCGTAATTGTAGCCGCGATTCCTTATTGAATTAATGTGTTGTATTTGAATAGTTTTAGCCCTTTAACACTTAAATCTGTTCAAGAAAATTTAAATCTTTTCATTCAAAATGTCCATTTGCAGACCAAGAGAAACTATTTTTGACAATTTACCGCTTCAGTGGTAAATTTTCAAAAATAGTCTTCTCTTGGTCTGCAAATGGACATTTTATCAAGGCCACTGCGAAAGCCGTTTGGGCCGATTTGAGGGTTAAAGGGTAAAGCAATATAGAGGGAGGTGGAAATGCTTAGCTGACAGGCACGACACGAATGCACACACGCACGCACGCACGCACGCACAAACTAATGCGCTCGCACTGACACACTCACACAGTACAGCTAATAAATAAACTTACCGTAACATGTTTCCAAAACAAAAAAAACCCCAGAAACATGTTATTGAGTACAATTGTGAATGCGACGTACAAAATGTGTTGTTGAATATTTTGAATATAATTGGATTGGAAGAAATTGCCGCCTAAGGCAGCAGTGTCTTCCAATCCAATTATATTCAAAATATTCAACATTTTATTTTGTTTTAGAAACATTTAAAGTTATTTGTGAGCTGTTCAGTATACTAGCCTATCTAAACCTTGGCATTTTAATCAGGATCTTGTAGCCGATGCCTCAAACATATGTACGGCCATGTGGTGTCATATACCGGAAACCAATCAATGTAGGCAGTTCACCGCACCAAGAGGAACCTCTTGTGGAAATCTTAAAGTGAGTCATATACTATATAAGTGTTATTATTATTGTATAAGTAGATACTAATTTTATGTACGATGGTCAGTCATACCTTTTGCCATTCTGTAGTTTATTATACCCACGCATTTTGAAAAAACCCGGAGGATATATAATGATCGTCTCTGCCAGTCCGTCTGTCTCTAAACCTGTCGATACACTTGTTTGCCCATCTGGCTTGCTGTCCATTCTTCCGGCTGTCCATTTGTCTAGCTCCTTGGTGGAATGCAATAAAATTTGTTATGTACATTATCCATAGGATTGTTGACTGCATGATGGCATTTGCTTTCAACCCTAGGGAATGGTGGGAGCAGGGTAGAGGTGGGGCAGAAGGCCAAAGTAGCTGGAATTAACTGAATTCGGTATGGTTGTTCCCCATATGAGTGTGGATTGCGAGACAATGTGTACAGGGTTGTCGTGGGGTAGGATTGAGTGTGGTTGTGGTGGTGGTTGGGGATGGTGGGGAGTAGGGTTTTTTGTTGATGTGGCGGAACGGCAAAATTGGCAAAGGCGGGCCAGGGTGTGTGGGTGGGGTTGGGGGTATGGGGTGTGGTGGTGGGGGTGGATGAGGGTGGGTGGGTTGGCGTTGCTATGACGTGCCATCTACACTCTAGCTATTATTATTATTATTATTATTATTATTATTATTATTATTGCAGTGGTGCATTGATGGCGAGTGTTTATTTGACCCTAGTGCTCCGTGTAAAACAGGTGTGATAAGTTACATCTATAACCCATCTTAAAGGAATACTACTGTCATCTCAAATAATGTATTGTACATGATTGTATCTAGATTCCATATCATATATGTCATCGCACATACCTGTCACATTTATCTGCTTTTAGCATCACGTTACCTATTAAACCATCGAATTTGTTCAAGAAATTTTCTATTTTCTCATAGAAAATGTCCATTTGCCAATCAAGAGAAGACTATTTTTGAAAATCTGCCACTGGAATGATTTGCTCGCTAACCGAGTGGTAGATTTTCAAAAAAAAAAAGTCTTCCCTTGGTCAGCAAATGGGCATTTCTCGAGAGCACTGCAGAACCCGTTGGCATTAAAGGGTTAACACGTATCTGTGGTGGCCAACATTTCATCTCATCAATCGTAAGTCTGTGATGAAATTTAAGTTCAGCTGGAATATCTTCTTTATGGTGTAAGATCCTGTTGGATATTTTGAAACTAATTTGTCTGCAGCATCAACAGCTCTCAGTCAAATTACCATGGAGGACAGCCCATGTGCATTTGGATTTGCTTGTCACGCATATTGTACTTATGCTTACAATTCCGTTCTGCATAGAATCCTAACATAGGCCACATGATGATTCTCGTGGTGCCGTTTGAGTTACGAATCGACACACACACGCACGGGCATACACAGGCACGCATGCACTGCTTCTCCACCATTACACATGCACGCATGCGCGCACGTGCGAGTACACGCACACACGTACATACATTATTATTATTATTATTATTATTATTATTATTATTAAATAGATAACTGTGTATTCGGTGACCAACCTGGAGTCGTTTATGAGGGGAAGACATGTGCCCAGTTGATAGATGTGAGTCCGTGGGCATGCTATAATGACGTCCTACAGAGAAGGTGCTGTACCAGATGCCAAGCCCTATATACAGGAATAGCTGGTATGTTCAAATCTATTTGGTTGAATTTATCTTATACAGTGAGAAAATGTACATTTGAACGAATGAAAATTGCCCTTCCAGTTTTAATTATTCCCCGCCTCGCTCGTGTTGGGATCGATCGACTCCTGAACTCCCTGCCTATCAATTTCCAGAAAACTATACAGGTAAGCTGTTAAATATTTTGAAACTAATTTGATTGGGTGCTGTTGCTGCCTCTGGCACAAACAACTCCCAGCCAAATTAGTTTCAAAATATTCAACAGAATGTTTATTAAATAGAAAAGACGACCAAGTCATACAACCTGGGCGATTATTACGTGTTTAAGCTGGACTAAATCGAGTCATTCATGACGTAAGATTATGATGTCACCCTACACGTTGATTCATGATGACGTCATATGATGGATGGATAAAAAACTAGACAGGTCGATTAGACTCAGTCGATGTTTAAAATGTAAATTGATAAGAGGTCAGCAGATAAATAATATTGTGTAGAATTGATACTCTACTAGTCATTTAATATCAATTTCCATTTGAATTTCTTTTCCTAAAATATAATTAGCTAAGAAAGAGTTTAATTAAAAATTTGAAAATCTGAATAGTAGTGATTAATTTTGTATTTAAATTCTAGGATGTGAATATGGCAACAGACAGACATCCTGCCCTGCATTTTACTGTGATGACACGAGCTCACAGCGTGACCTTATTCTCAGACAATGCTGTAAAACGTGTAATCCTCGTATTACCCCGATTCTACAATCACAACCGGACTGTGATAGCAGTGGTGGCGTTACGAGTGTAAAAGTCAGTATTTTAAACTGAATCCCATGATAAGGTTTTGTTGATTATAGTTCGTGGGCTGGAGGAGCCCACCTGGATATACCCCACCCCCACTAATTGACGAAAATATATTACTAACTGCTTTCGATGTCCTCGTTAAGTTTATGTATGTTAACATGTGATACACTGGGACAATATGTTTTTGATGGGTTATATTAGACTTAATACCCACAGTGAAGCAGACCATATTAAGGGGCATGGTTATTAAAACTGAGACATCTTTTAATAGAAGCATTGAAGATTGGTGATGGACAACTTAAAATGTTACTTATAGTATCATCTACGATTGCATATGGTTGCCGTGCAAATCAGTTTCATAATGAGGTCGGCAGAGGTCAAAATGTCACAAATCTTCGCCACAGCTTAAAATCTAGCAACTATATGTTGCCATCACTGACCAAACACCGGTAAAGGAACAATCTAGTTTTAACAGCTTAAGATTGATTAAAAGGCCCCATTTGACAAATATAATGAGTGAACCTTTACTCATTTAATAGACTATTGTTACTATGACAACTGACAGCATAGCCAATTTTTGAGAATCGATGAAAAATACAATCATTGTAAACCAAACTTGAAATGAGCATATCGAATCGAAATTGTGTAGAGCAATAAAAGTGCATTCAAAATGTGTTTATTGTTGCTTGTTTTACCCAACGACTATAAATCCACTAACTATATTTGAACTCCTTAATTCGTCATTGTCTCTATTATCTGCCGAGTCTTCTCCGTTTTGGCTATCTTCGTCAGTGGAACTATATTCTTGCTCATTCTCTTCCTTTTCACATTCCTTCTCTAGAATATCAGCCAACATAGATAGCAGTATCTCACCATCACACCACTAGGCTCGAGTCTCTGTTCACTCTGTACCGTCCAGCCATTATTCTCAGTGGGTTCAGGGATGTATGGCTTTGGTACATGGTATCACTTCCAAATAGCTACCTGATAGTTAACCCTCTTTATGTGCTCACGGAGGCAAACTCTTGGGGGAGGTAAGGTGGATAAGTCAACGTTTTTTCTTGTGATTGATATTTTTCTCTGCATCACCCCATTTGACCATTAACATTGAGAAACGAAGTGTGTCAACGTTTGTTATGGGAGTAGTCTTGTACATTCAGCAGGTGAAATCCTCTCATTGAAGAAACAGATTCCCCGCAATGCCCCATGACTCACTAGTTGTCTGAAAAGCCTTGTGACATCTTGGTTGCTTCTGTAGGAATCTGATGGGTTTTACTTTGCCTATTCCTCTGAATGCACTCGTTGTATCACATTTGGTGAAGGCATGAAGACCCAAAAGGGCAGAACAGGAAAGCTGCATAAAATTATTAGCCAATTTTGATGTGTCCAACAGCTATCTATTGTTTTCAGAACCAGTATCACATAATATGTGTGTCTTCATGATTTGGGCATAATACAGGAGAATTAAAAATACATTGCTAGGTGAACTTCTGATACGCACAAAGTAATAGCCCTCTTTTGTTGTATAAGCACAATAGAGAATAACCCTTAATTGTGTATGTTTCTTCTTGACCAGATTCTATGGCTTGTTTCTTTGAAATCAGCACTATGTTGCCGTCAGTAGATTCGTAAGCCTTGCCAGCACAAATAGCAATGGCCATCTTATTAAGTGATTTTGAACTAAATGTATCACTAGTTGCTGTTTGTTTTCGTTATTACTAAGGAATCCCCAATTTTCAGGTCTCTTTGTATTTTCACCATTGATTATACGTTTCTCTCCAGAAGCTATGTGTGTTCTTTCCATTGATTTGATAGAATGTGCCTGGTACATGTCGGTCCTGAGTATTAGATTTGATTTCTCTACTGTACCAATATCAAACAATTTCTGGCTTATCTCCTTAAATGTTCCTGGCACCTCTTTCATGCAATAAAAAGTGGCGTTTCGATCTTCAATGTTCAGTGTTTTGTGATCAGATGGCATGTCTGCATTTGATATTCCCTTGGTTAAGTAGGGAAATGATTTACTTTTGTCTGTTTTGGGCAGGTACCCATCAGCCGTGCCAATTGATGATGGTACAGGCATAAGTAGATAATCTAACAGTTCTGCAATATCAAGCTTCTCTGGCTTATTCTGTGCTAGTACCAATAACTGGAAGGCAAGATTTCCGTGTTTTCTTATTCTATTTCACGATTCTTTTCCCAAGAGCACTCTTCATCATGTCAGAAAACGTTTTCAATTCTTGCTTTTCTGTTGTTTCAAATAAATCTGTATTCCTTTCAAGTCTCTCTGTTATAAAAGTCTCTTTGACCAGTTTCTCTATTTACTCAGCAGCCATGATATCGGTTTGGATATGGGTAGGTACAGGAGCACCAGACCCAATACGGAATAGCGTATCATTATAATTGAGACTGAAAGCATTCATGGAGCTTTCTATGGACTCCATTACATTTACAGTGGCTGCCTCACTTTTGCGTACCTGTGAAGGACAAACATCCAAATGTCTATTGTTCATATCTGTCTCATCTGTCATATCTGCCATTTGGGGCATTGTTTCTACATATCTTGCTCTTTCATGTGCAGTCTTTTCCCAGCATCGATGTGCATCATAATTCTTCAAGATAACAGATACGCCAGCTACACTTCCTCTTGCTCATGCTTACGAGTTTGCGTGCTTCATAAATATCTCGTTTATTGTTTTGTATACTGCCCACACATTTCCAGGCACAGCAGCTCTTACATAACCTATAGCACCTAGCTTAATCAGATCCATTGCTCCAGGGTGTGATTCTTCTTTGCTTGCCAAGAAAACAGAAAAGTAGGTAAGATACTTTGCATAATTCTGCCCATCAAAACTAAAGAACAGGTCAGCCATTCGATTGAGACATGTTCCGTACAGATAGTAATTGTTTGTCTTACCTGCATGTAGGAGAGACAACATCAACGAAACATGGTCCATGTAAGATAGGCCAAACTGGACAGTGTTACCTAATTCGCCATTGTTAACTCGCAGTTGCAACTCCCAGTAGTCATTTAGATATGAACGAAATGCTGTATCATTCGACAATCATTCGAAATTCTCTTTGGTGCTTACTTCTAATAATGTGGTTACTTTTGCCAATGAATTTGGTGGCAAATTCTCTATTAATCGGACCCTTTCGTAGAATGATATTTGTAGAATAGCAATCATCCAAGCCCTTCAGCCATTGCTTTGTGGCAGTAAATTGCCCGACTATAATTCTTACCAGACAGCACACCTTTAATAAATCTGGTAGACATCAGGCCAGATTCTAGTAGAATCTCAGTGAATCCAGATCCACTCGTCTTCTTTCCTATATGATTTTCATATAGGTGCATGCCAAATGAAAAGTACCAATCATAACTATGTGATCCTTGTAGTAGTCTGGGCTTTTCGATATGATAGTCTAAGCTTTCATACACACGCCTAGATCAAATGTTGTTATGGCATATTTCTGGCCAACATCTTCCGATGCCTTTTTGGACATTCTTAGACACTCTTTTACAGTGACATATTCTGTTATTGATCAAATGCATTCTAATTACAGCTTACTTCTTTGATTTTTTACTCATGCTGCTGCATTTGTTGCTTGATTGGCATATAAAATCCATCCATATGTAAAGCAATTACTTTACACAATTTCGATTCGATGATATGCTCATTTCAAGTTTAGTTTACAATGATTATATTTTTCATCGATTCTCAAAAATTGGCTATTCTGTCAGTTGTCATAGTAACAATAATGTATTAAATGAGTAAGCTTTTACTCAATATATTTGTCAAATGGTGCCTTTTAATCAATCTTAAGCTGTTAAGACTAGAATGTTCCTTTACCGATGCTTAGTCAGTGATAGCAACATACAGTTTCCTGATTTTAAGTGGTGGCGAAGATTTGTGACCTTTTGGCCTCTGCTGACCTTATTATGAAACTGATTTCATGGAAATCATATGCAATCGTGGAAGATACTATAAGCAACATTTTGAGTGGTGAATCATCAATCTACACTACTTCTATCAAAATCTACTTAATTAGTTTACAATGAATGCATTTTTCATCGATTCTCAAAAATTGGCCATGATTGTCATAGTAACAATATCCCATTAAATTAGTAAACTTTTACTCATTCTATTTGTCAAATTGTGCCTTTTGATTAATCTTAAGTTGTTAAAACTAGAAAGTTCATTTACTGGCGCTTGGTCAGTGAAAGCAACCTACAGTTGCTAGATTTTAAGCTGTGGCGAAGATTTGTGACCTTTTGTCCTCTGCTGACATCATTATGAAACTGATTTGCATGTAAACCATATGCAATGATGGATGATACTATAAGTAACATTTTGAGTGGTCGCTCACTAATCTACAATGCATCTATCAAAAGATATCTCAGTTTTTAATACCCCTACCCCGTAATATGGTCTGCTTCACTGTAGGTATTAACTCTAATATAATCCATCAGAAGCCATATTGAGTTCCAGATTATCACATGTTACCATACATAATCTTAAAGAGGACATCGAAAGCTGTTAGAAAAATATAGTTTCGTCAATTAGTTCGTGGGTTGGGGTGGGTGGGGGGCCTATCCAGCTGGGCTCATCCATCCCACGGACTATTATTCTGCCATAAATGAAGCTTGAAGATATTGTTGTCTGTGCTTAAAAGGGAAATGCAAAGCTTTTGAACTAAGGTCGTGTTCTCACTGAAGGGTTAATTGGGAATAACACCAGTGCCCAGTATGGCATTATGCCGATTAAGTCTCTCATGAGAACACGACCTAAGGCAGGACTCAAGGAATAACGCCATACTTTAGAGCTTAAGTCGTGTTCTCACTAGAGACTTAACCGGCACAATGCGATACTGATGTGTGGCGTTTTCCCGCTTAACGCGCCAGTGAGAACACGGCCTTAGTATCGTGTTATTCCTGATTACGGCCGTGTTCTCACTTGAGACTCAACCTGCGTAACGCAATGCTGAGGTATGGCGTTATTCCCAAATAACTCAAGTGAGAACAAGGCTTAAGTCTCTAGTGAGAACACAGGTTAAGACTAGAGACTTAAGCGTACACATTCACACCAGAATGCTCTAAGATAAAATTATTTAAATTGTATCCATTTAGAAGCTTAAATTGTATAGGCTACCTCAATGTAATGAAACGAATTATTCTTAGCAAATCGTGATTTCATTGCGAATAAATTAATATAATTTTTTAATTGTAAAATAAAAATACGGGCACCTACCTCTAATTTATTTTCACAACATGATCATATGCTAAGATTTATTTCGCGTCATTACATCACATTAGTCTAGTAGGTTAAGTCTACAACTGACCAAAATCGTTCAAAATGTGAAACAAACATGAAAATTGGCTTACTTATAAATTTCTGTATGCTCTATCCAATAAGAGCAGGACACACATGATTAGACACATATTTTAGCCGTCATTTTGGATTCCATCATGTCTGCTTTCGAATCTTATTTATATAATACCCTACCCTCTAGGACACATGTATAGATGATTAAGGTGACTTTCTATGTTTTACGATCCAAAGAAGCTGATGTGATTATTTACGAATACATAGCTTATTTCCTTATATCAATATTCTATATGGCACAATCTACAACGAAATTGTTATATTTTGAATTTCAGTGGCGGGATCACATATGTCAATTGCTCTGTGCACTCGTTGTGTGTTAATACCACTCTATCTATAGCATGAGCCACCATAAGTGCAAAGTTCAGTGCATGAAAGGGAAGAATGCATTTACAAAGGGTCCTACAAGCTTTTTTTGCAGCCACATTTGATCAATTCTTTGCAAGACTTTGCAGTCTCAGGATGGGCTGACCAGTAAGGTACCCAGTGTTCATTTGCATCTTTTGTCCATTCCCAATCACATTGGTTTGGTAACTGCTGTTAAGCCTCGAGTGCCTGTCTCCAGCAGTGTCCTCCTTGATATACCGATCTTCTGATATGCTCAGTAAGCGCAGCCTTAGTTGGGGGTATATGATCTAGCTGCCTTCCCTTTGCAAATAGAAGTCTTCTTGCCTGGTTTACCTGGTTGCACTCACTAGTTCTGTCATTGAGTGGTATGACAAAATGTTGAAGCATGTCAATTATGCCATTAGAGATTGTACCGGGTGAGGATGACGGGGTTAACAAATGCTTCCGTGATTTCAGGAAATGATGCCCATGTATCCCAAGCCGTTTTCTTCTCAATGCTGCTGAAGGAGAATGAGGTATCACAACGTTTTTGGCTGATATAAGCGTTATATGGTTAAAAGTGCGTTCTCACTAGAGAGTTAATCAGCCTTAGGCTCTAGTGAGAATATGGCCTAAGATATGCTCGTTGTTCATTAGCGAGTATTTCATTCTGGGAGTACTTTTTAAAAATCATGGGGTATTTTATCAGTCTAGGACTCGAAATTTAAAACGGGGAAAAAAGTCATGTTCCAATTGCTTAGAAAAATTACAGAGCACTACATCCCATTAGATCTCCAATGGAAGATAGTTGATGCTATGGTAATGCCAGTTCTTTTGCATGAGCCGGAAATTTGCGGATATGAAAACCTAGATCTGTATTATTATTATTATTATTATTATTATTATTTTTATTTTATTTTTAATTTTTTTAACATTTTTATTTGTATTAATTATTATTATTATTATTATTATTATTATTATTATTATTATTATTATTATTATTATTACTTCTTTTTTATCATTCGTAGAGGCAAACTGTTCCTCCTTCCTGCTTTGACACAGATGACATGTGTCTGTTTAATATCATATCAACCCCATCATTATGTGTGTCGGATGCAGATACTAAGAGGCTATGCTGCGCCTCCTGCTATGCAAAGGAGGCAGGCATTCTACCAGGTGAGCATGTCTAAGATATTCAGAGATACTACCATGGGACAAGGTAGAACTAAGCGTGTGTAATTATTGTTTTGAATGAACAAGATCGACTGTTTAAGAATAATCGTGAATACTCGATTAATCAGTCCGGGGACGAATTACTCTGGTATCCCAATAAAGCGATATAAATGACGACAGCTGCAATGGGATTTAGAAATATTCATCTTCAGGCCAAGAGAAGACTATTTTTGAACAATTATCACTGGAATGCCTGCCAGGATGCTTGAGCCAGACATTCCAGTGATACATTTAAAAAAACAGTCTTCTCGTAGCCTGCAAATGGGCATAGGGTCTACATTCGCTAAGCAAACTGTCAGTGTACATGGCCGATCGCTTTAAAAAATATTTCAAAGGTCGGTTTTTAAGTATATTATGTAACAGAAATTATTCAAGATTATTTAATTTAAATCATATAATTTCACGATTTAAAACATAATCGCGATTTTCGATTTCATCACGTAATCGCGCAAGCCTGGGTCTAACCCATCACTTGCGCTTGCTCTGTAGATTTGACCATCTTGTTTCAATTCAACGCTATAATGGCCATTCTGACCAAAAACTGCCTCTGCAGTGGTCTTGAAAGTCCTCGATCTGTAAGACAAGAGAAGAGGTATTGCCACTGAGATGTGGAAATAACATTCTTGCTCATTTTGGTGTTCATTTTGAGAATTGTGCATTTCAAATGGGCTAGCAGCAACACATTTTAAACGTATTATTTTCGAATGGAACATGAGTTGTTAGAGCCGCGATTTCGATAAATAGCAGGTGAATAGCAGGTGTATCGGCTAACATTCTCCTTGGCCGTGTTCTCACTAGAGAGTTAATCAGGAATAACGCCATACTTCAGTATGGCTTTATTCCTGATTAAGTCTCTAGTGAGAACACGGTTCTTGTACTGCCTCTTGTCCCGGAATACATATTTTAATCCCACAAAATCGGCCGTTTATCTTCCAGTATATCGCTATTTCTTCTCCTAAGCAACATAGTCCCTCAAAATTTGCCAGATAGCGTTACCTTCTGCATTTCCTCTCACTGCCTGCCAGGTAGCGCTACAGTGCTCACTTTCTTTCACTCTCCACCAGGTAGCACTACCGTCCAGTCTAGGACTATATACACCCAGTGGGAATGCAAACATATACATCGGCTATATATTAACCTACATATTACACGGACATTGTTAAACAGGATTGGGTAACGAGAACGTGGCCTAAAGCTGCCGTGTGCTCACTAGAGACTTACCCGGCATACTGCCATACTGAGGTATGGCGTTATTCCAGATTAGCTCTCCAATGAGAACATGGCCAAAGGCCCTGTTTTCACTAGAGAACTGATGTATCGCGTTATTCAGGATTAATTCTCTAGTGAGAACAGGGCCTGGGACGACCTACAAAATGGCTTCTGAATGTTTATTTTTAATAATCAACAATGAGCAATGAAAATGCTATGCTTACCTCGATAGGTAAAACCATATTCTTCAGAAAATGGGTACGACAACAAATTAATAATACAATATTAATAATAATAATAATAATAATAATAATAATAACATTGTTGCTACAGCTGCCGCTGATGATGGTGTTGGTGTTATGACTACTTATGCTACTTCTATTTCTTCTACCTCCACTGGTGCAGCAATTAGGACCACTACCACTAAGGTCATAGCTGCGACTACTCGTACTACTGCTGCTTTCGCTGTTGCTCTTGCTAATGGTACTGCTGCTGATACTGACACTACTACTACTACTACTACTACTACTACTACTACTACTACTACTACTACTACTACTACTACTACAACTCCTACTACTACTACTACTACTACTACTACTACTGCTGCTACTACTACTACTACTACTACTACTACTACTACTGGCGCTGGTGCTATTGCTGTCACTACTGCTGCTGTAACCGCTTCCATTACCATTAACGCTACCACAGTTACTGCTTCTGTTGCTACTACCACAGTTACTGCTTCTGTTGCTACTGCTGCTACTACTGCAACTGCTACTACTGCTACGTTTACTACTACTACTACTACTACTACTACTACTACTACTACTACTACTACTGATACTGCTGCTGCTGCTATTTCTACTACTACTGCTGCTGCTACTGCTGCTGCTGCTGCTGCTGCTACTGCTGCTGCTACTACTACTACTACTACTACTACTACTACTACTGACGTTATAGCTCCCAATCCAATTGTTGTTGCTGGGTTTGTTACTGATTCTGCAGCTCGTGAACGATATAGTGAAAATATAGTCACTTGTTTTCATGGAAATTGCATTCTAGAGTATGTGTTCCATGACACAAGTTAACTACCACTCAAAGTAGTATTCAAATTTATTACTTACACGTTCTGCCTCATCTCCTTATTACGAAGCTTACTGGGCCGGTACTGAACCAATACCAGATCGATAAGGCCTGAAATTGGCTCAGTACCGGCCCATGAACCTGCATTATCATGATCTCTCCTGGCAAAATGCAGACAAGTGCATCTTCTGAATTTTAAAGCTGATAAAGGCATCAGTTAGGCTTATAGGAGTTGAACAATGCATGGCATTGTAAACGAGTTTAATGGAGAAATCCCGTTTTAACTGTGCCCGCCCATCACGAGCTAAGCTCGACGCACACTTTGCCAGTATTAAGATCAATCTACCCGGCACTCTCTGAATCTCAATTCCCATATAAGCTGTTGAATATTTGGAAACTAATTTGATGGGCGCTGTTGCTACCATACATCATGTTTATTAAATAGTAAAGACATACAATTCGTACAAACTAACAGACTAATAAACATTTAAGATGGACTAAATCGAGTCATTCATGAGGTAATGGATAATGATGTCAACCTACGCTTCGCGTTACTGAGTATGACGTCATATGATTGACTGTGAAACTGGAGTCTTCAATTTGCAGCGCGAATCCACTGGACTCCCTAAAAGGTGTCTTGTGTGACAAAAAGATAATGTGCCCTTACAGCTGAATATTCATGCTATAATCAATTTTAATCGCTACAGTGTCTGTTCAGCTTTAAGACACACACTCTTTGAACAGGTTAAAACCTCATTTAACACACACACACACACACACACACACACACACACACACACACACCCGCCGTCCTGCGTGAACTTACCCAGATAATTATCAACCCGGTCAAAATGACTTCTGTAGTGATGTTGGGAGAATGCCCATTTGCACGCGAAGAGAAGACTATTTCTAAAATTTACCATTGGCATGACACGCTTCAGTCATTCCCGTGGTAAATTGTCAAAAAGTCATATCTTATCCCGCAAATGGACACTGATTTAAGCAGTAAGATTGATTTTCCTAGCATTCTGCATTTTGTCGCATTTTGAGTGGGATTAGGTACACTTAACATAGGAGTGATTAAAGACCAAAATTTTGCCAGTTTCTCATCAATTCTCCAACTAATTTCCATCGATCTTTTCTGCAAGATTTCTCTTCTATATCCTCAGATTGCAAAGACAGCTATCAATGCCAAGATCAGAGCTTGTCAAAATATGCTGACTGTAGCACCCGTCGGATCAAGGAGATGTGCTGCTTGACGTGTTCCAGATTACGAGATCAATCTTCTTCTGCATCTTCGTCTTCAGTGTATTCCAAATTCCTCACTGTGGTCACACCGATTTTAATTCTATTCATATATAATGCAATATCTAGATTGCGGAATTTGTAAAGACAGGTCAAGATACATGTGTTTATTGTATAAGGGTAGCTAAGACATTTGCTCAATTAGTCAGTCTTATATTAGGAAACTGATGGAAAAGGCGTATTTTATCCAAGAGTTGTGTTTTCAGGGAAAACCATGCAAATCTGATATTTACGATATAAGGAACTTGTTTGGAGAGATTTTTTTGTAGATATGCGTAGTTTTGCTTAAGTTTTCTGTTCGAGAAATCCAAAGTTGAGAAGTCTACTTCAGGAAGCGTTTACAATGTGAATAGTGAATACTCCTGGCACCTAAAGCCAGGCGTACGTCTATGCATATACATGTACTAACCGAACAAATATGGATGTATATATATGGTTTTGTGTACTTGCGCGCGCGCGAGTGTGTGTGTGTGTGCGTGCGTGCGTGCGTGCGTGCGTGCGTACGTGCGTGCGTGCGTGCTTGTGTGTGTATGTGCGTGTACATGCGTGGTTGGATACATGTGTGCCAATTCCTTTAACCTAGCTAAACTGTTAGGATTACTGCGAATGCCACATGACAGGCCTGCAGAGAACGCCTTGGAAATTGCTGTACTCAGTGACAAGATCGAGAAAGATCGCAAAGGACGCCACTCCACAACCTGCTAATTGTGATACATACCGATCTAAATGTGGCTGGACTGGGTACACTGCCGACCAAGACGAACGAACCTGCAGGGTCTAAGGAATCTGTCCAAGAACAGGTGATCGTGGTCAAAGAGGAAGAATGACTGATTGCAGTTGCGGAATGTTGTTAAACTACTGTATCCACAGATCATCATCATCATTATCAACATCATCATCATCATCATCATCATCATCATCACCAATATCATCATCATCGGCGACCTATTCAGATTACACCGACATTTGCTCAAATCGATGTCCAAGTAATAATTAATGGTTACCATATTTGGATTGAGAACACGGCCTTAGTCACTCATCCAATTCAGTATCCTATCTCTGCAGTATTGCAAGTCGCCAATCACGACATAATGGGCTACGTTAGACATTCAGCATTAACAGATGTGCAATTTCAAAGTTAGAATCCTTGTGAGCGCATTAAGCCTTTAACTGTATAATTCCAGTGCCGTAATTTCAAAAATTACTCCAGGAAAGCTGTTAAATTTTCTGAAATTAATTTTACTTGGAGATGTTGCTGCCATTGGCAGCAACATCTCCCAGTCAAATTAGTTTGAAAATATTCAGCAGAATGTTCATTACATCAAAAGGATTTGTTTTTTGTGGTCTGTAAATGTTAGAGTGTTAAGTTTCTACGCGGGAAATAGGCCAATGGAACTAAGGTATGACCAACGGGCGTGCCGATATCAAATTCGTTATTTGGCTTGCGCCGTAGAGCAACGAGCGCGGCAGTATCAACTTTGATATTGGTACCTGCGCCATTGGCTGACGGCGCAAATTCGATATTGGCTCGTACATGGATATGGTGTGTTATGTTCAGAAAGATACAGCAAATCATACTCACTCAGAAACAGGGAACTATGCTGCCAAGCTTAACTATTTCACCCGGTGATTATTATTATGATTATTATTATTATTATTATTATTATTATTAATACCACCACCACCACCACCACCACCACCACCACCACCACCACCGCCACCACCAACACCAGAAACCACCCCACCCCACCAGCACCACCGTCATCATTTTATTATTATTTTTATTATTATTATTATTATTATTATTATTACCACCACCACCACCACCACCCCACCACTACCACCACCACCACCCCACCACCACCACCACCAGAAACCATCCCACCCCACCAGCACCACCGTCATCATTTTATTATTAGTATTATTATTATTATTACCACCACCACCACCACCACCACCGCCAGCACCACCACCACTACCACCACCACCATCACTACCAACGCCACCACCACCATCACCAACCACAACCACCCCAGCAGGACACCCGGGCTCCGTCATCAGTTTATTATTATTATTATTATTATTATTATTAATATTATTATTATTATTATTATTATTATTTCCACTACCACAATCACCACCACAACCACCACCATGACCGTCATCATTTTATTATTATTATTATTATTATTATTATTATTATTATTATTATTTATATATTTTTTTCAGTTCGTGTATGTGTACCCATTATTTTCTTACTTTCATTAATACTATAATGATCGAGTATTATGTATGAATTATGAGAAATACATTTTGCGTATTGCTAATCTGTTGTTATACCTATGCAGCCACAAGCCTCCACAACTTCATTTCAAAGCCGATTCCGCGTACCGAGGCTAGCAGCTCAGAAACATACGCCGTGTTCTCGCTCGAGACTTAATCAGGAATAACGCCATACTGAAGTATGACGTTATTCCTGATTAAGTCTCTAGTGAGAACCCGGCCTTAGAAACTGTGTTATGGACACTGTATGTTTTTTTCTGGTACACGAAGATAATTTTTATTTCAAATTTGTAGAACTAATCTCTCTGATAAAAGATCTGTGATGGATCTTTAGGAATATGAACCCCAATCGCAATCAATGAAAAAGTTCTACTCCTAGTCATCCAAACAACGATTTTATGTCGCATATTTAACTATGGGTGTTGGAACTTTTACCGTATGCGTAACTGCTTTGGAAACTATTCTCGCTTCGACTGTCAGAATTATATTTTTTTCAATATATAACTCTGTGAAGGCTGACTAATTTCGGCAAAAAAATTGATGAATATTGACATATCAATTAAAGACAGCTGGCAATTTAAACACCTTCCCCCTCTCACCCCACACACCCCACACACACCCCACCCCCACCCACCAAGTGCCAACTTGACCCTTTAATGGACAAGCCAGACAGAATACTGCCCTTGCAGGACTTTGAGAAATCTCCATTTCCAGGTCAACGAAAGAGTATTTTTTGAAATTTACCACTGAATTGTCTGGCTCTGCGACCGAGCCAGTCATTACAGTGGTAAGGGTTTCAAAAAATGCTCTTCTCTTGACCTGTAAACTAACACTGGCTAAGCAAAAGCTAACGTTTCTTAACAATTCAACTGTCGATGGGCAGTCTGTCGAAAAAGACGAATTCTGTATTGATCTTGAAGGAAAACAGAAAAACGATTTTGTATATTTCGGTGGTCTTTCTCTTAACATCTTATTTGCCTAAAAACACTTGATCATTAACCTTTAACACGCATATCATCCAAAACGTTTTCTACAGTGGTCTTGAAAAATATCCATTTACAGACCAGATTGACTGGCCGGATAACGGACCCGGTCATTCCAGTGGTAAGATTGTCAAAAATGGCCTTCTCTTGGTCTACAAATCGGCATTTTCTATGAGAAAATTGAATTTTTATTGAATAAATTTGAAAGTTAAAGGGTGAATTGATATATATATATACGTGGCATCTCGAGCGCTTTGAGTTGCTTTTGATACAAGAGAGGTTCAAATAGCACATTTGTTAGAATCAATGATTTTGGCCTAAGCGACTATTGGATCTTTAACAACTCCACCCCTCCCCCACCCCTTGTGTCAACATAACCATTTGAAACTGGCCAAAGCAGGCTCTTCAGTGGTCTTGAGGAATGCCCATATGCAGGCCAAGAGAAGACTATTTTTGACAATTTACCACTGGAATGGCGGGCTCGGTCACCGAGCCAGTCCTTCCAGTGATAAATTTTCAAAAATAGTTTCCTCTTGGCCTGCAAATGGATAATGATGATGCACAAATTTGAATCTTCTTGATCATATTATGTTCAAACCGCCTTCATTTACATGACAACTGAAATACTTCTTTGAAAATTTACATTTGAAAACTTTTAAAAATTGTCTTCCCTTGGCCTGAAAATGTATTGCATTCAATGAGCAACACTTTCTTCCTTTTTCTTTTTTTTTACAAATCTCGACCGTTAAATGGTTAATGAATATCCCTATATAAGTGGTATGCGCGCTTTGAGGCGCTGTTGAAACAAGATGGATTATCATTTTGAAATAGAATCACCAAATACGAAACATCATTCAAAATCTACGAATTATCCTTTTGAAAAATTTGAAAATAATTCGATTTGGAGCTGCTGGTAATTTGCCAACAGCTCCAATTCAAAATAAGTGGCAATGCAAGAACAGATTGATGTTTCTCTTTGTATATTTTCGTTAATTTGTGTAAATATGGATGTTGTATATCGAATTGTATATTTTTGTACAAATCTGTGTGTTATGATATATAGATGCAATTACTAAAATTATATAGCATTATGTTAATATTCTCAACAAGCTACATCTGTGATCAGACTCGCCCCTTACTACTGTGCCTTGACATCATTACAAACCTAATAAAACGGCTCAGATGATTCTTATCAAACTTGCTGTTTTTGCATTTAATCTTCAATCTGTGTGTTCGCGTGCGTGGGTGTGTGTGCGTGTGTGCGTGCGTGCGTGCGTGCGTGTGAGCGCCCGAGAGAGTAGTTTCCATTGTGGACGAGCAATGGAGGAATCCAATTTTAGCCATGCGCCACCTATCTCTAAGCTAAGCTCCACCCACACTTCACCCGTGTTGGGATCAATCGACCGCTGACCTCCGTCAATCTATCAATTTCCTGAAAGAATATACAGGTAAGCTGTTGTATATTTTGAAACTAATTTGATCGGGAGCATAGGCAACAACAGCACCCAGTTAAATAGTTTCCAAATAATCAACATAACATTTATTAAATAGTAAAGACATACAATTCGCGCAACAACGCTTCTAGCTCGTCATCAATTAAGCGTTTGTGACGAACTTGTCTACGTCATTCATAACATCATTGATTATGACGTTGGCCTACATGTGGCATACTTGATTATGACGCAGCATCATCAAGGTACTGGAACGTTGTTTCCAAAACGAACACATTATATCCTGTTTCAGGTAGTAACTCAAAAATAGAATAGCGCTTCAAAGTAGATAAAGGCCGAATTCTCACTAGCGGGTTAATCAGGAACAACGACATACATCAGTATGGCGTTATTCCGGATTAAGTCTCTAGTGAGCACACTGCCACAGACGACAATACCGTCCAGTACCTGTCAATGAACAATGATGACATACTATCGGTGTTTTGTCATTGTTGGGTAGAATTTACTCGGGGTATGTGGTCATAGAAAATTATATACCCAGATATTTGATTTAGCTTAATAATATTTCATAAGTCCATATACACGAATTAATAACGACCACATTATGACACCAGTCTCGCAAGTCTATGCCAAAGACTAGGGATGTGTTCTCATACAGCCACCATTTCGGTAAATACTAGGTAGGCAAGCGTTCTCATTGCACCGGCTCTTGTACCGGAATAAATACGTCATTTATTTGGAAATTTATTTTCTCAAAATCGGCAGTTTATCTTCCGATATATTACGATTTGTTCATCCTATGTGAACGCAACGTCAATATTTGCCAGGTAGCTTTACCGCCAGCATTTCTTTTCGCCTCTCTCTCTCTCTCTCTCTCTCTCTCCAGTAGGTAGCACCACCGTCCCAGTCCAGGACTGTCTTCCAGCAGTGTGAATGCAAACCGATATATCGGCTATATATATTAACCTACATAGTACACGAAATAGTTAAACGGGACTAGACAATGAGAAAGATGCCTAAGCCGTGTTCTCACTGGAGAATTAATCGGGAATAACACCATACCTCAGTATGGTGTTACGTCGGTTAAGTCTCTGGTGAGAACACGGCCCTAGTCTTTTAGCAAGATCTCAATTGATAAATCCCGTTTTAGGTCAACCATATGACGTCATAATCAACTATGTGGCGTGTAGTCTGACGTCATAATCAATTACGTGCGTTGTTGTACGAATTGTAGAGCTTTACCATTTAATAATCATGCTGTTGAATATTTTAAAAGGAATTTGACTGGTTGCTGTTGCTGCCTCAACAGCTTACGTGTGTAGTTTTCTGGAAATTAATAGTCTGGGAGTTCAGCGATCGATCGGCCGCAACATAGGTGAAGTGTGGGTGGAGTTTAGCTAAAGATTGGCGGGCATATAGCTAAACCTGGATTCCTTCATTCAGATGGAGGTAGCGAACCTGAATGCAAATAGACGCTCAGCCATCCATTGACGATAGCGTGCCCGCTCCACGTGACGCTTCTATTTATTGCTGTCTAGAATTGCCTATAGGCGCGGCCATTTCGCACAGGGGATTGCGGGCCTGTGTCTCGCGAGATCTCCATCGATATGAGATCTAATAATTATCGGCGTGAAGACACGGCTCTATTTTTAGATTGCTGGATATCTCATAATTATTATCTTCATGCGCATGATTCAAGGCGAGTTCTCTTATGTGTTCTGGTCCGACTGTAATAGAGTTTGCGTGGCGATGACCGCTTAATTATTTTAATAAACAACCAACGGAACTCCAAATAACTACTATAAATAAGTACTCTTCTTTTGCTGGAGGACTGCATACAAAACATGTTTATCATTCCTTCTGCAGATGAAAATACTCAAGCACACGCCCACTCGCGGCGTCTCTTATATGTCCACTTTAGCACTCTATCAAACTGACCACAAATGGCTTCTTGCGGTGATCATGAGAAATGTCCATTTGCATTAGCTACTCGCTGGAGACCTTGTTTTGAAAGTTTACCACTGGAATGACTGGTTGGATAACTGATCCTATAATTCCAGTAGTAAATTGCAAAAGAAAAACCACAATGGTCTCCTGGACGGCAATTAGACATATGACATTTTCTATGATAATGGATTTTTCTGATCTGTTTCTGCAGTATATAACGTCATAATTATTTAGGCCAGATGTAGCTAGACGTCACAATCAAAATGTGTAATGAATGACGTATATAGCTCCACCAGGAGCATTGAATAGCCAGTCAAGTATGCGAATTGCACGTCTTTACTATTTAATCAACACGATGTTGAATATTTTGAAACTAATTTGACTAGACGCCGTTCAAATTGTATGTCTTTGCTATTTATTCAACAGTCATTTTCTATGATAATGTCTGGGTTCGATCTGTAACTAAGGATATGACGTCATAATCAATTACATCATACACAGGCTGACGTCACAATCCAAAATGTGTAAATGAATGACGTAACGAGCTCAGTCATGAACATTGAATAGTCCGGCAAGTGTACGAATTTTATGTCTTTACTGTTTAATCAACATTGTGTTGAATATTTTGAAACTAATTTGACCTGGCGTTGTTGCGGCCAGAGGCAGCACAGCTTTAAAAGTACCCAGTCAAATTAGTCAAAATAGTCATCAGCTTACCTGTATAGTTACCTTGAAATTGGAAGTCTGGGAATTCATTATTCAGTGTATATATATATATATATATATATATATATATATATATATATATATATATATATATATATATATATATATATATATATATATATATATACATCGATACCAACACGCAAAAAAGGGGTGGAGCTTAGCTAGAAATAGGCATGACATACCTAGAAATGGATCTCTCTATTGAAATTGTGATGAGCAAATTGAGCATTACATGGCTAATACCACTTGGTAATGCGTGGCCCACACAATATGGACCACTTGTATTAAGAGATCACACATATTTATAGGTCACATATTTTAACAAGGCCACTCATAGATTGTAGGCCCTTGCCATCCCGAACGCACGTAGACCCGAATACAATACACTCATCCTCTGATGGAGTGAGGGTAATTAATACCGCTTGCTAATGGGCCTTTTCAGGTTGTCTATCCATCATATTACGTCATATGACGTCGTAAGTAATTAAGTGACGCATATGATAACGTCATAATAATGACGTCATGACTGAATCGATTTAGTCCATCTTAAATGCTTGCTTAATAATCTGACACGTTGTACGAATTGTATGTTTATGTTATTTAAGACAAATGCTGTTGAATATTTTGAAAGTAATTTGACTGGGCGCTGTTGCTGCCTATGGCAGCAACAGGACCCAGTCAATTTAGTGTCAAAATACGCCACGGCTTACCTGTATAGTTTTCTTGAAATTTATCATCTAGAAGTTCAGAAATCCATTGATCCCAACTCGAGAGTGGTATGGGTGGAGTTTAGCTAGAGATGGGCGGGGCATAGCTAAACTGGAAAGGTTCATTGTATTAATAAACCACCACAGTTTTCGGTGCTCTATTGTCTGTAGTAATGTCAGCCCCATAATTTACCCCACATATACTTGAGCTTTAATATGCTAGTTATATTCCGAATCTAAAAAATTCTAGATGAAGTAATTTTAATACGCAAAATTTAGCTTAAATGATGGTGTATTCGTGGTTTTCGGTGCCCTACTTTCCGTAATATGGTCGCTTTCATAACTTCGCTCACATAGACGTATAGGAGTTTGAATATGCCAGTTACAATGGGAATTTCGAACGTGAAGTATTTTCGTAGTATGCGATTTCATCGCATAAATTTGTTCCAATGTTGGCAGATCTGTGGTTTTCAATACCCTACCGTCTGCAATATGTGTGGCTACATAATTTCACCCATATGGTTAGATAGCTAATGAATCTTGAGATTTCTACCACGTAGTAATTTCGTAATATTCAATTTAGTAGACACGGACAGTTGTCAAATGCCAACAATTTACTATATTCAGTATTAGAATCTCAGTTCTCGGTTTGTAATCATTTTTTTTACGTCTAGGTGTATATAACTAAATATGTACTACTGCTTTTGCACGATTCTACCATCAAGTAATTTGGTAATATGTAGTTACATATTCGCCATATGGCCCCATTGTAATATGGTTGTTTCACATTCACCACATTCAGATAGGTGTCGATATGTCCTGACATATCGCTCATAATGGGTTCGGCCAAGAATATCACCCATATGTTAGATAGGTATAGGCATAAGCCTACGAAGTAGTAAGATTTAAAAATTGTGTAACGTAAATAAGCTCAAATGTAGGCTAATTCATGGTTTTCATTGCAATAGGTTCACCCTCAGAATTTCACCCACAAATACTTTTAGGAAATATGCTAGTTGTATTCCGAATTAAAAAAATTCTACAGGAGCGTAATTTCATAGTACACAATTCCATACCGAAAATTGGCGCGAATTCTGTCAGATAAACGATTTTCTGTACCACACTGTTTGCAATAGGTTCGACCCCAGAAGTTCACCCATATGGTTAGATACGTATATGAATACGCTAATAAAGTATCAAAGGTGTAAAAAATGTTTACTATACAGTAATTTCGTCATATGCAATCTAGTAGTGGCACACCATGGTCAAATTCCAATAATGTACTATATTCGGTACCAGAATATCTCTACATGCCTTGTAGCCAGTTTTCGAACATAAGGCCGTGTAGAACTCACTATGTTCTCGTGCTGTGCGAAATATTGTAATAATTCTACCACCAAATATTTATTATAGTAATGTGAAAATATTTCTATATATCCCATATTATTAGCCGCCTGTACTGGTAGAACCTGACTTATCAGGCTAATTCCCTAACATTTGTACGTATTGTCAACAAGATCGTCATCATTACAATGGTTGAGGCGGATTTTGGCCTTTTTGTCGAGCAAACATATTTGATGTAATAGTTTGTCACTGTTTCCAGTAAAGATATCGTTAAATAGGTGTCATAGATACGATAGCTAAATGAAACAGATCACCTTGTCGTGGCTGTTTCCCACTGGGTCTTCAGTCAGAATGTTTTCTACTATATCATTTTCGTTGGAGAAAACTAGGTTCACGGTATTGGCTCTATCCTGGCCACTTAATTTTGTTGAAAAGCTTATCTGTCGGTACAGATCGGGGTCCTGTATTGCATCAAAAATATACTTGCTTTGTGCATTTCACTAGCATTGCAGTGTATATTTCACCAATATATTTCCGGGTAATTTCCCAGCTCTTCACGCCTGTTTAAGAAGGTATCAAGATTTAGGTTTAAAATATTCTTTACAGTCTTCTTTAATATGTTTGAATGTGTGGCAGGGTCTGTACTGCTTCTTGCACCGATTTTCTACTGACTGGGTTGCCAGTTCTGTTGATTTCTTTGTCTTTACAAGTTGTTGAAACCTCATGACCCAAATTTGATCTGTTACGCTCTGTTGATGCAGTAGTGCAATTTTCTCATCACTGGCTGCTCTTAATTTTGTCTGTTCCTCTCTCTGTTAAGGAGTTTGGCCTGAAAAACATAATGGATGGAAAAATTGTTGGACTGACCAAAAATATAAGCTGCTTTTCCTAGCCCATAGCTAATACTGCCCATATGTTTTTGCAAAAAATATTCGTTCTTTTGTGGTATTGTCCTCCTATATTTGTGCCATGAGTGGCTTGTATGCCTTTATATAACTTCATTTTTTTTCATGAAACAGTTAAGTTTATTCTCAGAATTATAATAACCTCCGGGCACGCTATTTACCATTGATACCTTGCAGCAATATGTGTACTTGTACCTATCTTTATTTGCTGTAAAAAATACAGCCAATGCTGAAAGTACAACCGAATGCAGAACCCTGCCCATGACATTGGCACTCGCAACGCGGGTAAAAAGAGAGAAATCGAGGAAGGAAAATGTGGATATGAGTTGAGAGAGGGAGATGGAGAGGGTGGGACGTGACCGGAAAAGAGAATGATCACCGGAAAAGAATAGGATAGAGGGTAGGGTGGGTGCGTGGTTGTGTGGATGGTGGTGAGCGAATGGAGAGAGAGAGAAGCGAGAGGGGTGGGATTGACGGTTGGACCGATAACGGGAAGAGGGGTGGGGTGGGGTACAATGAGGGAGATAAATAGCGCATAATATTGGAACACAGACGTTTCTTATTTAGTATTAACTTAAAGGACTACAATATACTAACTTTGAACTTTTCGAATCCGCAGTCACTTGAACTGCTTATTGTGGCTAAGATGGTGGCTTAATGAGGCATGTGGTATTTATAAATAAGCTGGAACCCGCTTGCGAGAATGGCGTAAGGACAACGATCATGAAGTCAAGAAGAAGCTGATCGAAGGATAGTTCTCTAATGTTTGTATGGCAAAGAACAAAAATATAACAACATAACGGTCAAGAGTTCAGACAGTGACATCTTCTTCATTATGCTTTCCTACATGTACACCTACTCATGGTGGTTACACTTCTATTTGTTACTGATACCGGTAATCTGAACAAATGATCGGCATGGCAAATGTTGCACGCCCATTGACACAGTAACATTGTGCAGTACTTTAAGGTCTCCATAAGGAGAGTAGTTGCTATTTAACAAGTGCTTTAAACCGTTTCCTGACGATGCCGGCCTAAAACGGCCTCTGCACTGGTCTTGGAGAATGTCCGCTTGCAGGCCAAGAAAAGACAAATTTAACAATTTACCACTGGAATGGATGGCTGGGTAACCGAGCCAGCCATTACAGTAGTAAATGTTCAAAATTAGTCTCCACGTGGCTTGCAAAATGGCATTCACTATGGACATATTTAGATGTTCTTGATCAAATTTGGTAATTAAAGAGTCAATGCAAAACGAAGGTAACTCCCATCAAGACCAGTAGCAGTACTTGTCTGATTGGGAAACTCATGGACAGTTCCAGATGACCTCTTAACTTGGATGGAGGAGTTCACAGAAAATACAGCGTCAAGTAAGTCGACGAATGAAGACGCATCCTGATAAAGTCGAAGTGTCCAAACAAGTTCTCCATACGCTACTCGTAATCTTGATATGGTGATAGTGCCCCCTGGTAGGACATTCTTAGAGCAACACATTCGAAATGGGAATTGCTAAGTTGCCATATGGAAACATGCAAGCACTGCGGAATCAGACATCCTGCTACAACAGATGGCCATGGACGGACATATGTACGTGGACAGCTTTGGCATCTGTGGATAGAGGGAGTCATCTTACAACAGCAATTGTTTGATGCTCGTCGGGAGGCACTAGAAAATGGCAGTGATGAGGATGACGAGGGTCTAATATTCGATGCTATTGAGACCGTATATGAGGATAGTAACTATGATCCGAACGAATGATAGGAAAACATAGGTCACGCATCTGCGTAGTATATTGTATTTTGACAATTAGCATAACATGTCAAGTGAAAACTCATTTGAATTCTAAAATATTGCAAATAGCGTATATAACATGAAAAACCGTGGGGTTGGGGCGGCGAGTGGTGGGGGTGGGTGGGTGGGTTTGATTTATGAAAATACAGATTAGTTTCTACTTTAACAGTTGTAACTCAATGGACCTTTTCGGTTTATCCACCAATCATATGACGTCATAATCAACTACGTGACGTGTAGGATGACGCCACAATCACTGACGTCATGAATGGTGTAGCTAAACTTCGTCACGAACAGTTAATTCATAGCGGATTGTATGCCTTTACTATTTAATAAAGATGCAGTTGACTATATTCAACATCGTACCTGTATAGTCTTCTGGAAATTGATAGTCACTGAGTCAAGGCTCAATCGGCCCCACCACGGGCGTATTGAAGGTGGGGCTTAGCTAGAGATTGGCGTGGCGTAGTTAAAACTGGATTCCAGCAAGCGCTATATGTTTCATTCTAGCAATGTACCTTCTCAGAGCATCTGGATTTATGACTTGTTTTCATCTTAATCCCTCGTGTGCTTAGCTAGAGATGGACGTGGGGCATAGCTAGATTAATCCACTATTGTACTCCGCCCACACCATTCCCAATAATAATGGAGATGCTATTGGATGCACTACAGTGTACCACTACCAGGCTCATGATCAGTAAGCTATATTGACAATTATTTTAGCACAGCAATAAGAGTAACGCAATGCACGAGGATATTGATACAATAAATATATAATTACATATCATAGAATTGAAATATATACAGTAATAAACAATATGTGAGGTCACAATATTGATGATGACAAGGAAGAACATATGAAATAATTTAAAGTAGATGTGTCCGGTACCAGTCTCCGCACACGCGTGGTAACTTTATCTGAATAGCAGCGATCCTTGGAAGTCGATGCAGAGCTTGAATTCAGACATGGGTTTTCCAGAACTTTAATTCGACGCTCTATTCTCAACAAAACCCATTACTGATTAAGCCGGTCATAACTAAGGCAGTGTTCTCGCTATAGACTTCTGCAGGAATAACGCCATACTGACGTATGGCGTTATGCCCCATTAACTCTCTATTGAGAACACGGCCCAGATTTGCAATCTGTTTGAGGCCAAGATGAGGCTATTTTTGAAAATTTAATACTAGAATGGCTGGTTTGATATCCAAGACAGTCATTCAGGTGGCATATTTAATACATAGCTTTCTCAGCTTACTTGCAAATAGACACTGTCTAAGGCCGTGTTTGCACTAGCGAGTTAATCGGGAATAACGCCATACTTCAATATGGCGTTATTCCAGATTAAGTCTCTTGTGAGAACGCGGCCTTAAATGGCCTCTGTACTGCTCTTCAGAAATATACATTCACCGGCCAAGAGAAAGCTCTTCCTGTAAATTCCCATGGTAAATCTACAACCAGAAATGTGGTTTCAATGCGACCATTATTACTACGACGCTTATTTTATATCTTTGTTCCTACAAAATAATATAAAATAAATTGCTCGCACTAAGGCAAATTACCACACAATTTAATCTGAGAAGTCAAAGGACATGAGCTGAAAATATTAGGTATGATTTGGATAAATGCATTGGACTATTGATAGAAATGTACTAATAAAGCTCTACATTAAGACCGTGATCTCACTATAGACTAAGGCCGCGTTCTCGCTAGAGACTTAACAGGCCTAAAGCAATACTGAGGTATGGCGTTATTCCCAATTAACTCTCTAGTGAGAACACGGCCTTAATCAGGAATAACGTCATACTCCAGTATGGTGTTATTCCCGATTAACTCTCAAGTGAGAAGACGGTCGAAGTTCAGTTACGATAGCCCTGATAGTTTAGCTATAGTTGAGCTAAACATAAAAGTTAGCCTGTATGGACTAAAGGCGTGTTCTCAATAGAGAGTTAATCGGGAATAACGTCATACTTCCGTATGGCGTTATTCCGGATTAAGTCTCTAGTGAGAACGCGGACTTAGTCAAGGTAAACTCAAAAGTTAATCACAAATAAGAACGTTCTTAAGCTGAAAATACAGGTAGGATTTGGATACATGCATTTGATCATTGATAGAAATGTACTAATAAAGCTCTACATTAGGGCTGTGTTCTCACTCGAGACTTAATCCGGAATAACGCCATATTTCGGTATGGCGTTATTCCAGATTAACTCTCTAATGAGAACACGGTCGAAGTTCAGTTACGATAACCCTGATAGTGTATCTGTAGTTGAGCTAAACATAACATTTAGCCTGTATAGACTAAGTCGAGGTAAACTCAAAACGTAACCAGAAATAAGAAGGTTCCTAAGCTGAAAATATAGGTAGGAATGAAATAAATGCATTATGCTATTGATAGAAATTCAGTAATAAAGTTATAGATAAAGTCTGGTTACTATATCAGTGATAGGCTAGCTGTAAGGAGCTAAGCGGATACGTTAACCTTTATGGATTAAGTAAAGCTAAACACAAGACCTAACCAGAAATAGCAATGTCCCTGAGCTCAAAATATAGGTAGGAATTGAATAAATACATTGTATTATTTATATGAATACAGTAATAAGGCGATATATGAAGTTCGGTTACCATAATCCTGATAGTTCAGCTGTAGCCGAGATAAATAGAAACGTTAATTAAGACTTCCCACGACGTAGACCGCGCCGTCGACGCCGATTACGACGCCGCCGCCGACGGTATGGTGATGACGTAAGCTCTTCTGTTTTCCGAACACGTGAGCTAAACGTGGGCTTCACTTGGTACGCAAATTCATTTAAGCGAAATAATGCCATTCTTGGACATATTCATGTCGCTGGTTTTATAAGAAGAGGTAACTAAATCTTCTTGGTTTTAGCAAATTCACTTGAAAACACTTAAATTTAACAAAAATCTGTTAAACCTTATATATTTTCGGTACGTTAATAGTAAATAACGTCAAAATGACATAACATTTATATCCGCATTGCTAAAGATTTAAAAAAATTAATTCTTCCTTCGGAAATATCAATCAGCGGGACAAGAAAATACAATTTTCATACATTTACCACTGCAATGACTGGGCAATGGCTCATTTATTTAGGTGGTAAAATTTAAAAAAAATCTCTTATCCTCCGAATGAGCCTTTCTCAAGACGATTGTAACGGTCAGCTTAGGCCGACCTTCAAATGGTTACAAAAGTATATGAAATCAGTACAACACCACTTAAACGGACGTGTTCTCACTAGGGACGTAATCGGGAATAACGGCATACTGAAGTACATGGCGTTATTCCCGATTACCGGCATACTGAAGTACATGGCGTTATTCCCGATTACCGGCATACTGAAGTACATGGCGTTATTCCCGATTAACTCTCTAGTGAGAACACGGCCTAATTTTTACGATGTACACCTGTCCTTTGATGCTATGAAAAGTGAATTATACGCATGTAGCACACACACACACACACGGCTTATGTATACGTCTTTTCATAAAACAAATACAGAGACATGTTATTTAGTCAGAATTATATATCCTGTTGCAGATTCTGAACATAATTGTATTGGAAGACACCATAGGCCGCAACAGCACCCAGTCAAATTAGTTTTAAAATATTCAACAGCTTACCTGTATAATTTGCTGCAAATTGAGTCTCAGAAAGTGCGGGGATCGATCATCCCCATCACAGGCGAAGGGTGGGGGAGCTTAGCTAGAGATGGGCGGGCGTAGCTAAAACATGATTCCCTCGTTGATCACGATGTCACGTGGTTCAGAGGATAGACTCATTTAACGTTATTACGTTTACATTATGTACACTATGCCTAGTTATTTCAACACGAGTTTCGTCCTTAACACGAGTTTCGTCCTTTCGCTCTGATCTTGTGTCAACAGCGTATTAAAGCGCTCAAAATACTATTTATTTCAATTAAAAATTTTATTGCTAATACTTTTCAAGGAAATTTAGATTTTTACAGCCAAAAAGAGTATTTTTGGAAAATTTATAACGAAAATTTACAAAAAAAAATTTCTATTATCTTTCGAATGGACATTCATCAAAAGCGTAACGGTAAAAAAAAATCAAATTTCTGCTTAGCCAGTGTCCAATTGCAAGCCAGTAATTTCAGTGATACATTTTCAAAAGCATTCTTCTCTTAGCCTGCAAATGGACATTTCTCCATATCACTGCAGACGTCGTTTTTTTACCAACTTGACCATTAAAGGGCTAAGTTTACACAAGCGCTATTAACACATCCTCGGTAATTATTATAGAATATATACATTTCAAGAATCTGTAACCATCCAGCGTCGAACCCGGTGACATTCAAGTCTATAAGTCTGTGTCCGAACTGTATGTCCTAAGAGGATGTGCTGATTTGCAGAAGCCATCTATATACCTAATGATAGACGCCCTGATGTTCATATCGGCCCGAAATATAGAATCATATTTCTGTAATACGGGATAATTGCTGCCTTTTCTTATTTTCAATACCAGCACACAACCGTTTGTCATTTAAATAATTGTTCTTTGCCTGACAAAAACATGGTACGTTCACCTGTTTTGATAATGGGATATATTACCAACACAATAGCGGATGCATTGTCAGGGGCGGCGAGATAATGGTTACAACAGGAGCAAAATCACCTCCATTTTTAGCGTGTGGCTCAGCTCCTCCGTTGAAATGACCTTGTACGTCTTGGCCCCTTTCACTGATGGCATCCCCATTATGTCACTGTTAATTCTAACAACTGTTAGCCATTTTGAAATTAATTTGTTTGAAAGTTGTTGTTGCCTAAGGCGGCAACAGCTTCCGGGATCATTAATTTCCAAATAATCAACAGAGGGTGTTCACTAACTTAAAAAGCTATCACTTCTTCCCATTATCTAAGTGTTAATATTCAGAATGCAAGAGCATCTAATGTTCAAGGATTTCAACTGGGGGTCCCCGGAATGAGCGGTGAAACGTGTCCCTGTTCCGCCCCCAAGACAGCCTCTCATTTTCTAAGTGCTTTCGCGGCAACTCAGCCTCTGGCGATGACACACCCGTCATTTGTGGCAAGTAATTAAGTGGACGCGAACTATATCTAGCAATGTCTCATCAGATCAGTCACATTTCAATCTATGTAAATCCGCACTTGAAGTCGTTCCGTATTCTACACGTTCCAATACAATTTTTTCGCTATATTAGTTATTTGGTTTCCTCGCCATATATAAAGATTAAACAATACTGTCTCATATTACAATGCGTTTGATCACAACATCTGAAGGCTATGTATCCGTATATTAGTTTTTGTGATAAAAACACTAGTTTTAGCGAATAATACTAGAATCCATATTGCTATTTACGGGTTCATTTGCACGGAGGTATTCACCGAATCACATATTTCGAAGAGAAAGTTGTATCCACACTAACTTCATACTGTAAATTATCTGTGTCAGTATTGCTTAGGATATTTCCTGAGGTGGCTAGCGTGTTAGCCCTCCGAGTGTCCTAATTTCGCGAGTCGTCATTCAGATACTTCTGGATAATACATGTCGTCTCTGAGGTGCCACGACAACGGAATACGCCATTCCTCATCTGAAATAAGAAATGTTAGTCTAGGTCATTATCGGGATATTCTAGTTACCCCCGTAATATGCTTTATTATTATCAATTTAACGTTTTAAATTCGAGTGTCTTACTTTCAAGGTAATGAAAATTTCCAGTTAATCCATCAATCATATGACGTCATAATCAACTACGTAACTATATGATGACGTCATAATCAATGACGTCACGACTTACGTAGATCAGTTCGTCACGAACGCGTAATTGATGACGGACTACGCGTTGTTGGACAAATTGTATCTCTTTACCGTTTATATAAATATGATGTTGAATATATTGAAACTAATTTAACTGGCCGCTGCTGCTGTCTAGGCAGCAACAACACCAAGTCAAGTTAGTTTCAATATATTCAACATCTTAACTGTATAGTTTTCTGGAAATTCAGATTCAGAGAGTACGGAGATCAATCAATCCAAACACGGGCGAAATACAGGTGGAGCTTAACTAAATATGGACGGGACACAGCTAAAACCGGATTACTCCATTTTAGAAGAAAGCTGCTGAATGTTTTGAAAATAATTGGACTGAGAGACGTTGCTGACATATGGAACAACAGATACTATGTTGACAAAGTTGTAGTTGCCTTAGACAGCAACGACTGTCAATCAAGTTGCTCGAAATACCTTCAGCAAGTGCAACAATATTGGTGGTTTCGCTGATTATTTTGAGAGAAATTTGTTTAAAAACTGCTGCAGCAAATATTTTTAAACAAATTCTGGATACAGATACTTGCATTGTTTGCTGATTATTCCGAAAACATCTCAAAGGCAGCAGCAATTTATAATTATCTCGTTCTCAAAATAATTAGCCTATTACTTTTCACTTAGAAAATACACAATTTGTACTGAACTAGTATACTATAGCATCACGCTATTGACCTTGGAATCCAACGTGGCAATGATATTTAACAAACATATTGCAAGCCAACATAGCAATGAGTTTCATTATGATTTTATATTGAGCATTGTTACTGTAAGTATCAACGTAACGTGCTGGCTTCGAAGAAGACAATCTTCACAGAACTTCTTATTATCAAGATTTCTTTCTAGTCTTAATGCGTCTGGGTGACTTTAATATTACGCGGCCGATTAATGGAGAAATCCAGGTTTAGCTATTCCCCGACCACCTCTAGCTAAGCTCCACCCTCACTTTGCTCGTGTTGTGATCAATCGATCCATGCACACTCCCAATCCAAATTTCCAGAAAACTATACAGATAAGCTATTAAATATTTTGAAACTAATTTGACTGGGTGCTGTTGCTGCGCATGGCAGCAACAGCGCCCAGGCAGATTACTTTCAAAATATTCAACAGAATATTTATTAAATCGCAAAATCATGCAATTCGTACAACAACGCATAGCTCGTCTTCAATTATGCGCTCGTGACGTACTTACCTACGTCAATCATGACACCATAATGGCGTCATTGATTATGATGTAATTCTACACGTTACGTAGTTAATTACGACGTCTTATAAGCGTTCGTGACGAACCTATCTACGCCATTCACGACGTCCTTGATTATTACGTCATCGTACATGTCACGTAGTTGATTATGACGTCATATGATTGATGGGGTATTCATACAATGAGCAGTCTAGTTACGTACGTACCTACGCTCCGTTTTCGTCTCGTCGAACTGCAAGAACCGCAGCACTTTTCTTTGACACCGTAGAAGTTCCACTGGCACAAGATCGGATAGGCACGGATTAATCTATTGCAAGTCCAAAATCGGAATATCTCGCTAGGATCATCACCGAATATGCAGTTAGCTGAAATTATGAGGACATTTTTACAGTGTACTAAACTGTGATTGAAATAAATGAGGCGAGGCGAGTAAGGGTAACATGACCAAATCTGTTTAAAGGATACCTAATCCCATCTCTTGATAGCTATTCTGGCGATCTAACACGCCGGTCATAAATTATCCAGGTAATTTTAAGCCTTTTATCACGGCGCTAAGGAAAGATATTCAGGATTTAGTAGTTAAATGTTGGTACATTTCTACACCCTATGAAGGCTGTCATGATTTACTTTTCAACCAATCAGAAAAACCTTGGTGTATCTGCCTAGGTATATACGCTCAGTCATAGAGGCTCCAGCTATAGTTTGGCAAAGCGGTATAAAAGCAATCCTACAGGTAAGCTGTTGAATATTTTGAAACCAATTTGATTGGAAGTTGTTGCTGCCATAGGCAGCAACAACATCCAGTCAAATTAGTTTCAAAATATTCAATGGGATGAGCATTACATAATAAAGAATGTGATGCATTGGAGCTTACACGACATCACACACAATAGCTTGAGGAGACAAAATGGTGTCGATCACTGTTCAACATTTACGCGATATTACAAAACAGATAATTGTGATACAGATCAGGGAATGTGACAGGATATGAATGATATGGAATCTATAAACCATATTCTATCGGTGCAATACAACATTTGAAATGAGATTAGCATCGCTTTAACCACTTAATGGTCAAGCCTTCCAAAACTGGCCTCGACAGTGGACTTGAGGAGTGTCCATTTGCAGGTCAAGATAAGATTATTTAAAAAAATTTATCACTGGAGTGACTGGCTCGATAATCGACCCACTCATTCCAGTGATAAAATTTAAAAAAATTATCTTATCGTGGCCTGCAAATGGGCATCCACTGACGGGAGAAAATTTCAATTTTTGTGAACACTCCTGGCCATTAACGGGCTCACGAGATTTTATTTTTTGCTAAAATGGGAGCACGATAAGACGATAAGACCTGAGTCTTATACCCGTGTATACCATATAGATACAGATATTATACAGAATGTGCATCAAGGTGATGAAGGAATCCAGTCATAGCTATGTCCCGCCCATCTTTAGCTAAGCTCCACCCACACTTCGCCCGTGTTGGGATCGATCTATCCCATAACGCCCTGACTATCAATTTCCAGAGTAAATATATATGTAAGCTGTTGAAAATTGTGAAACTAATTTGTGTGGGTGCTGTTGCAGCGGCAGAATACACAACAACATCATTATTAAATAGTAAAGACATACAATTCCTACAACAAACAACTCTTAGTCCGTCGTTAATTAAGCCATCGTGACGAACTCAGCTACGCCATTCATGATGCAATTGATTATGGCGTCATGCTACACGTTGCGTAGTTAATTATGACATCATATAATTGATTGAGAAACTGTGATCCTTCACTAGAATAAATAATAGATTAATGGTCGCATCTTAAAATGGAGTGAATGGAGGATTCCAGTTTCTCAGTCAATCATATAACGTCATAATCAACTACGTGACCTGTATGATAACGTCATAATCAATTACGTCACGAATGAAGTGACTAAGTTAGTCAGGAACGCGTAATTGATCGCGGACTAAGCGTTGTTGTACGAATTGTTTCTATGTCTTTACTATTTAATAAACCTGCAGAAACAGCGTCCACGCAAATTTGTTTCAAAATATTCACAGCTTAACTGTATAGTTTTCTGGAAATTGATAGTTTATGGAGTTCAGAGATCGATCGATCCAAACGTAACAGGCGAATTGTGGGTGGAGCCTGGCTAAAGATGGGCGGGGCACAGCACAAATTGGATTTCTCCATTGGAGGAAACAGAGCGGAACATATTAAAACGTATGACCTCGAAAGGCATGACATCGAATGGAATGCAATGTATTGAAACTGAAATAAATATAATTGAATTCAATGGAACGGAATGGATATGAATAGATTGTTAAAATGCATGACGACTTTAACGAAAACAAACAGAATGAAATGGAGTTGGGCATTGTATGCGAGATATTTGGATTGCAGATGGAGGTTATTGGAGGGTGGTGGGGCTGTAACGAACCGAAATGATGTGACGCGAGAAGACTAATTTGACAATTTACTGGGGGTAATGATTGGCTCGATAACAGATTTGAGTATCAAATGGTTACGCAGAATTCCTATTCTATGTATATATCAACTTACCCGCAACACGTGGAGCGTCGTTGCTAAATACACATTGGCCATCAATGCACCACTGAAATAAGCAAATCATATAACCAAGTTTACATACGAAGTTGCGCACGTACATGCGCTGGAAAACACACGTGCATACACGCGCACAAACACGCACACACACCAGTTGTATTATTTATAAGACATAAGAACAGCTCTTGCATGACTATCTGAAAACGCAGTAAATAAATGTGTAATGCCATCAATCAAATGACGTTATAATCAACCACGCGACGTGTAGGATGATGTCATAATTAATTATGGCATGGATGACTCGATTTAGTTCGCCTTTAACGCTTAATAGTCCGACACGTTGTACGAATTGTATGTCTTTACCATTTAACAAACATACTGTTGAATATCTTGAAACTAATCTGGCTGGGTGTTGTTGCTGCCTATGGCACAGTCAAATTAGTTTCAAAATATTCAACAGCTTATCGCTAGAGTTTTCTGAAAATTGATAGTCAGGGAGTTCAGCGATCGATCGTTCCCAACTCAAGCAAAATGTGGGTGGAGATTAGCAAAGGATGGGCGTGGCCTCGCTAAAATGTATTCCTCCATTGGTCTGCCTGATAACGCAAACTATTGTTTTCTTATTGAACACTATATTACTCTTGGGAATAGTTTTCCACATCAAGTAATCGTGTGTTAATCCGTGTATCCACCGTCGTGGACAAATTGAAGGACCCATTGGGACCATGTCTTGTCGTACAACAGTATTTGGATTCGACTAATGGTTTCTTTTTCAGAAATACGCTCCACTGCGTCCACGGTGGTTCCAAAAAAAGTGTATGGGAACTTTCAGCATAAATTCTTGGCATGCGATTATGCCTATATGTTGTATCAGATGACCACAATTCTGGGCTAGAATGTTAACCCTGTGGATAGAAATATATCTCTGGTTTTGGGGCAGTACAGTTGAAATGTCAAGGTCACAACTTATGTGGCAAATTCATCAGTTTCTTTTTGTTTTTTGACAGCAAGAACTCTCTTTACAGAGAGATTAAATGTGTATATTAGAAGTTATCCCGTGAAAAGCTTATGCGTCAAGATCAACACTTAGCAGCAATTGCAAGGCCATTTATTCGTGTAGAACATTTGAACTGTGAATATAAATTCAGATTATATCTGATCATGGCCAAACTTGCACACGTTCTTGCACGTGGGTTCCCAAAGCACCATGTTGATCTTTGGGTCAGAAGTCAAGATCACCCAAAAGTTGGAATTTCTCGTTCTGGCAGAAATGCCACCCACCCACCACCCACCCCAACCCCACGCCACCCCACGCACGCACGCACGCACGCACGTACGCACGTACTCACGCACGCACGCACACACGCACGCACGCACGCACGCACGCGCGCGCGCACGCATACACACACACGCGCTCACACACACACACACACACACACCGCTTAATTGCTTAAGTCCAATGGGTATAGTAGAATGTACAGAATAACAGATTCTATGGCGCAGGTAACCAATATCGGTCAAAGCTTTTATCTGTGGCAGAAATAAACACCTCTTGTCCAGAAACAATTAACATAGTATTTCAAAATGCCCACCAATTTTTATGCTATAGTCTTGAATTTGTTACGCCTTATAACTTGGTATCAGGATTATATTGGATTCATTCAATGGTTCTCAAGAAAACTATATTTTCCACATTAAAATTGGGCTGTAAGAAATAAATTGGAGCGATCATTGATCCACGTTTCCTCCTATAGTTTCCGGTATCCAGCGCCCAGCGAGATGTAACTATATCCTCAAATGCACACTGATATTTCTAGGATTTCTACGAGAGCATTTTCGCCTGATTATTCCCCATATTACTTGGACAGCAAGAGATGCGAGATTTGGCCCGAAATTAGCCACCCCAGCCCTAAGCTGAATGAGGACATACAGTCTTTATCGGTCATTAAATTGCTTCAATAATTTCCGCATATAATATTATGTCAATATCCAAGCACTAGGACATTCACAAGATAGGTCTTGGTATTCTATTCACCGTATCGACGCCATCAAACAACTATGCTGGACATAATAGAGCATGATGGATATAATGATAATGAACTCTGACTAGTAAGATAGATGGAAGCACGAGTACAATTCTATTCAGCAGTGTTCAAGAGGACGATCTACTATCTTCTATACATCTCTTCAGTGTTGTTCATACGCTATATCGCCAATGCCATGTCATCCGTAGGGGGAAACTCCGCAAACCCCAAATTGAAGCATCTACGCTGGTGACTTCAACTAGAGATAGAGTACGGGGACGATGTCGACTTCATAGCCGAGGATAATAAGCCTCTAGACATCTTCTCACAATAGCTGGAAAAGGGAACAAGAATGAAAAGCTGTTCATGAACAAATCCAAGATAGAGTTTACTCGTGTACACCTATCAGCGACAGATGAAGGCATTGTCAATGGTGCTTCGCTGCAAAATGTGAAGGTGGGACCGAGTAACAGCCTCACTCACGGAGGCGCAGGCTCTTCGACAGTGGCGCACTCTGTATCACGAGAAACGTAGTCTTATTTGAAATTGTGTATCTGCTTGGTATAATGACAATTGGTTATCACTAATGTTGTTCAACTCTAGCAGTTGGGCAGCTCCAAAGCCAGTTCTAGATGACCTTGATGTCGGCCACTGCAAAACGAATCCTCTGTACTATCGCTCACTATCGATGGCCGGATAGTCTCCAATGACACGCAATACATCATGTACAATACGATCGCACTGTTTTGGAAATATGGCACAGTAAAGATGGTCTATGTTTAGCCATATTCCGTGAATGCAACTAGACATGCCCGCGCAGAAAGCCCTTTCATTGGCTGTACCCAAACCTACAAATCCCACCGAGTTGGCCACTACACAAATCTCCTAAGCGCGCTGCATACCGATCTAAAAGAAACAGGACTGTTTACACTAACACCTGAATGATGAACTAAGGACGCTGGGTGAGGACAAGTTACATTCACCAAAGAAGAATGACTGATGACAAGCTGCCGGGTATTTTCAAACTACTGTACTTGCGGAACACAGTACATGATTTACACATTGCTGGTCTCCATCTTGATTTTCGCGCGTACTACTCAAACGTAAAGTACCTTCAGTGTATGCGTTCTAGCTATTGTTATCATCTCCATAATATGGTATCCCCCCTCGATGGGTTATCACCCCCACCTTACCTTATTCGGCCCGCACGTTGTTCCCCTCGCTGCTACGTGGTAACTGCACACTCGGGATGAACCATCTGCCGACGGCGCGAAACACCACATGGAGGTGCATATATCCGCCGCATTCTGAAAAGAAATAGTAGAAACTGTTCCCAATTTCATGGAAATAATATGAGAGTTGTTAATCGCTCTTGTGTCAACAGCGACTCAAAGAGCTCAACATACGACTTGATATATCAATTATACATTTTGATGGTCAATAATTTTCAAGATGTTTTAATTTTAGAAGAATATTTTTATAAATTTACCACTGAATTTTTTCTACGCCCGCTTGACCATTAAAGAGGTAATGGTAAAGAAAATAAAAGTTTTTACTTAGCCAGTGTCTATCTGCAGTCCGAGAGAATAGTATTTTTGAAAATTTAACACTAGAATGACTGGCTCGGTTAACCGAGCCAGTCATTCTAGTGGTAAATATTAAAAAATACTCTTCTCTATGCCTTTCAATGAGCCATGACCGAAGTTGTTTTTTTGGTCAGCTTACCCATTGAAAGGTTAAGTTGACACAAGAGGGGTTTAAGTATCTTGAAACTAATATGTCAGAGGCAGTACACATTCCTGCCAAATTATTTTCAATATATTTAACATGTTATAATCGGTTATAAAGTTACAGGTTAAACAGGTGCAATCAGAGGATGCAGACCATCGCCGACCTGGGTTTTTTTAGCACATTGTAAACCGTTTTCGGATTTTCCGGATCTATTCGGATTATCTAGTTTTTCGGATTTTTGGGATTTAAATCCATTCCAACACAGTAAAAATGGACGGAGCTTAGCTAGAAATAGATCCCACCATTCACAGATATGGTGTGATAGAATTGAGCAATAAATTATAGATGACGTCATAATTGCATTTGCTTTTGTTCTCATATCTAAAATAGTAAAATCTACGTCACACATGACACTCGGGTCACACGATTCAGGTCCGGAATAATTTAGAATGTTTCCAAAGCAAGATAAAGCATACTGTTGGATATTTTTTAACATAACTGGATTCGTGAACCAAATTTCACACTTTATCATACGACGTCATAATCAACTTCGCGACGTGTATGCCGACGTCATAATCAACTTCGCGACGTGTATGCCGACGTCATAATCATGGCGTCATGAATGATTCGATTAAACCCGTCTTTAGCGCTTAATAGTCCGGAACCTTGTACGAATTGTATATTTTTGCTATTTAAGAAACATGCTCTTGAATATTTTGAAACTAACTTGACTTGGGGATGTTGCTGCCATAGGCAGCAACATCACCCAGTCAAATTAGTTTCAAAATACATGTATAGTTATCTAGAAATTGATAGTCAGGGAGTTCACCGATCGATCGATCCCAACATGAGCGTGGTATGGGTGGAGCGTAGATAGAAATGGGAGAGGCATAGCTTAAACTGGAATGGTTCATTAAAAGACATCGCTGCCTAAGGCAATAATGTCGTCCAACCTTAACAGTGTTCAAAACATTCAACATAACCCTTTTACACTGCTCAAAATTGTACTTACTATCATGTTTCCGGGGTTTTTTTTAACATCCTAAGATGCGGTTTTATGTTGAAGGGCCATCCGAATTGAAGCCGAAGCGCCATATATGGGCTATGTGGTCATTCGTTCCTTTTCCTAAAATTAGATATTCTTACCTTGACCACAGAGCGGCACATGAAAGATGATTGGTCGTAGATCAAACGGCACTGTTCGTCGACGTTGTAAAGCTGGCCAGGTAGATGCTTTGTATATAGTTCCCATTTAGCCGGGTCTATAGTTTGTGGCTGATCCAACAGACAGCGACCAGGATACCTGGAATAAAACAAGGTGATAATTAAAGGGGCATATTCACAGTAAAATGACTGAAAATAAAATTGTTTAAACTAGATATATTTAGAGGCGTAAACTGTGGGCCTAGATATCATGAAATTATATAAGTCTTAGCACATGACGATTTCATTACGCATAAATTAAGATATTCTCTTTGATCACTCTTATGTCAAGAGCGCCCCAAAACGGTACTGGTAAAGACAATTCCATTTTTTTCTTAGCCAACGTCTACCCGCAGGCAGAGAAAAAAGTATTTTTGAAAGTTTACTACTAGAATGACTGGCTCGGTTACGAACCAGTCATTCTAGTGGTAAATATTTTAAAAAAAATACTCTTCTCTCGGCCTTTCAAATAGCCGCATGTCTGGTGTGAAGTTGTGTTAAAGGTACACCCACGCACATTTGGAAGCAAGCCGATGCGCAATCCACCTATATAGCGTGGTATTGATTGCGTGCGTGTGGCGAACAATTCCACAATCTTGTTGGTGCCTTAGTAATCAATAACTTACAGTCAAATTTCTCTTCGAATCTGTAGCGCGTGTCGATTGAAATGTTTGATGATTATGTTAGAATATATAAACGGAAGGCTGCTGCAGCATCAATTTCCCATCAAATGTGTATCAAATCTGTAGGGGCTTTCACATTAACTACTAACTATTTTGACAATAATTTGACTGAATGGTGTTGCTGTCATATATAGGAGCAACTTTTACGTATATATAAAAGCCTATATAAAAGCGTTCTCATCCTGGGAATTGACAAACTTACGCTGAGTAGTACTTAATTTTCGGCTGGGGAATGTACTGTCGTGAATGCGTCCTAGGCGCTTGCTTACACTTCCGGAGCTGGCGGTCCAGGTGCACGTGCGAGCGGACCCTTTTGGTTTGAAAAATCGTGGCATGCACATATAAGTGACTAATATAAATGAATATGGCATCCAATAGTTACAACAATTATTGAGTAAGGACACTGCGTGGTGGGTAGCGAGATCGTTAAACATATGAACCCAGCATTACCAGAATCCTAATTTCAAAGTTACTGTACAAACTGCTTATACTGTTGAACATTTTGCCGCACTATGGTATTTACCTGTTTCTGACTTTAAGCATTCTCCTGAAATAGGTGATTGAACAGCTCGAGAATTTCCACGGGTTGTATTTGGAGGTTCCTTCAGCTCGTCCGACTTGTGTCGTCATGACGTAGTTAGAGGAAGTAGGGCAAGCGTTTGATACCCCGTCATGATAAGCACCAAGACTGAAAGTAAAATCATAATGTTAAAAGTCAGTCAATCGATCGACCGACCGACCGACCGACCGACCGACCGACCGACTGTCCGACCGACCGACCGACCGACCGACCGACCGACCGACCGACCGACCGACCGACCGACCGACCGACCGACCGACCGACCGACCGACCGACCGACCGACCGACCGACCGACCGACCGACCGATCGATCAACATCTTGTTCAGTCTGTTGACCATTCAGTCGGTCAGTTGGTCAGTCGGTTGGTCAGTTCGTCAGTCTATTAATCAGTTGGTTGGTATGTCGGCTGGACGGTCAGTTACTTGTGTGGCCATGACATAGCTACATGAACTAGGGCAAGAGTTTGATACACCGTCATGATAAGCAACACTCAATCGATCAATCAAAATGTTGTTCAGTCTATTGGCCATTCGGTTGGTCAATTGCTCAGTCGGTTGGTCAGTTCGTCAGTCCATTAATCAGTTGAACGGGTGAGCAGTCAGTCAGTTGGGCTGTCAGTCGGATGGTCAGGTAGTAAGGTCAGTCAGTTGGGTTGTCAGTCGGTCATTTGCTTGGTCAGTTGGTCGTTCGCTCAGTTGGTTGGTCTGTCAATCATCATCATCATCATCATCATCATCATCATCATTAGCAGCCGCAGCAGCAGCAGCAACAGGGGCGGATTATCCACTAGGCTAACGAGGCAGTAGCCGAGGGCCTCGCACTTGAAGGGGGTCTCGCACTTGAAGGGGGCCTCGCACTTGGACAAACAAATTCTTTTCTTCTGTTTTTCTTTCTTTAGGCAAGCTACATTAACGCAACGAAGAGACACTCGGTCAATATCTCCAAAATAGATTATTGCCTTAGCATGGCCTTATGTCACTGACCTATGTTATTCTGTTTATAGTCTCGTTTTATTGTTTACATATTGATTGTAACAATGCTCGAGTAGACTAAACAAACGCGATGATCACGTGATGGCGTGACGCACACGTGGAAAGTAATTTTTGTTGCCTCCTCAGTGAGTCAGTGGAAGCGGTCCGAAGCGCTGTTAAACGGTTTTTGATCGGGAATCAGTAGGCCTACATTCATTCAGTCAGTCATTGATTCTCATAGTCATACTGTGGATAGCCGAGTTTTTTTCGTAAAATTTAAAGAAAAGCAAGGTAGGAAGAAACATTGTTACAATGTTACTGATTAAATTAAAGCTATGTTGTCACGGTTGGCTATATGAATATGTTGTGCAAATTGTATATTACAAATTACAACCTTGCATCTATCGGGTCAATAATATATACCTTAATATACCCAAACAATGTCCGTTTGGGTAAAACGTATAATTTTAACCCTTTCGCCGAATAATCTATGAAAACCGAAATTAATTATTATGTACGAAACATTACATATTCTATTGAATATTTTGGAAAAAGATTGACTGAAAGCTGTTGGTGGCTCGGGAACCAGCAACTTTCAGCCAAATTGTTTTAAAAATATTTAACATGGTCGGAGATATGGCGTATGGGAAATGTTGTCTGCAAAAATCTCGGCAGTCAATGTGTTAAAAACTCCATTTTGTCTGCTATAAAGCCTATAATAAATAAACTGAAATGATGCCAAATATACGTCAGATTGCACCACAGAGCGTCTAGATTTAAAAATTTTCCGGGGGAGGCCACCCCCCCCCCCCCCCGCCTGGTCTTGTGCCTAGGGCCTCGCACAACCTTAATCCGCCACTGAGCAGCAATGTAGGGATGCAGTTTTAGCTATACCCAGCCGATCTTTAGCTACATCGTCGGCATTGTCACTGCCATTCTATTAGTGCCGAGCAAATAAATCTGCCAAGCTCATCATACTGACCAATGTCCCAGTTCGTGTGCACCGATAGTAGTGGTTTTCATGATGTCCTGTCGATCTTCAATCAATGACACTGCCCAGCTAGCATAGCATACTGACCCAATGTACGCCAAACCTGCGTAGTAACGTATAACAATGACATCACTAGCCTAATGGCTTGAAAAATAGGCATGCAATACTTTAACCCTGTGAACCAGAAAGCCCAAATGCTAACAGTCATTTCCATGTTAATAAATATTCTGTTGAATATTATTGAAACTAATTTGCCCGGGAGCTGCTGCGGGAGCAACAGGGTTCACGTCAACTTATTTTGACGATATATAAAAGCTTACCAATATAGTTCGCTTGGATTTGAGCCACTTGTTATTCTAGACATACAGGGAGCAATGCGTTAATTAGGACATTCGGCAGTTGGCGATAGTAGAATTCCACTGGTTCCCAACAGGTTATAATCATAAACAAAAAAGATGTTATTTTGTGATTGGACCATTTGGTCATGTGGGCCGTGTCACCGCAACCTTAGTGAGGGATGCGATAGAAACTTATGATAGAGAGGCGATTATCCAAGCATATGCTCGGGGCAGATATTAATATACGTCAAATTGCTAAAGTAGTAGTAGTAGTAGTAGTAGTAGTAGTAGTAGTAGTAGTAGTAGTAGTAGTAGTAGGAGTAGTCGTCGTCGTCGTGGTGGTGGTGGTGGTGGTGGTGGTCGTCGTCGTCGTCGCCGTCGTCGTCGTCGTCGTCGGCGGCGGCGGCAGCGGCAGCAGCAGCAGCAGCAGTATTCTCACCTACTGTTCGGGTGTCACCATACCCTAATACATCGTATCTGTAATAAAACAAAGGTGTTATAAATGACAACAAATCAGTCAAACCACATTAATAGATCCGAATTTTAGATAGAATATGTAATATTTGTTGAATTATGTGGTGATGGCTAACTGGGACTATATGCGATGTACATACACCATTAAATATTCCCATATCCAATCTAAGATTCGTATCATTTATCGATCGATAAGAACTTTAATTATATTATAGACAAGTCTTCATAGAAAATTCTTATGCCCACAAGATGTGGGTGCATGGGAAGTAATCACTCAAATTTCTAGCTAGGCAGTTTCTTATAAGAACAGATTTATCTCCCTTGAATAGCTATTTCAGATTGTAGCAGAATTAACATATGCTGTATCTGTACACGTAAGCTGCTGAGTATTTTGAAGTTAATATGAATATGTCGCTGGCATTTAGTTTAATCAAGAGGTTGTGTATACAACTTACAACCACGGGGCCTTTTCAATTTTAGCTAGGCCCCTCCCATATCTAGCTAAGCTCCATCAACTTCACGCTCGTGTTGGGATCGATCCCTGAGCTCTCAATTTCCAGAAAAGTATGCAGGTAAGCTGCTGAATATTTTGAAGCTAATTTAACTATGACAGCAATTCCGCCCAGTCAAATTAGTTTCAAAATATGCAACAGCGTGTTTATTAAATAACAAAAAACATACAATTCGTACGTGTAGCACTATTAAGCGTATAAGGCGGGCTATGTTGAGTCATTCATAATGCCACGATTATGACGTCTTCCCACACATTCACTTAGTTGGCTATGACGTCATATGACGTCATATAATCGATGGATACAATTGGAAAGGCCAATTACAGTACATGTTTTTTCAGTCAAGATGCGGTTTCCACAATAGAAACATGATTATGCCCATATTAGTAGGAGTATAAATAGAGAAGTGTTTGTCATAAGTAAATGGAGTAATTCAGTTTTAGATATCTCTAGCTAAGCTCCACCCCGCGTCGCCCGTGTTTGGATCGATCTATCCTTGCATTCTCTTAATCTCAATTTCCAGAAAACTATACAGTTAAGCTGTTGAATATGTTGAAACTAATTTGACAGGGTGATGTCACCAGCGTCCAGTCAAATCAATTTCAAGATATTCAAGAGCATGTTTATTAAATATCAACGACATATAATTCGTACCAGCTGGCGGACTATTAAACGTTTAAGACGGACTAAATTGAGTCTTTTATGACGTAATTGATTATGATGTCGCATAGTTGATTATGACGTCATATGGGTGATGGATAACCTGGAATTCCCCAATTGCGAATGCATTCAAAGCAGAGTTGACGTTACAAAACAGAACAAGCCAGGATAGAAAAGATATTGCAGATTTAGGAGGAGGATTCTCCCCATGCTTGTTTCATACGACGTTTTTCTCGCGTAACCCGCGTCGTGTGATAAGGCTACATGATTCTAGGTCTGGAAAGTATTAATATTTAAGTGTATTTACATTACCTCTATATGTATAAGAAGGATTTTGATTTTATTTCAATTACATACCATAACTTGAAATTATGTTGACATTTTTATAATTATTTAATAAATCGGGTGACCGACATACCCTGATGACTTTGAGCTCATGCTAGGTCGATACTGGGCCGCTATTGGCACGGTATCGGCCCGACATCGGCCCAGTAAGCCGCCTTATCTGGGGACAGACAAACCGACTTATACTAAATTCGAGTTTTATTTTTTCAATTAAATTAATTTACCAATACGCTACATGTAATTGTGAATTCTTCTCTATTTCCCCCGACTTCTGTTTATTTTACCATCTCAGAAAATCGCGATTCTTAATTTAATCGATATATCAAAATATTTAATACTCGCGATACAAACTCACTGTGTATAAAGCTGGAGATGGTCGTGACGGACGATACGAGGACCGTACGCGGACGCCCACCGACGGAACGCCGGTAATACCACAGTGGATTCTATCTGGTTATTGGGCTGCTTGTTTTTCTCTGTGAACTCCGAATCCAGGGCTGTCTGGAAAATCAAAACATACGACGAAAAACTTAATGGACCTTTCAAATGTATCCATCAATCATATGACGTCATAATCAACTAATGAATGACGTAGACAAGTACGTCACGAACGCATAATTGATGACGGACTGCGCATTGTTGCACGAATTGTACGTATGCACTATTTAATAAAGATGCTGTTGAATAGTTTGAAAGTAATTTGAATCGTCCCTGTTGTTGCCATAGGCAGCAACATCACCCAGTCAAATTACTTTCAAAATATCCAACATTTTGCCTGTATGGATTTCTGGAAATTGATAGTCAGGGAGTTCAGGGATCGATCGGTTCCAACACAGGCGAAGTGTAGGTGGAGCTTAGTTAAGGATGGGCGGGGCATAGCTAAATCTGGATTTATCCATTAGCCGTGCTCCTTTATAAAAAGCAAATCGCCTCTAGATACTGCAAGCGGGGGGAATCTTATACGGAAAGATTAGTTCCCCATAAAATAAATGAATGAAAATCTTTGGGAGTTGACACGCACTTCCTTGACGCCACAGCTGGGACACATTCATAGAATTGCCAATTTGAAAGCTGAATACCCGTAATCTCAATTTCAAGGTAATTACACAGGTGAGTCGTTAAATATTTTGAATCTAATTTAACTGAAATATGTTCCTGCCATAGCAACAACAACGGGTACCAGTCAAATTAGATTCAAAATATTTAAATTAGTATTTCTTGCATTTTTTCGTATTTGACCAATCGGGTTTGAAGGGTTAATAAAAGTTTGTCAAGTGGAACAACGACCACTCAAGTACCAGTTTGAAATAGACAATTTCTATGTTTAGTTCGCCTTCCATATCTGTTTTCTTTACCTTTGGTTCCTAAAGATGACCAGGATAGTCGAGAGTCGTGACTCTAGTGACGTCATCATAGGCAGGGATAAATTAAATTTTCGTTTCAGAATTTGTCAGATATGTATATATCCAAATACCCTAACTGAATCTTTCTGTCGTAATGGATTTAGTGGTGGGGT
>CM067370.1:190424959-190619959 GCA_034401795.1 Chaetoderma sp. LZ-2023a | reverse complement strand
AGTGAAAAATCCATCAAACTCTTCCCTCGAATGATTCCAGATCATAAAAATATCATCGAGGTACCGGCGGTAAAATAAGGGCTGCTTAGGACATTTGTTAAGCGCATCTTCTTCCCACTCAGCTACATAGATGTTGGCAAAACTAGGACTAAACCGTTTAACCATAGCGCATCCACAGAGTTGTTGGTAGATTTCGCCCGCGAATTCGAAATCATTGCCCTTTAAACTCGGCTCCAGGAGAGCTAATATTTCGCTAGTGGGCCTATTGTTTTCAGGATATTTATCAAATGCTCTGCGAACAGAAGTCAAACCCTTTTCGATGTCAATGGTTGTGTACATAGCATCGATGTCGCGGGTGACCAAGAGTGAGTTTGGAGGAACAGAAATTTTGGAGACCTCTGATAGGAAATCCTCAGTGTTGTTCAAAAAGCTGAAATGTCTATTCGCAATTGGTTGTAGGTGGTAATCAATAATTTCACTAATTCGATAAGATTCAGAGCCGCAATCAGAGATAATAGGTCGACCCGGTGGTATCATAGGGTCGGACCATGACTCAATAGGTTTATGAATTTTTGGCAAAAGGTAAAACGTACGTGGATTTGAATCTCGTTTAGCAGTAAGGTATTTAAACTGCCTTTTCGTTATGTCCTTGTTGCCAGCCATTTCTTGAAGGATTCCATTAAATTTATCACAATTATTTTGCCAGAGTGGTTCGTCTAATTTGCGGTAGTGTTTCAGATTACCGAGTTGCCGATGCGCTTCACGAATATAATTATCCTTACGCATTATTACAGTAGCAGATCCCTTGTCAGCAGGATTTATAACGATGTCATTGCTTTTACGTAAACCTGTTAAGGCTAAACGTTCTTGATATGACAAATTTTGATGATTTTGAGGAAATTCTAAATTTTCAACACGCTCCTTGATAGCTTTTATACTATCAGGGATCGCAGGGTCAACCAACTTCGAGTTAGGTGCTCAGCCAGTTTTTTCAACAAAAAGTAGAAAGTTGTTTTTCTTGGAATTTCGAAAAAAGTCTGCTAATTTTACACGGTGAGAAAATTCTTCAATTTCCCATAAGCCATTATCTAAAAGGGCATCTATGTCGACTTTGGGCCGTGCTGCTGGTACATATGTTAGACCGAGATTTAGCGAAGATCTTTCTGCTTCAGACAATGTAGAACCAGTTAGGTTAACGATATTACCACCTAGGCCAATTTCTGGGTGGTTAGTACCCTGACCCGTAGTTAGTTTAAATTAAGGTGCGGTAACCAGCTATTATACATCCTATTTGCAGTGCACTCAGTCCAGTGGATGTTGTCCTCAACCACCTGAAATTCAGACACAGGGAGGCTGGGCAGGATAGGGACCTTGGCCCTTAAGGCCTCTACACGGCTGTTAACGAATTGTATGTTTCGTTTCTGGTTTGTAGTCAGGTGCTTCGAATAATTTAGTTTGGCAAAGTGAACTTTAGCCTTTGGAAATTTTGAACGCATGGTACTAAACAGATTCTAAATTCTTTGGGAGGTGTCATGCTGAAGTTCGTCCTTATCATTAATTCCGATGTTAAGGATGATACACTGAGGTTGGAAGACCTCATTGTATTTTCTAACCATATTCCTAATGTGGTTTATCTTAGCACCTGGATAGATTGCTACCTGCATATCTGGATGAGGTGTCTGATTGATACGAGCTAAATTTGAAGACCCAATCAGCAGAATCTTCTTGTTCAGAGTAGGCAGGCGCCATTCATTCTTGTTATCCACCACGAACCGAAACTTGTAGAAAGACCTATGCTCTTTGGGTGTATCCCTAGGCGTGGGTTTGGGCTTAGGTGTGGGCGTAAATTTAGGTTGTGGTGGCTTGGACCTCGGCGTCAACGATCTGGTCTTTTGACCAGGTCGGTCAGTAGCTGCTCTCTGTGGAAGGGGAGGAAACTCGACTGGGGACGGTGGCGAGACCGGAAGAGGGATCTGACTAGGATCCACATGAGCAGACACTGACGGTGACCATTCTGGCAGTGGAATCAGGAGCGGATCCACCACAGGAGACTGCAGGGGGGAACACTGGTGAGCACTGGTTATTCACCCGCTTAACTACTGGGGGACTCTCAATGGGTGACCTATTCCGTTTCCGATTTGATTGTGGGATGACTGGTAAGGTCATGGCTGACCTTGCAGTCGGTGTGCCTGGTAGGGCCACAGAGGGCCCTGCAGTTGATGTTCCTGGTAAGGTCACAGGTGACCCTACAGGGTGTGTTGTACTATGGCAGGTTCTAAAATGCGGATCAAAAGGTCTGATGAAATCATAAAACTGATCAATTGATGAAGAATGAAATTTCCTGCCATAGTTATTTCGGGCTCAATTTATTGATATGGTCTTCGCTCTACCTAATTCTAAATTTGGTTTGGACTGAGCTTCGATGAGGAGCGACATAAGACGACCAAGCTGGAAATTATAGTGACTAATGTTAACCTGAAGTAAAGATATTCTGTCTCTCTAACTCTGACACTTTCCAGCTCAATCCAGGAGGCAAACTGCCCCTACGTACATGAGCATTCAAGATGCCAAGGTGGTGAAAGCATTGTATAATCATGTAGTAACACTTGGTTAGTGCAGCCTGGGCAGATGGCGGGCGACTGTCGTTAGACCTCCTGTCATCCCGTCTTCTACTCTTGCTAACTCCAGCCATAATGTTACTAGTTAGATAATTCAATGTTTCTGCCACTAAAATCTAAAAGAATACTAAAAAGTTGAGGGGACCTAATGGAATCGAATTACAAGCCTAACAAAATCTACAAGCGTATCAAAAATCTACCGCTGAAAAAAAGAAGGTTATGATTAAGCATGTTAATATTTAAATAATTAATATAAGCTATCAAAGGATAATTGTGTATATTACCAATAATCTTATGCACCGTCGTGAGGAGGGCGGGTGGCGGTGGGAGGTGGAGAAGGAAGAAGCAGAGTAGAAGGCGGAAGAGGAGGAGGGGGAGGAGGTGTATGTGTAGTAGTAAATGTAGCTACGGCAGCTGTGTATTTTTGGAGGTGATGGTCATCGTGAATGTGGCGGTGGCGGTGGCGGTGGCGGTGGCGGTGGCGGTGGCGGTGGCGATGGCGATGGTGGTGGTGGTGGTGGCGGTGGCATTGGCGGTGGTGGTGATAGTGGCGGGCTGGTGTTGTCTTTCTTGCCGATGGCGGTGGTGGTGCTAGTGGTGGATGTGGTGGTGCTGATGTGCGTGCGTGCGTGAACGCGTGCGTGCGCACGTGCGTGCGTGCGTGCGTGCGTGCGTGCGTGCGTGCGTGCGTGCGTGCGTTCGCGCGCGTGCGTGTGTGTGTGTTGGTGCTGGTGGCGGCGGTGGTGGTGGTAGCGTTGGTGTCGGTGTCAGTGGTGATGGTGCTAGATGTGCTGATCGTGGTGCCAGAGGTGGGGGTGTTGTTGCTGCTGGTGCTAATGACGCTGATTGTGGTGGCGGTGGCGGTGGTGGTGGTGCTAGCGCTAGTGATACCTGTGGTTGTGGTGGAGGTTGCTGCGGCCGCTGCGCCGGTGGCGGTGGCGGTGGCGCTGGCGGTGGTGGTGCTAGTGGTGGACATGGTGGTGGTGGTGGTGGTGGTGGTGGTGGTGGTGGTGGTGGCGGCGGTGATGGTGATGCTTTTGGTGGCGGTAGCTGCGGTGGTGGTGGTAGCGGCAGCGGCCGTGGTGGTAGTGTTGTTAGGGGCGGTGGTTGTGGTATTATTAGCGGCGGCGGTGGTCGTGTGGTGTTGCTGGTGCTAGTGGTGACAGTGGTAGTGGTGATGTTGTTTGTGGCGATGTCGCTGACGGTGGCCCTGGCGGTGGTGGCGGTGATGGTGCTGGTGGTGGTGGTGCTGTTGGCGGCGGCGGCGGCGCTGGACGTTGTGTGGTGGTTGCTGTTGTTGTTGTTGTTTTTGTCGTCATCGTCGTAGTCGTAGTCTTATCGTCGTCGTCGTCGTCGTCGTCGTCGTCGTCGTCGTCGTTGTCGTTGTTGTTGTTGTTGTTGTTGGTGGTGGTGGTTGTGGTGGTGGGAGCCTGTTGTTGCTGCTGCTGCTGCTGATAGTGCTAATGGTGGTGGGGGTGGTGGTTTGGGCGCCTGTTACTGATAGTGCTAATGGTGGTTGTGGTGGTGGTGGTGGTGGTGGTAATGGCTGTAGTGGTGTTGTTGGTGGTGTTGGTGGTGGTGCTAGTCGTGGTGGTGGTGGTGGTGGTGTTGGTGGATGTGGGGGTGGAGGTGGTGGTGGTGGTGGTGGTGGTGGTGGTGGTGGTAATGACGATGACGACGAGCAGAAGGAACATTTAAAATAAATACGTCATCATTTCCTTTGCAAGTACCTTTGCCTGTGACATCTGTTCTCCTTCTCACTCTGTGCTGATTTTCTGTCTCTCGTTTTCGCCGGCTGGACAGTGGTAAACCTCCAACTGGACCCGGACCCTGAGAGGACGGCTCTAATTGATAAATATTGTTATTGTGCTCAAAAGTTCCACTCTGAAAATAATAATAATAATAATAATAATAATAATAATAATAATGATAATAATAATAATACTGTATTTGGTGGTTTTCTGCCGGTAATGGGATCGACCTATCTCTACACTCTCTGCATCTGAATTTTCAGAAAACTATACATGTAAGTTGTTGAATATTTTGAGACTAATTTCTATGGCAGCAGCAGTGACCATTGAAATTAGTTTCAAAATATTGAGCAGAATGTATATTAAATAGTAAATACATACAATCTATATAACAAGCCGGCATTTTAAGCGTTTGTGACGCAGTATATCGTGCCATTCATGAAGAAATTGATTATGACGTCAGCCTAAACGTGACGTGGTTGATTATTACGTTATCTGATTGTTTGAGAAACTGGATTCCTCAATTGGAGGGAACGTAGAAAGTTGGGTTCAAACTTCTGCACTTCAACGAACATTACAAATAGCTGGGTTGCAGAACACATCCCTTTCTGTGCATTCTGGAAGATGTGGATTCGCTTCTCTACATCCACCATTGACGTCAGGATGCGCCTTTATGGCACTATATATGTGCAGAGTCATGAGGTTGAAGTCGAGAGCTGCCATCATCATGGCGGAGGTGATCTTTCTTGATGATTGGTGGCGGTGACTCCATCAGTCACGCGGTCAAGGTGTCCTAGGTCGGCGGGTCCTTCTCACTAGGGGAGAGGAATAGGGGTTCGGTTATCCACAAGGAAATAGAGGTGTGTGCAAGTGGAGGTGTGTGTGTGATGCGAGGCGTGCGTCTTCTTATCGAGCATTTGAGGCGGCATGTAGAAAGTGCCGCAGATGGCTCTTTTACCGCGGGTGGATTTCGATCTTTCCTACTTGCATCGAGGCTTGGATTTTAGGTGATCCTCTCTCGGGACGCTAATGTGGTGAAGTAGAAGAGAAGGCTGAGAGAGAGAGAGAGAGAGAAGTCGCAATGCCGGCTCTTAACCAAGTTCTTTTAGTGGCCTCATGCGTAGTATGTTCCATCGGCCGAAAAGTGTACAGGCAGGGCATGTGGTTTTACTTTGTGTGCGGTCGAAGGGAAATCCTCGCTTGACGCTTTGGTGGTCGCCTCCTGGTTGAACCGACGTTCTCTGGAGGCATCATGAGGTGGTCCTTCTGTGTGTGCCTATCTCTAACTTTTATTTAGCGGATTCCATGCTAGGTGGTAGTTTTAGAGAAAGCAAAGTGATATGGTGTTTATGGCCTCGATTAGATTATGTGAGACCCTCTACCCTCGCAAAGTTTGGATACTCTTCTGCTCGGAGATGAAGACCGGCTTGAGCGGCATCAAGAAAGACTTGGCCAGGTCCAAGGGCGATATTACCCAGATTCAGACGTGACGGCCGACTCATGTAACTAAGAGGAAATAGTTTAGGGAATCCCTGTCAAGTCTAGGCACTGCAGCGGTGTGTAGACCAGGCCAATGCCTAGAGAGCATATATACGCATAGAGTGGTCTTAAAAGGTGTCACAGCATTAAGATCGTTCATAACGCGTGCAAAGAGGCTGCAATGGCAATGAGAGCCATAAAGAAGGTGAGCGGAGAAATGAGCCTCAGCTTTCGTTAACCTACGATTGTTCACTAAGCAAGGTGGCTCAAAGGCCTGCCAGACCAACTCTGATCGTGGTGCCTGTTACACGTGGCGGTTGTCGCTGTCCCGTACGGCAGCGATGAAGGGAGGCGGTAATCGAGCGAAATATCCACCAGCGGCTTTCGTTTAATAGAGTTCCATTTGCGGTGCCGTGCACCTAACCTTTTTTCTGGCGGAAAAATACGCATCTTCGGTCGTAGCACTATTACATGTCATCGCGCTGCGTGAAGCGCCAAGAATGCCACCTGCAAATTCGGTGGCTAAGGTGAACGTCTTACTAAGTATCGTACAATGACATTACTGACGATGTTAATGTATGTCTTCATGTTGAGCGGAGCACGAAAGTGGCAAAGATGAGCGATCTCCCCGAGCAATCCCAGAGCGGAAATAAGCTGCAATAACAGTGGAAGCGCTTAAGGCAGAAAAATATGTAAAGAATAGAAAGCTGTGGTGGTTAGTGGATTAAAGATTTAACTGAGTTCTTCAATGTCTTAGTAGAGAAGACTAAAAATAGTTCGTCACAGTTGTCCCTCGAACGTGGTGTCTAGGTTTTGATATTGCAGATGATGCTGGTTTCGAACCAGCCTTGGTAGGTATATTTCCAATGCACAACATCAAACAGTGTCATAGTCTTCGGCGGTCGGTGATAACTATAGTATTGTGTAAACAAAACAAGCGTGATTCTAAGATATATGACTTTACTTAAACTGCTGATTGTAATATACAAATAATACACGGTTTGAATAACGGTTTGTATAGTACCAGTGCTGGGCAAGAACTACCTCATGGTACAGGGATTGGATATATCAAGCGGGTGAGAGAGAATGTGCTTGACAATGTTTTACGAGCGAGTCCGGGCAGCAGCCATCAGATTCAGATAGAGTTTAATTGGTCTAGTAGGGCTACGGGTTCACATCGGTGCACTACAATGACAATACCATGAAGATGATCGCGGAACATCTTTGGTGGGAAAAGTGTGTGCGGTTCCTAAAAACACACGCAAATGGATCGGTGCTAGTCATTCATGGAGAGTTTCTTAGGCAGAATGAATCATTGAAGGCGTTGTCAATGCAAGACGTTAGTTCGTCCTTTAGTTTGAGTGGCAAAAGTGCAGTTCCACAGGATATTCTATCACAATGTCCTCCAGGCCGAGGCACGGAATGGGCAGAAGGGTGGAACTGGGTCGGACGCAGGTCCCGGATTCAAAGATCGTTCTTATCCTTACGTGGGAGGCAGGTGGTGTAGCGGTGTACACAATCGGCCACAAAACTTCGACTATCAACTGCTGGAATCGTTATCGAGCTGTGAGCGCTAAATCTGACGGCGGACGTTTCCTTCATATCGTGTAATGGGTGGGTATGAATTTTGATGGCGTATATCGGGTCATTGTCTAGCAAATCCCATTCACACCATTTATCGTGTCTGGTAGAATCAGCTTCTTTTATACCAGTCGGCTCTGCATCTCATTATCTTTTGACGAATGGCCAGCGTCTTAGCCCTTAGCCGGCTCCAGCTGTATCTGAGCGAGGGGGCTAGCCGATTGATGGCGTTGCTAAGTTCGTATTTCTAAAACAATGAGAGGTTGCGTTCGGGACAAGCTCCTCGGCTGCCTTTTTGGAGAATATTCTCATAAATGTTATCCTTTAAAAGTGGAAATCCAGGATTTCCAATGGTATCAATGATCCGGCGCATGCGCGGAAGAAGTTAATTATCCTTGAGACCTTTACTTTCGTACTGGCAGCACCAGTCGGGATAACCGTAGTACAACCCGATTGATAGCATTTACTGATCTCTGGTCGGTTAGTCACTCTCGTTACCCGAAGGTATCCGATGTGTGACTCAAGCATCTGATGTCGCAATCAATTACCCCACTGATTAGCTGACGTCACAATCAATATACCTGAGCTCCGCCATGAAAATCGAAATATCCGTCACAGATATAATTAATTGTATGTCATATGAATAATGAATATAACATTTAAAAACATTTTCTTGAATATTTTGAAATTAATTTGATTGGGAACTGTTGGTGCATATCCGCAGCAGTAACCAGTAACCCGTAAATTAATTTCAAGATACACAATTAACGGGTCAACTGCATAGTTACCTACAAATTGGCGTGCGTAGATAGAAATGCTAGGGGCATGGCTAGAAATGGGGCTAGCATCACTAGAAATGGGCAGGGCATAGCTAAAAATTGGCTTAGCATCACTAGAAATGGGCGTGGCGCAGCTAGAAATAGGAGCGGCATAGCTGGAAATGGGCGGGGACTATTTAGAAATGCGCGAGGCATAGCTAGAAAATGATCCTTTCTATTTAAGCATATTCCGTGCAGATGGAGTGTATCTCAGTGTCTAACTGGGTGTTTTTGTAACAGAAAGGGATACCGGCTCATAAACGTCACGTGATGGCGTCAATTTGTCATGGTCTATTATTGCATTAAGGTTATCTCGGGTATATGTCGCTTAAATGGTAATTAATCTTTAGGACAGGTATTTAACTGCTATTTAATCTTTCCTATTGACACGGTTATTAGGCGTATATGCCTGAGGGGTTATTTGTAGAGCTATACAGCTGTGTAACAACACAAACACTTTAACAGGAAGTGGACTTATAGACATTATTATTATAAACTTTAGCTGCATGTGGATTAAAGGTGCATAAGCCGATCTGTTGACGGAACTATTTAACATAAAATACGTAAACATCTTACAACAACAATGACGAAGTCGACGGCGACGACTGCTTCGACGACAACTGCGAAGAGGAGGAGGAGGAGGAGGAGAAAGTGGAGCATGAAGCAGAGGAGGAGGAGGAGGCGGAGGATGAGGATGACGACGACGACGATGCCGAAGAAGAAGAAGAAAAAGATGAAGAAAAGGAAAAAGAGGAAAAGGAGGTAGAAGAAGAAGAATGATATAACGAAGAATACGACGACGATGACGACGATGAGAAGAAGAAGACGAAGAGGAGGAGGAGGAGGAGGAGGAGGAGGAGGAATCGAAAAAGAAAAAAAAGAGGTAGAAGAAAAAGAAGAAAACGAAGACGACGACGAAGAAGAAGAAGAAGACGCATCTATTGGTGGCATGTTTACTTAATTTTGACAGTTCTCACTCACCACTTTCGGATCACACTGCTCTCCGGGCGCGCCCCTGCACGATATAGACATGGCGGCCATCTTCTTTGGATTGGTGTATACCTCGAATGTCTTAAAGGAAAGAAAGAAATGAATATTTTGCATCATCCTGTCACAGTAAATAACCATATTTTGACAGATGTGTGTCTTAGATAGGTTCCTCAACCGTCTGAGTGCTGAGTATTTGCAGACAACATATTCCATAGGTTATATCTCTGGTCTTGCCAATTACTTTTAAAACAATTTGACTGAAAGTTGTTGGTGGCAATGTCACCAATAACGTTCAGTCAAATTGTTTTCAAAATATCAGCAAGTGAAGAATTTATATCCATATGTATATATATATATATATATATATATATATATATATATATATATATATATATATATATATAAATTAAAAAACGTTTTTGGATCGATGTCTTGAATTTGATAGTCTAATGTCTTAAATTCAAGACATCGATCCAAAAACGTTTTTTAAATTTTTTGAAAATAATTTGACTGGAACATGTTGCTTGCTATATGTTGCGAATGTTGATGGCATTCTCTACTTTGTTATCTGTAGCAAATTTCCTAACAACGACTCGATGTAGGCCTACCATGGACTATGCGATCCAGGGCCAATCGTAAAATACGAGGTTAATAATGAGTGGTATTAAAGTATGCATAATTTTGTCGTGTATGACATTCTATGAAATCGGGGAAATGTTTCGGCGTGGGAAACAATAAGCCTATGTTGAAGCGGAGACATCTCAGTAATGGAGGTATCCAGTTTTAGCTCCACCCCACCCATATTTAGATAACCTCTAGCCACACGTCACCGTGTTGTGATCTATCGATCACTGAACTTCCTGACTATTAATTTCCAGAAAACTATGCAGGTACGATGTTGAGTAGTTTGAAACTAATTTGACTGGGCGCTGTTGCTAACTATGGCAGCAACTGCACCCAGTAAAATTAGGTTCACACTATTCAACAGCATCTTTAATATTTATTAAAAACATACACGTCGTACACCAACGCTTAGTCCGTCATCACTTAAGCTTTTTTTTCTACGTCATGCATGACGTCATTGATTATGACGTCATCCTACACGTCACGTAGTTGATTACGACGTCCTATGATTTCTGGATAAACTGGAAAGTTCCATTCAATATTGCTCGGATCCTCTTAATTTATATGGATTGTTTTCATCGTTTTCTAATTCATCTTCTTTCTTTTTAGTATGGGTTCTCGACTTAAATATTCGTAGCCGAAGTTGTATGGCGTAACGGGATGAATGTTTACCTATAGCTGTCTATATATGCATGAGCTTATATTCAAAAGACGGGTAGACATACGTGTTTCAAATTAGCATTCTAAGTCAATATAAACACGTGGGACGTTATTAACGCAGATGAATATATTTAACCGGCTAACCATTGACATACCATTGCCACAAATTCAATGAACCCATCCAGGAAAGTTATTTAATATTTTTTGAAACTAATTTGACTGGTTCTAGCTAAAACTAGTTTCTTAATATTCAACCTTATTATTCCGAACCTTATCAAGAATTTCACATCCTTAAGGGTGAACACTCTCAAGGCTAATCCGGCTAAACCGGGCCTCTGCAGTGGTATTGAGGAATGCTCATTTGCAGGCCAAGATAAGAAACCGATCCAGTCATTCCAGCGGTAAACTTTAAAAAAAGTCTTCTCTTGACCTGCAAATGCCCATACAATAGTGAAATATTTAGTTTTTCCGTACAAGATTAGATCATTAAAGGATTTACGGTGTCTCGCCATATATTCATTGACTCTACAATGGCTATAGCAGCTCATATCCGAAAGAAGAGAAATCGCAGAATGCGGACAATCATCGCCCATCTGTGTTTTGTCACAGTGTAAATCGTTTTCGGATTTTTTTAGGTTTTCCTTATGATCTCAAAGCACGCCTAGATGGATGGGCACCTATGGTCATACCATTTCTTGTGTTAAAATATGAGACACATCTTACCAGTAGTTTCTGACATATCCATAGATCCAGAATTTGATCTGATCCGGACCCGGGCTCATTATTCCGGATCATGACCACACACAGGAAATCCTCTTGCACGACAAGTTCCTTTGTCGCGTTAACATTTGATCCAAATCGGGTTAGGAGTGTGCACGATAACGCGTGGGACGCGCAGACAGACAGATAGACTGACAGACAGACGGACGGACGGACGGACGGACGGACGGACGGACTGCCAGGCAGGTAGGGGGGCGGGCGGGCGGGCTGGCGGGCGGGTGGGCGGGCGGGCAGGCGGGCGGGCGGGCGGGCGGGCGGGCGGGCAGGCAGGCAGACCCGCTTGTAATACACTCTTCCCCTTAATGGGAGGGTGTAACGAAGCAAAACGTACACTGGTGAATATGTTATAAACCAGATTAAACTGGCTGATGTTGCTGGCGATAAGGCAACGTCAGCTCGCATCGACATTTGTGTTACAATAATAACCCTTTGCAACTGAATGCCAAACGGGCGGAAAATGTATTTACAATTGAATAACTAGTCTTGTGAATATTTCAAAAAAATATAACAGGAAGGTCTTGCTGCCTAAGGTGGCAAGAAGTTCCTGTCAAATTAGTTTCAAATTATTCAGCACCTTACCAGTATGGTTACCTTGAAATTGGGTGTCTGGGAATTCACTTTTCAAAGAGTTAGACGACTTATATCTTGTATTGGTACAGGTGTGTCGCGTCTGACTTGCTATGGTGAATGAGTTAATTTTCATGCATAGTTTATATTTATTTTGTTTTACAAATGGGGCATTGAACGGAAATGATTATTCAGGCATTTCCTAATTGTTTTACCACTATTATCTGTTTACAACTAGATTAGAATACATATTAATAATTAGTGTTTTCATATATAACAAAATATGGGGTGCGACCGCGTTGGCCTACTCCTGCGTATCATCTCTCTCTCTCTCTCTCTCTCTCTCTCTCTCTCTCGCTCTCTCTCTCGCTCTCTCTTTCTCCTTCCCTCTCACACCCTCTCTCTCTCTCTCTCTCGCTCTCGCCCTCCCTCGCGCTCTCTCCCTCCCTCCATCCCCGCTCGCTTTCTCCGCCCTCTCCCTCCCCCCTCTCTCTCTCTCCCTCCCTCGCCTCTCTCTCTCTCTCTCTCTCTCTCTCTCTCTCCCTCCCCATCCCCATCATACACTTTTGCTCACTTCCGTCGCCTTGTGAGTTGTGGGGGAGGGAGAGAGATAGGGAGGGAGGGATGCAGGCAGGCAGGCAGGCAGGGAGGGAGGGAGGGAGGAAGGGAGAGAACGAGAGAGCGCTAGCATCCTCCAGACGCTGTATTCCAGTTTGAACGTTAAAGGAAAGGTTGGAACTAACATATGCCCACGAAGGATAGGTTTATATAATAATCAACCTATATCTCACAGTAAAAAACCCAGAACTAAATCAGAATAATTAGAAAAAATCAGCTAAATACCATTTATCTCACTCTGGCGGGAACTAATTACTGACGCAGCTGGACCTATGCACTCTGGTGTATGCCTAGCGAATAAATAATATCCGCTATAGCCGATCATATAAGCTCAGTTTTATTCGCTCTAAACTAGTTCCTGCAGGTAAGGTAGTGTCTAGTTTTAAAACAATTTGACTGAATATCCAGGATGCATCATATTGCGACCTTGGAAACCAGCAGTGCATTTTGAAATCATTTTGATCGAAACTTTTGTTGCTTCCACCAGAGAAGGTGACTTTCAACTATAACGTTTTCAAAAAGATCAATATTGAATTAGAAGTAGTGAGTTAATCGCTCTACATTGGCGCCTATAGAGAATACTATTAATATTGCTTACAAAACTATATTCAGGTGTGCTTTCGTTATATTCAGGTCGGCCTATGCGGTATACCTGCATACACAGTTGACACACGGCGGAGTGCGAAGCACCGGCTTCGTTACTAATTGGCTCAAAGTTAAGCGCTCCTAGATTTAGTAAATACGTTTTCTCAAATAATCCATTTCTACCGATGGTAGTTTATTTAATTTTGTATGAAATTACCATAAGCATCACTTGTGCAATCTAAAAATAGAGGCGTGGCTTCTTCGAGAATACACCTCTTGCGCCATCACAACGCTCGGACTCCACTTCGGAGATCAGACAGATCGCGACCGAGACTATCTCCGTAGGAGACTGTAAAAGGAACACTATGGACCGTCTTGATTTTGGTATCTAGCTTGATATAGACATTAAAATGGACTTGATCCATCCAGTGGTTCGTGTGATATCAGCATGTATGCAACGTCAGCAAATTCCTGACCTCATTTTGTGCGAGACAGATTTGGAGAAATTTGAATTTTACGACGAATTCAGAGACACTTATTTTTGTTAACTGCTTGTCATACAGACTACTATAGGATTTATATCATCTCATTTTACGTGAATTAATATTGGCTGGTATGAAGAGAGTAGCGCCCGTGTCCTTTTAAGTTTCAATTCTTTCTACCACCATATTCTGGTGGAAATCACTACGCCAATAGCTACTCAATACATGCGAGATCCTTTTCTCGATCTCGTATCGAAGGAGATCTCGCGAGATACGAATTTTTCTCGATCTCGTATCGAAGAAGATGTTGCGAGATGCGAATGATTGTAAGTGGATAAATGCGAATATTAAGTAATTAATGATAGTCTAATACACACGATATTTGACATTCCTGCTCTCGCCACATATCAGCTGGATGGCAATAACACTTAATTTAACTGACTACACCAGAAGATAGTGTTGTACAACCGATTAGTGTCGACGACACTTCCTGAAGTAAATTAAGTAGGGAATTGAAAAGCAGTTATTCTCAGGGTGCGCATGATTAATGGCGTACAACTGCGAATACCGATGCGAGGCATCAATGGGGGAAACGTGCCGAAAGTTGGTATAAATGCATTCGGCTAATAAATATGTTGTTCACAAGCGGGTGATATCGACACTATTTATAATAGTTGGGATCGTATAACACATTTTGACCACAAAGAAATTACCAGTTTATTTGAAGTAATAAATTTGTCTTATACAGTTCCTAATGTTTATGTTGTTAAGCTTGGTAGGACTGGCTTTAAGCGTCTCGTTGCTTCAAGCCACCAGACAATCCTTTCAATGGGCAATAACTCTGACCAGACAATGCTTTCAATGGGCAATAACTCTGGATCTGCTAAATATTTTGAAACCAATTTGACTGAAAGTTGTTGGTGGTCTAGCCACCAACAACTTTCAGTCACATTTTTTTCAAACTATTTAGCAGGTTCAGGGATATAGCCTATGGAATACTTTGTCTGCAAAAATCTCTGGAGGCATTTTAAACGCATTGGAAATCTTTTAAAAACATGTTCCTGACTGAAAGATAAACGTTAACTCTACCCGAAAATATTGACGTTTAATGCCATTACGTTGGTATATGTTAAACCAATGTGTATCCTATCACATGCGATTTACTGTTGAATGATTTGAGTACCCAATGACAGTTAGAGAACTGCTTTAGGCCTTTGGTGATTGATCATAAATCGTTTTACTCGACATTCAACAGAAAACTCGATGCATGAAACATGTGGCGAGTACACATGCATATTATGAAAGATGAAAGGTGTTGTTGAAAGTCACTGATGTCAGCTAGTATGAAACACCAATGTCAATGACCCATTAAAAGTTGAAAGTGCAATGGATCTTTCCAGGTAATCCATCAATCACATGATGCCATAATCAACTACGTGACGTGTAGGATGGCGTCGTAATCAATGACGTCATGCATGACGGAGATAAGTTCGTCACGAACGCATAATTGATGACAGTCTAAGCGCCGTTGCACGAATTGTATGTATGAGTTTCAAACCAATTTGACTAGGCGCTGTTGCTGTCATATGCAGCAACACCACCCAGTCAAATTAGTTTCAAAATATTCAACAGCTTACTTGTATAAATTTCTGAAAATTGATAGTCAGTGATTGAAAGGATCGATCGACCCTAACACGGACGAAATGTGGGTGGAGTTTAGCTAGAGATGGGCGGGGAATAGCTTAATCTGGATTCTTAAATTTCCCACGGAGTCTGACTAGTGTAGATAGGCATACTAGATTGTGAACTGAGTCCACCCCTTTGAATACGATATAAAACCAATGATAAACTACTGTATATCGTAGGAGATACACAGCTGAATATTTATTTTTTTACTGTAATTTGACTGAAATATGCTGCTGCATAAGGTAAAATACACATTTCCGTCAAAACCATACAATATGTATTCCGTGCTCGAGTATTAACGCATACACGTGGCTTCATGCATATATATCTATGTTTTTCATTGGATTCGCAAATATAGTCACCGCCTTTCTCGTAAATGCATGACCCCTTCACTGATTAGCTTAGCATACCAGTATAAACCGTTTTTTACGCCTAGCTGGCAGAAATGATGATGATGGTGATGATGATGATGAAAATGATCATCATCATCATCATCATCATAAACATCATCATGTTATTTTTCTTCCTCTTCTTATTCTTCTTCTTCATCCCCATGCTCTTCTTTTTCGTATTCTTTTTCGTATTTTTCTTCCTATTCTCCAGCTTGTTCTTCTTTTTATAATCTTTCTTCTAATTCATCATCATCTGCTTTGATATTCTCTTCAGCCTTTGAGATAATTCCCCGGTTTCCAAATACACAATGTTAGATACTACACAATCCACCCCCACCCACAATCCCACCCCGCGCAAATTCAAATTAGTTTTAAACTATTCAACATAATGTTTATGAAATAGTAAATACATACACTTCGTACAACTGATGGACTTTTAAAAGGCCAAGAGGGACGTATAGAGCTACATCATTCATTACGTATTTGATTGTCACGTCAGCCTACATGTGGAGTAATTGATAATGGCTTAATATACTTGAGACACAGATTGGATTCATCTATTTCATCTACTATATCGACAATACCATGCTCATGTCACCATAAAACTCATATATATGTAGTGATATCTACGACGTTGTTACCAAAAAACAAGGTAAGTTATATGCCTATATAAATTGCAGCACACCATAGCCGCCGCAATGAACACCATTTGCAATCGCACAGGGCCGAACAATAAGCAATGAAAAAGGTGCATTTGTAAATGGCCCTCACATTTCAGGGGCCAACCAAACGTGACACTAAAGATTTAGAGGACTTTTTGGTCCCCTTGAGCAGCTTACGCTACCCACATGCTCTACTGAATATTTTCCACAGCTCTGTGTGGCATAACTCATGGCATTTGTACAAAATAACATAACAGTCCTGATTTCCCCTGATAGGGATTCACGACATTAGAAATACGAATACGGATAACGATATTAATTATCATACCGGTATAACGTTGTTAATACGATACATGGGCCGTATAGGGAACTCGCATAATATTTCAAAAAAACATTTTCGTGACTGAAAGATAATAATTACATATTTTAAAATTATTAATGTGTTTACGTTAACAAATGTTACACCAATGATTATCCTATCATATGCAAATTATTGTTAAATGATGTGATTATCCAATGACAGTTAGAGAATTGCATTCAGACATTGGTGATTGATCATATCTCGTTTTACGTGAAATCAGCAGAAAACTCGATGTATGAAAAATGGCATGTGGAGAGTGCACGCGAATATATTTTAGTTGCGGTTGAAAAGTGTTGTTGAAAGTCATTGATGTCAGTTAGCATGAAACACAGTTGTTTTAATATGATTCTAGGAGATTCATAAACATTGCACAGCTACCCACCCTGTGCCCCAAGTTAGGCCCTACCATCGCATATTTGCAGCATAACCTTTACACATGGGAGCACCCTGTTACTTTCAAAGCATTTGTATGTGCCGGTCACAGTGTTTTGCATATTAGGTTCAACGGTCATGGTAAAATCGTCGATACGTGTCCTTTGTTTATTAATTTATCTCATTCTATCACTCCGTCTTTACCCCTTTCTTTCTTTCACGCTCAACTCTAACACCGACCTATCAACTTCTCTCTCCCTCTCTCTGTCACCCAGTCACAATCCTCACTTCCTCGCTCGTTCTGTCCCTTCCCCCTCCCTCCCGCGCGCGCTCTCTCTCTCCCTCCATCCATCCCTCTCTCCCTCCCCCTCTCTCTCACTCTCTCTCTCTCTCTGGTCTCTCTGTCTGTCTGTCTGTCTGTCTGTTCGCCTCACCCATCCATCCCCACCCCACCCCACCCCCGATAGCTCGCTCGCTCGCTCGCTCTCCCTCTCTCTCTCTCTCTCTCTCTCTCTCGCTCTCTCTCTCTCTCTCTCTCTCTCTCTCTCTCTCTCTCTCTCTCTCTCTCTCTCTCTCTCTCTAGCTTTCTCTCTGTCTCTCTCTGTATACTGTCTCTACCCCTCGTGAGACACCCCACGAACTACCCCGATGCCTCTTCTCTCTTATCAACACTATAATAAAATACATTCATATTATTAAACTGTTGCACACTGGCCTGTAATTTCCATATGACCCAGAAAATCCATTTTGATAAATAATTTACATTTCATTAATAGATCCTTGAATATTAATTTTCAATTATTTCAATTAAGAATATAATGCATACGAATTATTCATTTCTGTATAGTTTACAAAACGATTAAGGATTCATTGTAATACAGATAATAGATAAGTGTTATCACGGGATCTCTATGTAGCGACACAATAACCAATTTGTGCCGTTTGTAAACGGCCCAGACCCATCTACCAATTTGTTTGCTATATGCTGACAGTAGAGAAAATGGCAAATATGATAATTCTGAATTGACGTATGATAATTTGGAATCATAATGATGATATGAAGATGATGATGATGATGATGATGGTGGTGGTGGTGGTGGTGGTGGTGGTGGCGGTGGCGATAGTTAATGTTGTTGTTATTGGTGGTGGTGGTGATGGTGGCGGGCTGTTCGTTCTCATGGTGGTTGTAATTACGACGACGCGAAGATGACGCCGACGATGGCGGTCGCGACGACAATCTTGCTTGTGCTGTGTGGTTTGTAGATAATTTAGTATGTCTTTACACCCGAACTGTCTTTGAATTGCTGAGTACATATCGAACAGCTCGTCTCTGGACCATGCCGAGTCGGCAAAGTTCGTTCAGGCGGTAGTCGTTCCAGACGGTGCTCCTATATTCCGGAGCTTGACTATAGCGTTGTAGGCGTGGATGTTTGTAGATGCTATGCTGAGGGTTCCCCTGAGTGCAGGGTTACGGTTGGACGTTGCTGCAGAGCTTGCCGATGAGATCATTCACTTATCACTGCATGGCGCTGGTGATGCTGATGATGGTGCAGCACGCACACATCCACACATGCATTCATAGACGCCCACACACGCACGCACGCACGCACGCACGCACGCACGCACGCACGCACGCACGCACGCACGCACGCACACATACGCACGCATGTACACATAAGCACGTGCGCATACGCATGCGTAGAATGTACAGGCATGCGTCCCTTTCCATCGCTTGATAAAATGTGGATAACCATTTATATCCAGAATGACAAAGCACATAATCTAGTACGATATTACTATATTTAAATGTAATATTTTTTTTATATATCCCTAACAAGACGCACAGATAATATATGCCAACTTAAAGAATATAGGAGACCACATCAAGCATTAAGTTATTATCTTTAGGCTAAACTGAATGCATCTTTTGTAATAACGATAATTGCATTCAAATTACAGAGTGCACGTGTTCATTTCTAGTCTTAACACAAAGGACGCGTCAATTTATTTATTCGTATACGGTTTAGTAGGGGTATAATGTTTATTTTGACATGTCACTATCAAATTTTAATGTTCAATTAAACAATTCACGCTTAACTTTTATGATCCTAAAATCCGAAATTGAAAATTTGCTCAGACCTTATTGAATCAATGTGGCATGCCGATGATCGCTAAAGGGGGTGTCGCCGAAACAGAGCAACGGGTTTCACCAATGTTATTTTCGTAATTAACAGTGGTCAGCCGTGATTACTAACGCAACTGACCAAATCTTAAGACGGTTCGCCTGTAGTTATAATTTAGCAATGCATCGTTACTGGATAGTGGCGTTGTCTGATAAATCAGGTCAAAACCTCATTATACGCCTAGATTTATTCCCATTATAATTAAACCAGGGCTTAGATATAGGGCCTATATCCTAGCAATCGCACTTCCACTGAACCGAATCACTCCTTTTTGTCCCTTTACCGACGTTTTGAGATCACGCCACGCGCTTACCCGAGGCACTGTTTTCAAACATCACCGTCGCTCATTCATATAAAGTCATTCATAAATCCGATGTACAATCTACGACACGATTATTTTGAATACGATGTGTGATTTATTAACTGTTTTGTCTCTAAGGACATGCACGATGTTTGTTAGCGAAAACCAGACTTTGGTAAACGATGCTTATAGCTAAAACAGGACCTTGGTACAACCGTTTTTCTGGTGACATATATGTTAGCTTGACAGCTATAGGGAGCGGGAGAGTGGTGAGAGAGAGAGGGGATGGTGGATGAGAAAGAGGGAGGGGCGGATGGAAGGAGGGGTGGGGGAGGAAAGAGGGAGGGAGGTAGGGGGAGGGAAAGAAAGAGGGAAATTGAAAGAGATGGATAGAAAAAGAGAGACAGAGAGGGGATGCAGAGGAAAGGGAGAGGGAGGGTGGGGTGAGGGAAGAAGGTTGGGTTGGGAGAAAGAGAGGAGGTGCGGGGATGGAGAGAGAGAAATGGGTCTGATGTGTCTTCTTTGGGGTGGCGTTTTTCGACGGCGCTGCCCTCCGTTAGACGCTGAACCGAATGTATTAAATCCGCAATCGACACGTCCGAGTGGTATCAAAAGTTACAAGAGTAATGCACGTCAAGCCGGCTGGGGAGGGGTGGTATAGGTTGAGGTGTGAACCCGCTGCTGCTTGTGGCGATCGGTTCCCTCAATTATCTCGAAACCAATAATTATGATGGCAACATCCTTGATAGCGCAGGCTACTGGACCAACATTGACCCAATAGCGCCCCAGCAATCTGCAGTATGAAGGATACATTTTTCCATTCATCAGATGAAATCGTTAATTAACCATTTAACGGTCAAGATTTGTAAAAAAAAAAGGAAGAATGTGCTCTTTATTGAATGCACTCCACTTGCAGACCAAAAGAGGACACTTTCTTAAAGTTTTCAAATGGAATTTACAAAAGTATCTTTCAGTTGTCCTGTAAATGAAGGCTATTTGAACATTATATGGTAAAAAGAATTCAAATTTCTGCATAATCAATATCCATTTTCAGGTCAAGAAGAGACTATTTTTGAAAATTTATCACTGGAATGACTGGTTCGGTAACCGAGCCAGTCATTCTAGTGGTGGATTTTAAAAAAGTAGTCTTCTCTTGGCCTGGAAATTGACATTCCTCAACAGCACTGAAGAGACTGCTTTGGCCAGTTTTAGCATTAAATCGTTAAGTGTACACACGATTGGCTAACATTCAATAATTGAAATGCTATGGTAATAAGGATTTATTACTGATACTTACACTAACACTAACATACAGACACACATTCACGAGTGCAAATGTACTACAGTGATGACACAACGATTTGGTCATAAGATATGTTTACTGGCCGTATTAATTGCATCAATTTAAGAATTGTCAATATTGAGCATATTATATTTTTTCACAATTATATTTATTACCCTCGTCGCGAAAAGGCGAAGATGGCATTGCATTCACATATGGCCGTACTTGTACGCGTGCGTGCGTGTGTTCCATCCTACCCCACATCCTCGCTTGGATGTTGGAAGAGCCGCTAGGACCTGATGTTCCTAGTTGGGCTTCAGCACTGCTGGAAGAAATGGTCTCTCAGATTTGTTCTGGTAAGACCTAGCAGTATGGGCTGTCGTTGTCTCGTATGCTTCTTGACAAGCGAGTAATTTCCGGACAAGGACTCCGTCAAATAACACCAAACCAGTTCAGTTGAAACCAGATTTGGGGTTCTGTTCGGTAGGCGAAATCACACAGCTTTACCTTAAGGATTCTGTTAATCACCACCAACAACTTTCAATCAAATTGTTTTCAAAATATTCAACATATCCAGAGTTATTGCCCATTGTCGAGTCGCTAGCAACAGCGAGACAGTTAACCCTGATGTCCTTATCAATTGTCCAGCCCATGAATCAGCTTGTCTCTTCTACTTAAACCTGTAAATATCTGCTGCGGGGCTTTACCTCTCAATGTGTGTATGTATTATTATCTAAATAATCTCAGTTAACATTTGTGGTCTCGGCCACCTTCTAACACATCCTTGATTATATATTTAATGTGATTCGTTATCACGTCGATCTAACTTCCTTCATAGTACTTCATTCACGTCTAGCTGGATTATGTGCACCCAAGTATAAGTTGAACTAAAATTTATATAGCATTTTTTCAATCTGCCAGAAAAATGAACTTTTACAGCCTATCTGTAGGCCTAATGAAAAGTATTTTTAAAACACCTGGACCAAAATACGTTTACAGCAGGTAGCTTCAATGCACACGAAACACCGAGTTAAATAAACAAACATCTGATACGTGCCAACATGTGTAGGGCGGCCAGAGTTTTCAGAGTTGCTGGTCAGTCAACATCGATTTCCCAGCAGAACACCGAAGGCACCATGACTGTGACTGACCAGCGAAAATCAGAGTCGGTTCTAAGAATCAAACCACCTTCCCAACATTGACGTTATTAAGCCGGGATTTCCCTAACTCAACACTCGGAGCGCAACTGCTGGCTGGTAAAGCCGCCAACAAGAAGCTGGCCTGTATTGAGTTACTATTGCACTAAAATAAACAGCAACTTAAACCGTTCCTATGATAACGTAAAATCACTAAATTATTTATGTCATACATCATTGGAAAGCGCATTCAATTGCATTCATTAACGCATTATTTTCTCTATTTTTGTAAAATTTTCGCCAACTTACTTGCGTATATAAAATACACCATTATACCTAGATTCATTAAATCGAGCGAGGAATATGGGCCATTTTAAAATTACAATCAACTCTATTAAATGTTTAACAACTATACAAACTAATAAAGAAATCTATAGAAAATTGGCATAGCTTTCCAATGATGTATGACTTCAATAATAGTATGAACTTAGTTCTTCATATAAACCGCGTAAAGTGCATTGTGTCTGATTCTAATGGGTAAAGTGAATGCTGTTTGTGCGTCAGCTATCACAAATTACCAGCTAGAAGTGGTATGGCGCGATGCATTTTGGGAGGGTATTTTCTCAAAAGACGCTAATGTGGTAACCGTCTATTGACTGATCCAGGCGATGTGGCATTACACCCTTTTGACGATGGTTGCCTGTCATTACACACACCAAAAGAAACAACTGAGATTGGCAAAGCACCTAGGTCTCTGAGAAATGACTATGCCAATGTTAAAAAATGAACTATTTAGGCGTGTACCCGTGATATAATCTGGAAACAAAGAAATACGTGTTACGCAACACCGCCCTCTTGCCACTGGTGTCCAAAGTAACAGTATCGTCTTGGCCAAAACCATGAAGCCATCTGGACTACCAACAAACCAGCGGCTTATCGTTAATGGAGGAATCAAGTTTTAGCTATGCCCTGTTCAACTCTAGCTAATATCCCCCCTCCCCATGCTTCGCCTGTGTTTGGATCAATCGATCCCTAGACTCCATGACTATCAATTTCCAGAAAGCTATACAGGTAAGCCGTCGATTATTTCCAAACTAATTTGACTGGGTGCTGTTGCTGCCATAGCGTGTAGTTAAATTAGTTTCAAAATATTCAACAGCATCTTTATTAAATAATAAAGACTTAAAATTCGTACAAATAACGTTTAGTCCGTAATCATCTATGTGTTCGTGACTAACTTATCTACATCATTCATAATGCCATTAATTATGACGTAATCCTATACGTCAAGTCGTTGATTATAACGTCATAAGATGGATGGATAAACGGGAAATTTCCATTGTGACATCGTAGATTAGTGGCAGTGTCTGATTGTGTAATATTAAGTAGTTTTATAAGTTTTTGCACACAGATACCTACAAAGTCTACCACGGGATCACCATAATTCAAGTGTGTGAGTGCCCAATATGCCATCTTTGTGAGAACTATTGCTTGGGAACACTAGCTTTCGATTTGTGACCCCAGATTTCAGCTGGGTACCCCTGGGTCTCAGGGTGTGGCGTCCCTGGGACCTCTAAAATTTAGATGTCATGAAAAACACTGGGTGTTATGATGATAGACTGCTCTTAGCAGATCATAGAGTCGGAGTACAAGTAATGAATGTGCAGTCTGCAAGGCTCAAGACAAAAGGTGCATCTCTCCGCTGTTTTTTACATGCTATCTATAGAACAATATCTCCAGTACCTACACTGGCCCTAGCAGTAGACATTAGCACTAGGATGGCGTGGGAACAGATGCCGGTCCATGGTTTTCTCCATATAGGTGCAGAACACTCTAAGAACGAGACTCTCTTGAGGATAGATGCCAATTCCGAGGTTACCCATCTACACCTAGCAATTAGAGACAGAGACTGTCATAAAGATGTCGCATTGCGCGTTGATGAGGAATGGACAAAAACACAATCCTCGGCACAATGATGCACAGCTCCTTCTATTGCTACAGGCCGTGTTACGGGAATCATAGTCTTCCATTTCGTTTGGAAATTGTCGGTCAGTGGATAAAGAGTCAATTGGAATGGAAAAGTAGTCATATAAAAAAGATACATTGCGTATCACTAATACTATACACCTGTCGCACCCGGACATCTCCACATGAAGTGCTTAATACGCTTGATGTCTGACCCCCACCGCCCCCCCCCCCACCCCCATCTCCCCAAAACTCATAAAATGGTTGGTCATCCAGCATAAACCCAAATGACTCGCAATGCGCCATGCCCAATACGACACGACTACCAGTATGAGTGGGCCAATAAGAATTGTCCGCTTTTGGCCATCTTATAGAAACGGCACAAGACACTCATGTACTAACACATATAAAGCTGAAAGAGGACAGGACTGCACACATGTATTAAATGTGCTAAGCATCAACCAAAATGTTCACAGTTTGAAGTCAATAGTTTCTCTCTATGAGATAAAATGTGAACGCCCAATTCCGTATTTTTTATCCAGACTCAGTGAATAAAATTACAGCCTGTAAATCCTCACAATCACGTGGTACTCCTGGTCCTAAACTTAACGAGAGCCCAAACTCTCACATATCCATCGTGCAACGGTGTGATTTCTGTGGTCGTATTCACATTATGAAAAAGGAAGAGTGTCCCGCATGGGGGAAAACGTGTTCAGTCTGCTCGCGCAGAAGCCAGTTTGCCAGGGTTTGTTCTAGCAGGCCAGTCACTCAGGTCACTGAGGAGACATCATCTGATGACGAATGGATAAATTCGGTTGCTTCATCTGTCTCTAAAGATATTAAGTGCAACATGCTGGTTGGTAATGCTACAGTAACTTTCCCAATTGGCACAGGCGCATCGGCAAACATACTCCCAGTTCAATAAACGGATACAACTATTAACTGTATGGGAACTCGACCTATAACATGGTAATGAAATGGCTATGCGTATTTTTGGGTAATATAGAGACATGGTTTAATTAAATCTACTTCGAGTCAGATATCTTTAATTCGCTGGTGGCTGAACGGATATCGCGATGCCCAACCAGGCAAAGTGTTTGTAATCATTATACAATGTCTAAATAGCGTGGTGATTTCCTGATAAGTTATCTCGACAGTTTAGCTGTATAAAAGCAGCTAAGCCCATAAGCTTATCAGAAATGGAGGATTCCAGCGTTAGCTATGCCCCGCCCATCTTTAGATAAGATCCACCAACACGTCGTTGGGATCGATCTCTCAACTGCATGACTATCAATTTCTACAAAACTATACAGGTAAGTTGTTGAATATTTTGAAACTAATTTGACTGGGTGTTGTTGCTGCCTATTATGGCATCAACGGCTTACTGTCAAATTAGTTTCACACTATTCAACAGCATCTTTATTAAATAGTAACACATACAATTTGTACAACAACGCTTAGTCCGTCATCAATTAAGCGTTCGTGACGAACTTATCTAAACCACTCATGGCGTTGATTATGACGCCATCCTACACACCACGTAGTTGATTATGACGTCATGTGATTTATGACTAAAGTGGAAAGGACCATTGACTAGAATAATGGTATATTGTTGCAGTCGTTCGCTCAATCAAACGCTACAAGGGGGCAGCCTCGGGTCAAAGTTGAGAATATTAAGTGATCTCAGGCCTATATGGATCCTGGCGCTGGGAGCCTGGACGATAGAACAACATATTCATTGACCTTTTGAAAAGAGCGCAGTAAGCTAATTCATATCAAAGGAATATTTAATATTAACTTCATCCTGTTATCTAGTGATGTATCTACACCATATTACCATATACCACGGCTACCGATGAATAATTATAATGCATTATGTACGAGACATTGTGGGTATTGTAAAGTTGTCAAGTAAATAATGTCGCCTCGCTCACGTGTTACATGTCAGGCACAGCCGGGTTTCAGTCTACCATCTTTGCAATAATTAACCTATAAACACTTGAATTTGTTCAAGAAAATTTCAATTTTCTCATAGAAAATGTCCATTTGCAGACGAAAAGAAGACTGCTTTTGAAAATTTACCACTGGAATGACTGTGGTAAATTAAAAAAAATAGTCTTCTTTTGATCTGCAGATAGACATTTCCCAAGACCACTGCAGAGGTCTTTTTAGGCTGATATGAGGGTTAAACGCTTAAAGAATATATACGCATTTACCACAGAAAAGCTTAGATACACTTAACCCCTCCAATGCTCAACTCTCCGGATTTTAAAACCAACATATACAATATTGGATATTTTGAAACTGATTTGCCTGGGCAGCAACATCTCCCAGTCGTATTAGGTTCCAAATAGCCAACCTAATACTTGCTACGTAATAAATAACTTGTTTGGCTTTTGGAGTTATTTTCGATAGAACTTAAACAGTAAGGAGAAGCCACGCCTACCCGTTAACCTGTTGCACAATGATGCCCCGGAATCTTAATTGAAATGTAATCGTGCAAGTAATCTAGTAATCATATTTTTACCCGCTAACATGGAGAGTTGATTGTTGTTGGTGGTGTTTGTTGTTGTTGTTGTCGTCGTTGTCGTCGTCGTCGTCGTCGTCGTCGTCGGCGGCGGCGGCGGCGGTGGTGGTGGTGGTGGTGGTAATGTTGTTGTTGTTATTGTTGTTGTTGCTGCTGCTGCTGCTGCTGACGTCATATTATGGATGGATAAACTGGAAAGGTCCATTGCCCTTTGAACCATTAACACCAAAATGAAGATAGTCTTTCGGAATATCTTCAGGACAAAATCCGCTTGTCCTGAAGGTATTCCGAAAGCTCGTCTTCAATCTGGTGTCAATGGTTTAAAGGCCAATGGAGCTTTCCAGTTTATCCATCCATCATATGACGTCATAATCAATTACGTGACGTATAGGCTGACGTCATAATCACTACGCTTAACAGTCCGTCAGGTTGTATGAATTGTCTGTCTTTACTATTTAATACACATGCTGTTGAATATTTTGAAACTAATTTGACTAGGGGTCCTTGCTGCCATTGTCAGCAACAGCAGCAATTCAAATTAGTTTCAAAATATTCACCAGCTTACCTGTATAGTTTTCTGAAAATTGATAGTCAGTGAGTTCATTGATCGATCGATTACAACACGGGTGAAGTATGGGCGGAGCTTAGCTAGAGATGGGCGGGGCATAGCTAAAACTGGAAAGGAGCATTATGTCTCAACAAGTTAATTACCCTTTCAGATGATAATTCAAAATTCTATTACACAGAGCTTCAACACACGAGGATGGGAAATTACCCTTGGGGTCTCAAGGAACACTCCCGTTTTTTGGGGGCAAAGGATCAAGTGGCCATATCATGGAAAATGAAGGACGCACGATACTGTAAATTTCTCGCGGGATCACATTATTGTTACTTACCTGGTTCGTGGCCAGGTTCTTTCTACGTATATGTCCATTTTTCACAACATATAACGGAATTCTATTTAAATCTGAAGAAGTGCTTCTTCGTAGTCTTAGTTTCACTGTACCAGGAATGTCAAGTTCTATATGATCCGGCAACGACTCTCCTTGGATAAACCGCGTGTTATCTACTAAATCTGGAATACATAGAAATTCAAAACAGGATGTTAGGCCACTATAATGCTACAAGATAAAATAATTGTAAGGAAGGCTAGGTGTGTTCGAGTATTCCTTTGAGCGATCGCGGTCAGTGAATTTGCTGACTTGATTCTTACGAGCAACCCTGAACCACTAACAACGAACCAGCAACGTCAAAACGGGATTTATGCGAATGGACCTTTTCAGTTTAACTATCAATCAAATGACGTTATAATGGATTGCGTGCCGTATAGGATAACGTCATAGTCAATGACATCGTGAATGTCGCACATAAGGTTGTCACGAACGCGTAATGTAGCTTTCTACTTTATCCATCCATCATCTGACGTTATATAACTTCATAATCAACTACGCGACGTGTAGGATGATGTCATAATTAATTATGGCATGAATGACTCGATTTAGTCCGTCTTTAACGCTTAATCGTCCGACATGATGTACGAATTGCATGTCTTTACCATTTAACAAAAATGCTGTTGAATATTTTCTAAACTAATTTGACTGGGTACTGTTGCTGCCATAGGCTGCAACATCACCCGATGAAATTGGTTGAAAAGATTTGACAGCTTACATGTATAACATACATGTATATGTTTCTGGATAATTGATAGTCAGTGAGTTCATGGTTCGATCGGTTTATTCTACTTTCGCCTACGTTCCACTTTTGCTACGCGTACTTTTAAACCATAAATAATTATTAATTTTTTCCCAGCTGATAAATGTTCGTCCTTTTATCAAAATCGAACGTTTGATGCATCTCTGTTTAATACTGATCAGAGATGAGGTTTGAAACCTTATACGCCAGATTAGTTTGATTACGTCAAATGATCACTTGCTCACATGCTTATATAAACCGAGAGCTCCTATACTCCCTTAATCCCACTGCACACTATTCCACTTTCGCCGACGCCAGTTTCCCTAAATTTACCGTAGGCAAAAGTGGAACGTAGGCGAAAGTGGAATACATCGTTCGATCGATCCCAACACGAGCGAGGTGTGGTTGGCGCTTAGCTAGAGATTGGCGGGGCATAGCTAAAACTGGAAAGGTCCAATGATCACGGACTAAGCGTTGTTGTACAAATTGTATGTCTTTACTATTTAATAGACACACTGTTGATTAATTGGACTTGGCGCTGTGGCTGATATAGACTGCAACAGCACCTAGTCAAATTAGTACCTGTATAGTTTTCCGGAAATTGATAGTCAGGAACTTCAAGGAGATCCCAACATGGGCGAAGTGGGTGTGGAGCTTAGCTAGAGATTGGCCGGGAATAGCTAAAACTTGATTCCTTTATTGATGACGTTTTATGATCGTGGTGTCGCAATGTTCTGAACCAACAAACAGTCTAAATTGTATTAACCTTAGAAATTATTTTGACCATGTTTCCATTAAGGCGCTAACCCTTTCTTGACGAATCCGGCCAAACCGGCCTGTGCAGTTGTCTTAAGGAATGTCCATTTGCAGGCCACGAGAAGTCTATTTTTGAAATTCTTACCACTCGAATGACTGGGTCGATAACCGAGCCAGTCTTTCCAGTGGTAGTTTTCGAGTGGCCTGCAAATTTAGATTCAATAAGCAAATATTTTGATTTTTTTTGGAACAAATTTAGTCATTAGAGGGTTAAATTCAGGCTAACTAAATCACGGACGATCACATCAACTAAAATATCATAACATAGGTAAATTGATATATTATGAGCCTTACGCTATGGCTGTTGGAACTCATTTTTTAATTTGATTTATTTCGGTGGCAGGGGGTTGGCCCCAATTTACGCAAAACTGCTAGAAAGTGTTAGAAAGGCGAGACATATTCAACATCGCAAAAGTCTTTTATTACTAAATCGTACATGTATGCATATGCCCATATAGTATGGAACTATACATAGAATGCCTTGAGCATTTATAGCCTGAAAATCTGCCGCTAACATGAATAGTTCTCGATACAGCAGGGACATATAACATGGTTCAATTTAAGGCCGTATTCAATTTAATATGGTGTATATATGGCTCCCCAGTGCAATTTCCACACTGTAAAGACACGTTCTTGCAGGAGACGTTCCGATAATCAGGTATGCAGCAACATATGCAACTCCATTGCCCCTGTAGCTACACACCATTGTTCCACGTGTATTCATTGATGCTGATCTGCAACCAGAAAACACAATGTTTAGAATAAACTCTGGCGCGGCATCAATACCAGTCTTGATAGGAATGAGGATATCATTCTCAAATCGCCATCCCCACTCGGCCGGATCATAGCATTCCGGATTCAGTGTGGACGATTGACCTAAATGGATGTGCACCCTGAATGAATGTGATTACAATGCACGTCCAGTCTAGACTTATTGCCCAGTACCATTAAATGTATATCAGCATGATGCATGTTGTGAACGTATCATCCTATTTTCCAATGTAGATACTTAGCATACTCGTGTTGTCTGCAGTGTCAATCTACATGCGAGTGAATTCTAAGTTTCCAAAGGAATAAAAGCGCTTTCTGAACGATATTAGACCTCAGTGTCTGCAGAATCTTCAGCTTCTCTTTGGTCTCGGTAGCAGAGTCTATGCCATTGTTCCCCATCCATGAGCCAACAGGGTAAGCTCTGAAGGGATATGCAATGTGGCTACGAGGGTTTAAATCGTCCACCACATTAGCACTGGATTGGTACTTGATGCTTTACAGACTTTACAGGCCACCGCTTCATTATCACGCTCTTTCATCAATGTTGTATAGAACACATTTCCAACAGTTGCCTTCACGTGTTCCATGAACATAATACAAGCGTTGGTGTGATCGGTCGCCAAACCAACAGATCTGCCTGTGTTGCCAAGACTAATGGCAGTTTTGCCAATAAGAGAGCATCAACATCACGCTCACGTTGAGAGTATGGCATATCTCTGACATAGTAGCTTGACCAATTGACTCTTATTGGAGCGACTAAGCAAGAACTTTGCTTTCTTTATTGACATGCACATCATTCCATTTGTAGAGAATGTAAGATAAGCGGTCATCCTATCACTATTTTGATATTGTTGCTGTTCATTTGATTTTATCGACCGATCAAAGCCGTAAAAACGAAGACCACATGTATTTCGTAGCTCGATGAGCTGATCAGCCAGATAATTGTACGTGCGTCGAGGAACCCCTGGATATTGGAGGAGGCCAGCACCTCCATCCACAACACAGCAGTCAGTGTTTGGCTTAACGTGAAGTTATTGATTAAGTATAATACTGTTGTGTCATTGAGACTTTCGTGTTTATCTCATTGACCCATTTTTGCAAAAGGCAGTGATCTAAGGTTTGAACACCTAGTTGGAGTTGTTGATTTGTACTTCACGACATTACTGTTCCAATAGGAGAGTTGCACGGGTGAACAGTGGGCCAATATGCAACACCTTTTTGTCCACTTTCACTCATTCATATAACAACACAGGTGTGCGCAACTAGTTTTTTTAATGACTCTTCATAGCACACCCATCTAGCATCTGCTGTATCATAGCTCCAACTGCTTCGGCGTCGTCATAGCTGATATCCTCATTCTCCCCAGTGGTTAGACCCATTGAGAAACTTCTCAGGGTCGGAATGTCGGAGTCATGTGGGTCGGGGTTTCTGAAACGCACAGTCAACTTTTCCTTATTCGACGAATCTGGTCTTCCCTGACTCTCGCTTAGACCCACGTGCTGTTCTCTCGTTTTGTGTTCGATTTTTGTAAGTGTACTTATCGCATTGTTAATTACAGCATATCGGTGAATGCTGTTTGTTGCAGGTAATGCACACTGCCTCTGTTACTCCTTTCCCCTATATTACATTCCCTCGACTCTTCAAGGACCGCATCACGGCATGTTAGAGGAAAAGGTCGGTCCACAAGCCTACGCAGCATATGTTACTCCAGCGTGCAGTATAATACCCATGCTCCTGGATACTTTCGCACACCGATGGATAATCTGTTTCCAACTATAGCATCTGCTGCAAGTACATCTTTGGAGAATTAGAATAATGTACATGCCCAGCTGCTGCAAATAGATTGATCATCATACTAACGGTTTGAAGATGCAGACTCCAAATTACCAGTCATCTCTGTTCGAATGAATTCTTTAATCATGCTGACGTACCAACGGCATTATACCCATAACTTGGCTGTGAGTGACGATTCATCTAACTCTTCCCTCAGGTTGCCAACATTTTTCCAAAGTTCCTGAGTTTTAAGGACTTGCTTACCTCTTTTAGTCTACCTCGGTAGTCCTCTTTGATGGCATCACATAGTAATTCTATCTTCTCAACTTCCACCTCAGATAGTGACTTTAGGATACTGTTCCTCTCACTGACGAGCTTCTTACTCCTGTCACCATCATCGTCTCCCACGTGCTAGCTCTCGTCATCATTGACACCACCACCGTCATCATTCATCTCAGATTCGCTGTCACTGTGCCAATCATTATCTTCACTCCCACCATCAAACTCAGTTTCACCTGCGTCAGTGGTGATCGCGGCAGGAAAACAATGAGAGAGTAGTTTTTAAGTTAACACAGACTCCAAAATGAAAATTGCTCAGGGAGATCTTGCAAGTGTTTTCCCAGTGAGAATATATGTTGCCACAATCTTTCCAAATACCATTTCCATCCAAAGCGTGTGATCGAACGCGACAATAGGAGTAGGAATATTGAGCTCTTCAGCTTGCTTGCCACGAACTGCAGCATTGAGTGCATGCAAGTCAAGCCCGTTGGAGCAAGATCGATGCTAGGGAGCATAGGAACAATGATTGGCCAGAATAATCACCATTAGATATGTATGTTATGTATCCAAACCAGCCAGATCGACGTTCTAGAGTAACTATCGGTATTAGCTTGGCTACGTGGTACATAATCCTGCTTCGAATGGAGCCAAATGCAGCGGTGGTCTATTTTTGTAAGGTCAGGCCTATTTTGAGCTATCTCACCCAGACTATAATCTTTGCAACAGAGCGTAATTTTGAGTGCATACATATATAAACTCGAGCGTAACCTGTGTTTAAATTTAATTAAACACGATTGTATTTCTTCTTAATTTAAAAGCAAATGTCCTCCTTGGCATAACCTTTAAGATGTTTGCTTGGGCTTAAATGTTAGAAGGCAAAATAAAATTCTAAAAAAGAGCTCAACCTTTAGGATTAGAAAGTGTGCCATATCCCCTGATAACGCACATTACTTGGCTTGTACTGAGCCAATACCCGGCCAGCAAACCGCGTCTTAGTCCGTACATATATCCCGAGTCAAGGTAATGCATGCCTGATTAAACTGTATGGTAGCTTTCCACCTAATGCAAATAGCTTAAACTTCTGTCATAAAAGGGGAATAAACTAGCAGTGAACAACGTCAAGAACTTTAACACCTTGATATTCTTTGTGCTCCAAATATAATTTTTAAACATATCACGTGCACACGGTAAACTTAATTAGAATATACTCGTCCGCGTGCCAAGGCTGTATGGATGGACTTTAATGCAGAAATGCATAAATAAACTATAGAAGAAGCGTCACGTTTGTGGCTCATTTGCTTTTTGAAGAAAGAACATGTACGGTTGAAGCCACATGCTGATTTCTCAAAGCTGCAATTCACCTTTCCAGAGTACCCACCCATCATATGACGTCATAATGAACTGTGTGATGTGTACAATGACATCATAATGAATGACGTCATGAATGACGTCGATAAGTACGTCACGAACGCATATTTGAAGACGGTCTATGCGTTGTTGTACAAATTGTTTGCTTTTACTAATTAATAAATATTCTGTTGAATATTTTGGAACTAATTTGACTGGGCGCTGTTGCTGCCATAGGCAGCAACAGCACCCAGTCAAATTAGTTACAAAATATTCAACAGCTTCCCTGTATAGGTTTCAGGAAATTGATAGCTAGGGCATTCGGGGATCGATCAATCCCAACACGGCGAGGTGTGTGTGGAGCTTAGCTAGTGATGGGCAGGGCATAGCTAAAAATGGAAAGGTCCATTAGCCACCGTCCACCTTCTGCCACCCCTCCCCTCTGCTTGCCACAGTAATGTCAGGACAGAAACAACACATTGTGTTCTAAGTAAAACGAATATTGTGTTTGATATCATGAAAATAGCTTGACTGGTAGATTATGACAGCCCTAGCCTTTAATCAAATACGCTTAAACTTACACAACATCCTTTCTGTAACGTTGTTTTTGCACCAAACGACCATACTATGAATTTCTCCTATATGATTGACCCGAGCATCGAGCCAGCCAGAATAGGTGTTTTCTCAAATGGAAGATTCCACTTTCACAGTAAGTCATATAATGTCATATCAACTACGTGACGTGTAGGATGGCGTCATAATCAATTAAGTCATGAATAACGTAGCTAAGTTCGCCACGAATGCTTAATTAATGGGGTAAGCGTTGCTGTACGAATTAGCGTTTAAACCTAATTTTACTGGGTGCTGTTTGCTGCCATAGTCAAATTAGCTTCAACATATTCAAATGTTCTGGAAATTGATAGTCAGTGAGTTCAGGGATCGATCTATCCCAACACGGGCGATGTGTGGGTGGAGCTTACCTAAAGATGGACGGAGAATATGTAAAACTGGAACACTGCATTGTTTGAAGAGCATATCATAGCATTGATTCAGATACAGGAGAAATGTGTCAACATTTATGGAATTTACATAGCTATTACACTCTTTCTCTGAGGGCATGCTAAAACGCTAAAAATAGCATACGTAGTTAAGGCGTGGCATACTGTATCCGCAGATGATTACTACAAGATGATTACGATAAGATGAAGTGGACTTTCACTTAAATTTGATAAACACATGTGACCTTGCGGCCATCTGTTCTACTAGTGAACGGCAGCTTGTATGGTTACTGTCTTCTGTTTGTAATAGTAGAACCAGCCCACTTTTCCAATCAGGCCTTCTTCTCTTTTGACCCATGTGACCCCTGTGACTTGCCCACAGCCATAATCTTTAGCTTCCTCAGGTCCATTCTAGATCTGAGTGTATCGAGTCCTGTTTTCTTGAGGTCACTTCGCAGCACGCCTAATAGTTTACCAGCTTACGACAAGTTAATTCCTTTCTCAACTGGCATTTCAGAAATTTCGCAGCTATTTATTCTGATGAGTATCATCGTAGCTAAATATCGACAGTAAATACAAAATTTAACCCTGTTTAATTATGCAAATCATTCGTCAAAACCAATTTCCATAATGATTATACGTATCTATTGTAGGAAACGCGCTTATCAGAACAGTTTAAATTGTCGAGATAACAAAGAAAACGTTAATTTAGTGAACTCCGTGATAAATATAATTTATTTAATCAGATATTACGGAGAATTCATTCACAAATCTTATTAGCTCGGGGATGTATGGCACAAGTAGGCTTTGACATGGGTAACATTTAGGTGATCATGTTGTCAATAACGACTTGTGTGCAATGTTAACTATAACAATTAAAATGCTCTGCGCCAGGTCACACACCTCCGAGTTCCCCTACTACTACTACTACTACTACTACTACTACTACTACTACTACTACTACTACTACTACTGCTACTACTACTACTACTACTACTACTACTACTACTACTACTACTACTACGGCGGAGGCGGCAGTGGTGGTCGTATTGATTGTGGATGTGGCGGTTGCGGTGGCGGTGGGGATGCTGATGCTGATGATGACGGTGATGCTGCTGCTGCTGCTGCTGCTGCTGCTGGTGATGATGATGATGATGATGATGATGACGACGGTGAGGCTGATGATGATGATGACGGTGATACTGATGATGATCATGATGATGCTGATTCTGATGATGATGATGATGATGATAATGATGATGATGACGGTGATGATGAGGATGGCGGTGGTGATGATGATACTGATGCTGATGATGATGATGCTGATGATGACGGTGATGCTGATGATGATCATGATGGTGACGGTGATGCTGCTGCTGCTGCTGCTGCTGATGATGATGATGATGATGATGATGATGATGATGATGCTGGTAGTGACGATGCTGATGATGCTGATGAAGATGATGATGACGGTGATGCTGGTGATGATGATGATGATGATGATGTTGACGGTGATGTTGCTGCTGCTGCTGCTGCTGCTGCTGCTGATGATGATGATGATGATGATGATGATGATGACCGTGATGCTGCTGCTGTTGATGCTGCTGCTGCTGCTGATGATGATGATGATGGTGCTAATGATGGTTGCAAATTCCATGAAAACATGGCCACAAGCTATCAAAATTGAAATTGCAATAATGGTCAATTATAATAATAAAAACTGTTGCAGATTTTAATTCAGTGGCATGCCTAGTTCAAGAGACAATGAAAATAATTTGAACTTTGCTAATAGAAATATCTTATGAGGGCGATATTGGATACTGGATTTCTAAAAATAATGTATCAGCCTTATAAAATAATAATTATTCTATATATAAGAGTGCCGTGAGAATAGTTCGATCTTATTAAAATGAGGACCTAAAATTTTATGTTTCGTATTTTGAGTTAAATCATTTAATTCAGTCAATGATATAGAAGTGAAATTTAAACATGGGTCTGTGAACATTTCCCTATATAACATCCGTCATAGTTTTTAAAAGGTTTGTATAACAGGCTGATAATTTTCCGAGTAAATCCAATGGACATTTCCATTTTTAGCTATGCCCCGCCCATCACTAGCTAAGCTCCACCCACACCTCGCTCGTGTTCGGATCGATCGATCTCTGTACTCCCTGACTATCTATTTCAAGACAACTATACAGGTAAGCTGTTGAATATTTTGAAACTAATTTGACTGGGTGCTGTTGCTGCCTAAGGCAGCAACAACGCCCAGTCAAATTATTTTCAAAATATTCTACAGCATGTTTATTAAATAGCAAAGAATTACAAAGACATACAATTCATACAACGTGTCGCAGTATTTGTGATTTGGTGACGGTCGATATGGAACCTTTTGTGACGTAATGATTGTGACGTCATCATACACGCGCTGCGATGATTATGACGTCATACGAGGTCAGATGCGGGGTGGATACTCTGGAAAGGTGAACTCTCATGCATCCTACAACTAGACATGCATAGCAGCATGGTCCGCAGACGAAAGAAGGACGCATTGAAAGTTTTGGTTTAAAAGTCTTGCAGTGTTTCATTGTGAAGACACCTTGTTCGTGTTGGGATCGATCGATCTCTGAACTCACTGACTATCAATTTGCAGAAAACTATACAGGTACGCTGTTGAATATTTTTAAGCAAATAGCAACGGCGCCCAGTCAAATTTGTTTCAAAATATTCAACAGAATGTTTATTAAACAGTAAAGACATAACATTCGTACAACGCGTCGGACTATTAAGCGTTAAAGACGGAGTATATCAAGTCATTCATGACGTCATGATTATGATGTCATCCTTCACGTCACTGATTATGACGCTTGATCTCATAAACAGCAACAGGCTAGAGGACTGGGTCTGCACGTGTCCAGAATTTGAGGAATCGTCCAGTAGAACATCAGTTTAGAGACCCCATGTAGCGCTTAATCTTGACTTTTGAGAAAAAATACCACTTTCGTGACGAAGCCGGCCAAACCCGACCTCTGCAGTGGTCTTGGGGAATATCCATTTGTAGGCGAAGAGAATACTATTTTTTTGGATTTTCAACTGGAATGACTGGCTTGTTATCAAGCCAGTCATTCCAATGGTAAATTGTCAAAAAAATAGTGTTCTCTTGGCCTGTAAATGGGCATTTAATAAACAAATATTTTGCTTTCTAGACCAAATTTGGCCTTTAAAAGTCTAAGTATAGGCAGCAACAGCGTCCAGTCAAATTAGTTTCAAAATAGTCAACAGCTTATCAGTATAGTTTTCTAGAAATTGATAGTCATGGTGCTCAGAGATCGATCGGTCCCAACACGGGTGGCGTGTGGGTGGAGCTTAGCTAGAGATCTGGGCATATCTAACACTGGATTCCCCCATTGATATATATATATATATAGTTCGTGGAATTAGTGATAAATAACGCTGTGTATATAACCGGGATATATATTTTTTGAAGAATGATCGCATTTTATCTGACATTCATTTTTATAGCAACACTTTCTGCCAATAAATACGTTTAACGAGTGCTATTTTATAAGTAATTAACGACATACGCAATACGATCGTTTGATCATCAGAAACATACACGCACACCTTAGGGCGTTCAACTGGGAAATGTCACGCTGTCGCTTCTACTAACTCCTAAATGCAATCCTTTGTATGTATTATTGGATATGAACGTGTTTCCGTTTCGTAGGTTTAACTGGCGAGGGCAGGAATAGGTAGGCTCGCCCCTAAATCACGCTACAGTCGTGACTAGGTTTTCATATATGTGTACGTACTTAACCTAATAATGATTTTAATTTAGTCATTCAGTTTCATTCACGAATAGGTACACGTGCTTAGAAACACTTGAATTCCCATGACTCAGGTATATACACATTTTTGTAAAGAGTAGCAAGGACAAGTTTGTCCAATACCCGCGTCGGCGATATATATTTTCAGCAGGGCTTCTGTAAGATCAAAAGAGCGGGAAATGTGGAAACAATGTTGCTAAAAACTGTTGTTGTTCTGTTATAGTATTTGAGCACAAAATTGGCGCATACATCTTCGGGACCTCACGGACAAGCACCAACCCAAGTTCGCAAAAGATCGCGCTATTAGAGTTATTGGAAAATGCTTCAAAATGTCTATAATGTTGTTGAAAGCTGTTGCTGTCGCGTATTTGTCTTTGTCCAGAGAATTGACAGACCTGCTCGGGACTCCATGGGTAATCTTCCTGCGCAGGTTGGAGAAAATTTCCCCAGTAGAACCAGAGGTATTGAAGAATGCGTAAAAATGTCGATTTTGAAAATCGTTGCTGAAAGCTGTTGATGTTGCGTTTTAGCTCACATGTTCATGAACACATGGGCTTGCTTCCCAGCAAATTTGAAGAAAATCGCTACAGCAAAACCAGAGTTATTATAAATATCTTAAGCGGAAGAAGAGGAATAATAATAATAGCGACTCGGGTAAAAAGAACCATAGTCGTAATATGTTCTGGTGCATACGGTACAGTCCAATAAATGTACCCTGACAATTTCTAACTTACACTAACCGTGTGTTGGAATCGACTTGATGCATTGGAATCATAAATTCACAATAGCTAAATTCCAATTGATTTTACAGGTAAGCTGTTGAAGATTTTGAAACTAATTTGACCAGGAGCTGTTGTTACCTATGGTTAGTTTCAAAATAGTCGACATATTATTTATTAAATTGTGAATTAACCAATGGAGATACACTTTCTAGTTCGTGTATGGAAATACCTGAATGTCGATGGTATATGTATATAAAGATGTTACAAATAGTAAACTGACCCATAATATTACGCTATGCTCGTTCATAGTTTACACTCCACTGGGGAAAGCCAGTTTATCTATCAATAATATGACGTCATAATCTGTAACGCCAAATGTAGGCTGACGTCATGGTGACGATGATCATGAATGCCGTGAGTTAGTCCCATAAACCCTTACTAGTCCGTCAAGTTGTATGAATTGTATGTCTTTCCTATGTAAAACATTGTGTTGAATATTTTGAAACTAATTTGGCAGGGCGCTGTTGCTGCCATAGGCAAAAACACCCCAGTCAAATTGGTTTCAATATATTCGACAGCATACCTGTATAGTTTTCTGGAAATTGAGATTCAAGGAGTGCGGGAATCGATCGATCTCAAAACGAGAAACGTATGGATGGAGCTTAGCTGGAGATGGGCTGGGCATAGCTAAAACTGGATTTCTCCATTACGTGAAACAGATGTGAATATGAGCAATGCCAATAACTTAGCTATCCCGCACGCCTAGCAACAACAACACCACCCTCGCCAGCCTAGCGAGGCTGATGATCAGGGACAGGATAATTAATATCCACCTACCCTGTCCCGGGATCTTTTGGCAATGGACCATTCCATTTTTAGCTATGCCCCGCCCATCACTAGCTAAGCTCCACCCACACCTCGCCGTGTTGGGATTGATCGAACCCCGAATGCCCAGCTATCAATTTCATGAAAACTATACAGGGAAGCTGTTGAATATTTGTAACTAATGTGACTGGGTGCTGTTGATGCCTATGGCAGCAACAGCGCCCAGTCAAATTAGTTTCAAAATATTTAACAGAATATTTATTAAATCGTTAAGACATACAATTTGTACAACAACGCATAGCCCGTCTTCAAATACGCGTTCGTGACGTCCTTATCGACGTCATTCATGACGTCATTCATTATGATGTCATTTTACACATCATGTAGTTGATTATGACGTCATATGATGGGTGGGTACTCTGGAAAGTTGAGTTACAAGCAATCATCTTAGATGTATTTTCCTCACAGAATGATACCGTATGCATTCTTACATGTACGAACTCAGTAATGGCTTTGGTCAGGTACTTTAGGTTTAAGCGGGATTTTAGCTTATCCTAATAATCCTATGAACCCTGGCATATTGTTTATCATCTATTGCAGTCAGTATGTGAAAGCAAAACTCGATATATTTTAACCGTCTAGATATATGGTGCGCTGCTATTTAAATATTTGAAAAAATCTACTAATTACTATCAACATTCATTTGCTAGAATTTGAACAGCACGCCTCGTGCAAGTATTGAGGTTCGAGCTCACGCGAGCCGCAGGATATATCGCGTTCGCGTGCGTAGAATTTTAATGACTTTGTAAAAGATTAATGGTTTCTGTAGGCGAAAATTTAATTTAATTGTTCATGGCCGACGGCGTTGTCTCGCCCTTAGAGCTCTTAAATCTGTCAAAATACTGTTATTGGAATAAATTTGGTCCCTTCTTATACACACCTGCAATAAGCCTTAACTGTCTTGTGTCAACAGCGCCTCAAAGTCCTCAACATACTATTTGCTATATCAATTAAACATTTTAATGGTCAATATTTTTCAAGATATTTGAATTTTAGAATATTGTTTTATGTAAATTTACCACTGAATCTTTTTCGCCGGCTTGAGCATTGAAGGGGTAATGGTAAACAAATACAGTTTTTACTTAGCCAATGTCTATTTGCAGGTCGAGAAAAGAGTATTTTTTTAGAATTTCCCACTAGAATTACTGGCTCAGTTACCAGTAGTGGTCAGTATTCAAAAATGCTCTTTTCTAAACCTTTCAAATAACCTAGACGAAAAACTACTGTAAAGTTGTTTTTTTGGTTAGTTTGACCATTAAGAGGTCAAATTGACACAAGAAGTTAACCATTTAAAATTGTTAAAATTGTATACTTTTAGAGGCTTATAGCGTTGGCGTGAAAATGAAACGAAATCAAGCTTAATATATGATGATTTCAGGGATTCTCATAAGGGTTCGTTTGAGCATATATCCCCCAAAATGCAGCTTATGACAACCAGAAGTAGTGGAAGAGGGTCCTATGGGAACCCTGAAAATCTTGCAAGACTCAAAATATAAAGTAGTTTTATAGGCTTTTTGCACAAAAATATTTACAAAATCTACATTTGGCCACAACAATTCATAGTTGGGAGTCCTTGGTACCCTCGAATGTTAGCATTGATAAGAAATACTGCTTGCAACACCAGATTTCAGTAATTTTGGACCCCCCGATCTCAGGATATGGGGTCCTGGGGCCTCCACCATTTAGATGGCATGATTCATGAAAAACACTGGATGATTTCATTACGTATAAATTAATACAATTTTTTTAAGTTGTGAAATGATTTAGAGACACGAGTCCCTAATTCAATTTCACGACTAACAAAATTATAATAATTTGTACGTATTGCAGGAAATTATCATATGTGGAGATTTATTTGATTTCATTACATCTAGGTCCACAATTTAAGCCCTTAACAGTATACAATTTTAATAATTTTATTTTCAATCATTCCCCTGTGAATAGGCGCATTTAACGCGATCTTAACACACGGCGGTGGCTGTGGCGATCATGGGGATGGTTGTGGTTGTGGGTGTTGCTGTGGTGGTGGTGGTGGTGTTGGTGGTGGTGGTGGTGCTGTTGGTGGTGGATGCGGTGGCGGTGGCGGTGATGATGATGATGATGATGATTCTTGTGCTACTGTTGCGTTTACTGTTGATGATGATGATGATGATGATGATGATGCCGGTGGCGGCGGCGGCGACGACGACGACGACGACGACGACGACGATGATGATGATGATTATGATGATGATGGACGACGACAATGATGATGATGATGATGATGATGATGATGATGATGATGATGATGGAGGTGGTGGTGGTGATGATGATGCTGATGATGACGGTGATGCTGCTGCTGGTGACGATGACGATGATGGTGATTATTCTTGTACTATTGCTGCGTTTCCTGTTGATTATGATGATGATGACGACGACGACGGCGGCGACGACGGCGACGACGACGACGATGATGGTGATGATGATGATGATGATGGAGGTGGTGGTGATGGCGATGGTGATGATGATATTTACATCGTTGTGATCATGCATCTTAAACATTATTCATGTTGATGACGGTATATATGTTTTCAGAAAGACAACAACAGCCATTGTAATACAAGCCGTTTGATGTCAAACAGTTATCTCTCGCTTTCATTATACCTTTGTTAATTTAAGCAAGTCCACGTTGATTTTTAAAATTATATTTATTAATTATTAATATAAAAACATTTATTAAAATCACTATGCCAATTGTGATTCTAATTACATCTCATGTATCAATATAAATGAATAACTTTCATATTTGTATTGACAGTAAACATGTTTAACACGGATACCATATGTGCTTTTAAATGTATTCGCAAAAACAGATTGCCACTTAAAAGGCATTGGGCGTGGGATGTCGACATCCCTTTCGGGGTATCGCGGTGATGGTTCTCTAAGACGGGTTGTCTTACGACCGCCTGTCTTAAAGATCTGCCTTCTTTTGGGCCCAAAAGAATATGCCCTCTATAGACGAGTATTGCAAGATATGCATTAATTTGCATAAGCCATCTTTAGATAAAGGTTTGAGAGTTAGCGCATGAGCGAACATAGTTGTTTAAAATTTAATGTTATATTTAGACGAGTTATTACTTCTCTCACTCGATTTGTATATTCGTGTATCTTCGGGGCACGGGGTCAACGGGCCATTATATATCGCGTGCGTCAGTGGTCAGTTCTCGTGACCAATGCCAAATCCATTATCGTGTCGTTAAATTGGGAATAAAAATTATTTATCCCTTGATATAGTGATAGAGACGTCTTTCATCTTTAAACTAATGTAGTGGAAGTCGTCACGATGAACAGTTAAAGGGATGCTAATCTCAAATCAAATGTTGTATTGCACCGATAAATTATGGTATACAGATAGCATATCATTCATATTCTGTCACATTCCCTTATCTGTATCACAATTATCTGCTTTGTAGCGTCGCGTGAATGGTGAACAGTGCTCTCCACCGTTTTGTCTCCTCAAGCGATAGTTCGTGCTGTCATGCAAGTGCTAATACATTACAGTTTTTGTTAGGTAATGCTTATCTTTTTGAATATTGTGGAACTAATTTGAATTGAAGTTGTTGCTGGCTTAGGCAGCAACAACTTCCAGTCAAATTAGTTCCAAAATATTCAACAGCTTAACTGTATAGTTGCTTTTACACCACATTGTCACACTATAAATGGCACTTCTATGACTGAGCGTATATGCCGAGGCAGACACCCTATGGTGTTTTATGATTGGTTAAAAAATAAATCATGTCAGCCATCATAGGCTGTAGAAACGTAACAACATTAGGGTGCTAAGGCCCGAATATCTTTCTTTAGCGACATAATGACAAGCGCTAATATTACCCGCATATTTTATTAGTAACATATAAGATCACTTGAATAGCTATCAAGAAATGAGGTTAGTTAGCCTTTACTAGATCGATCAATTTTACGAGGGTTTGGGATAGGTTTGAAATTTCGAATTCCGATTTCCCTGAAGCACATTTTAAGGTAACTATGCAGTTAATCTATTAGCTATTTTGAAACGAATTTGACTGGGGCCTATTGTCGCCTATTCCCGCAATAGTTCTCTAAAATATACGTTTTCAACTATTCAACATAATGATTAGTCGATTGCAATTTCATCAAAGATATGCAATTCGTATATTTTCGTGACGGACATTTCGAGTTTCGTGAATGAGCTTCGTCATTTTGATTGAGATATCCGCTAACCAGTGATGTAATTGATTATGACGTCAGGTACTTGAGTGACAGATCGGACCCCTCCATTATTTATTACCGTTCTATGTCTAGTTGGTAGATGTGGTAGAGTGCAGGCGTGTCGCCATCATTTTTGTTCTAAAACTCCGCGTCGAATCCGTGTTTCAAGCATACAAATAACTTGAAATAGAGGAATCCAGTTTAGCTATAGCTCGCCCATCTCACGTTAAACTCCACAACGTTTTGCCCACATCGATCGATAACTGCACTCCTTCCTATATACCAGCAACTACTGGTGGTGGTGGTGGTGGTAGTGGTGGTGCTGGCAGTGGTGGTGGTGGTGGCGACGGCGGTGGTGGCGGTTGCGGTGGCGGCGGCAGTTGCGGCGGCGGCCGCTGCGGTTGTAGTGGTGGTGTTACTGTTGTTGTTGTTGTTGTTGTTTGTGGTGGTGGTGGTGGTGCTGGTCGTGGTCGTGATCGTGGTGGTGGTGGTCATCGTGGTCGTGGTGGTAATGGTGGTGGTGGTGGTGGTGGTGGTAGTGGTTATATGATTAAACGCACTGGCTCAGGATCTCCCAAGGTTGGGAGATATTTTTTATTTATTTTATGGTCTGAGATTTGTTATGTTTGTTTGATAGAGGCGGTATGGCCTATAAAATATGAATAATATATATCATTCATTCTGAAGGTTTTTGAAGTGGTGGTGGTGGTGGTGATGGTGGTGCTGGTGGTGGTGGTAGCGGTGGTAGTGGTGGCGGTGGTGGTGGTAGTGGTGGTAGTGGTGGTAATATTTTGAAATTAACTGCACTTGGAGATTTTGCTACAAGTCAAAGTATTCACAAATTATTCAGCTGTATTAGCTGTATAATTACCCTGAAATTTAGTTTCCGAGAACTCGGGTTTCAATATGTTAAAATGTATTCCATCACGAAAATGAAGTCGGAGGACATTGGCTAGAGATGGGCTAGCCATGTGTTTCTCGACAGACCGCCAGTTGTAACCATACCCCCGCGCATCGCCAGCTAAGCTATACCAACACCTCGTTCGCGTTGGGATCCATCGCTGAACTCACTGACTATCAATTTTCAGAAAACGGCACAGGTAAGTTGTTGAATATTTTGAAACTAAGTTGACTCGCTGCAACAGCACCCAGTTAAATTAGTTTCAAAATATACAACAAACTGTTTATTAAATAGTAAAGACCTGCATAGAATTCGTAGAACAACTCTTAGACCGCCACTAATTACCCGCTCTTGACGAACGCATCTGCGCCATTCATGACTTCATTGATTATGACATCATCCTATACGTCACGTAGTGGTTTATGACGTCAGGCAATGGATGAATAAACTGGAAAGGTCCAATCTCGTAGAGTATCTGCAGCGATATCGCCATTTTAACCGCATCATCCCAGGAAATGAGACAGTCAAACAATTAAACAAATGACACCAAGTCACCTTTCCTGTGTATCCATCGATCATCTGACGTCATATGACGTCATAATCAGCTAAGCGGCAGGTGGGATGACATCAAAATCATGACGTCATAAATGATTATATTTGGCCCGTCTTTAACTCTGAATAGTCCGACACGTTTGTACGAATTCTATGTCTCTACTATTTAATAAACATGCTGTTGAATATTTTGAAACTAATTTGACTGGACGCTGTTGCTGCCATATGCAGCAACAGCGCCCAGTCAAATTAGTTCCAAATTATTCAATCGCTTACCTGTATTCTTTTCTGGAAAGTGCTAGTCAGGGCCCTCAAAGACCTATCGATCCAGGCACGGGCGAGGCGGGGTGGAGCTTAACTAGAGATAGCATAGCTATACATGGAAAGTTCCATTAGTATAGAAGTTAAGCACGACATCCTCGAACATAGAGCCATATGGAAAAATCTCGCGAGATGTATACGTAACGTTGTACACTTGACTGCGTAGCAAATAAAGACCATCGCGCGGCGTGTTCGCCCATGGATGCAAACATAATTTTTTACGTCGATACTGAAGACAGTAGAGTTTTTGGCATTTATTAAAGTTCACATGTGTTGGTTTTAAGTTTTTTGTATTGGGTTCAGTTAGATTTAAGAGTAATTTTAACAATTTTAACCCGAAATGGACCATTCCTGTTTATCCATCAATCATATGCCGTCATAATCAACTACATGACGATGACGTCATACTCATTTACGTCATGAATGACGAAGATATGGTCATCACGGACGCTTAATTGATGACGGACTAAACGTTACTGTACGAAGTGTATGTCTTTAGTATTTAATAAAGATTATGTTGATTATTTTGAAACGACACACATTTAAATTGGTTTCTAAATATTCAACAGCTTGGCAGGTATAGTTTTCTGGAAATTGATAGTCAAGGAATTCAGGGAATTGATGAAACCCAACCCGGGCACACTGAGGTTGGAGGTTAGCTAGAGATGGGCAGTGGGGCGGGGGGGGGGGGGGGTAGAGGGGTGTGGGTGTGGTAGCCAAACCTGGATTCCTTTATTTCAAGGTGACTATACTGGTAAGCTGATGACTATTTTGACACATAGTTGAGAGGACCGTGTTTCTGCCAACATCCTAGTCACGCTAGTTTCAAAGTATTCGGGAGGAATTGTACATTGTTCTCGGAGATGTTGGCCTCGCTTGCAAAAGTGTATGTGCTCTATCTAAATCGAGATGGGTGAATGGGTTGAAGAAATAAATGTAGCTTTATATCTTAAGTGTCGGCTGTATTGTGCCACTCTCCCCATTAACACTCATACAAACCAAAAAGGCTTCTACAGTTGTCTTGTGAAATGTCTATTTGCAGACCCAGAGAAGGCTATTCTTGAAATTTTACCAGTGGAATGACTGGCTCGATAAGCGCGCCAGTCATGTTAGAGGTAAATTTTCAAAAATAGTCTTCTCTTGGTTTGCGAATGGATATTTTCTATGAGAAAATTGGAATTTTCTTTTAAAAATTTGAGGGTTAAAAGGTTACCTCGAGTCTCAGATCTTCAGCAATAAGCGTTGGAGATGAACAATGGGACAATTAGTACAAACGGATCATAATCCCAAATCTTAATATCAATATCAGTGACTCCCATACCATTACAATAAGCATTATGTAAGTATTGGCTTGCAATACATGTCCCCTACCTGGTGATAAAAATCTTTAGAGATTGACAGTCAAAAACTCCATTAAAAATTTTCAGAAGCAGCTGAAACTCAAACCTGATCTGTACCTTCTCATAGCATAGTAAAAACCAAGTTTCAGTTATATATGGTGAACAACGAAAAAGTCTTGAAAGCTGATTTGTTTATATTTCATAAGTCAAAAGGGGACATAACTCCATCAAAAATTGACGCAAACGCCTGAAACTCGAACTTGGTCTTTATTTTCCCATAACAAACCAATGGATCAATTCTCAGTTGAATATCTTGAAAGACTGCGAGAAAAGGGGCGGAAAACTAAAAGATTTTGTCTTTCGAAAGACGAAAGGGGGTATAACTCCAGGACAAAAACTGACGAAAATGTCTGAAACTGGAACTTGCTCTGTCGTAAATTCCATGCATTATCTTAGGGGTATCGAGTACAGTAGCTTTCATAATTTATATTGGAATATCAAGTATATGTAAAATATTGCGCAATTGGTAGTGCACTCAGGATATATTTGATGTTCAGACTGCAAAAGAATCTCTATTTGCTATATGTGCTGGTACAATAGATAACCATGTACTGTAATACTCCACAAGCTAAATGCTAATCTGTTCCGGACACTGCCACTGATAGCACATTATCGTGATATTCTGAAATACGTTTACTTTCTGGTCGATAAACGGACATGGATTGTATTTTCGTAAACATTTGAAAGGTTTGACGAATGATCTTGGCTGTCAACATGGTACACGGTCTGCTGTTTTAGCTATGCCCCGCCAATCTCTAACTAAACTTGACCCATACTTTGGCCGTTTTGGGAATGATCGATCGCTGAACTCCTTGGATTTCCAGAAAACTATACAGGTAAGCTGTTGAATATTTTGAAACTAATTCTATTGGATGCTGTTGCTGCCTATGGCAAAATATTCAACATCATGTTTATTAAATAGCAAAGACATACAATTCGTACAACGTGTCGGACTATTAATCCCTAAAGACGATTTATTGTATCGAATTATTCACGACGTCAGCCTACACGACACTTAGTTGATTACGACGTCATCTGTTGGACGGATACATTGGAAAGGTGAATTAGGGTGTGGCGAGTCCATACCCTTCCATGCGTTTAAAATGTCTAAGGCAGCCTCTGCCCCAGTCAGCCCCACCCTAATTGCGTATTGAATCAGCTATATATAATACACTCTTCGCGACTATGTGCGCTCTAAAACCGACGAGTGTGTGCGTGCGTCTGCGTCATTGACCCGAAACCAGACAATTAGGCGTACGTAAAGCTGTCGCATATAAATCTTTTTTTTATTACCCATAGTGAGCGCATAGAGAAATAATAGACACCGCAACGGCAAACAAAGAGTGATCATATACTTAGCGAGTATAACGAAGTTCTTTGGTTGTATCATCTCATAGAAATTTATTTAAAAAAATTGCCATTGAATATCTCGACGTAGCCTCTGTGTGGTGTATCTGTTGTATTGCTCATGCTCAAAGTAGTGCGATATGCATATAGCTTCAAACCCGCTCCGGGGGACCTTTAGGTATTTCCTTGAAAAGGTAACGCATTGTTACCTGTTACTCCCCAGAAAAGATGGTATATTTTGCCCCACGTAAGGTTCATACGTCATCCCAACGGAGTTTCGCGCATTGGTCTTACGTTAAAGCCAAGGCATGGTTTCGTTTCCATTTCACTGTACGGATGACGGTATCTTAGCCCAGTGAGAAACTTCACGTTGGGATATCGAATAAACTACCTTAGTCCTCCGATAGTCCGACGTATTATTGTTTACTGGATCGCTCGCAAGTAGATTGATCAGATAAGGGGGAATCTAGGAGGTTATTTACGGGGGTGGGTGGGGCTGGTGGTTGTGGTCGGTTGGGTGTGTGGAGGGGTTGGTGGCTGGCGCGGATGTGAGGGGGGGGGGGGGCTAAGGTTGTTGGAGGGGGCGGGGGCATACACAATTTCAAGGGAGTTAACTCTTAAAAAATGTTCCATTCAAGTTCAGTTGCTAAGTGGGTCGGGGTGGGGGTGGGCCGTGTCCCCGAGTGCACCCCCATCCCCTTAGATCTGCGGCTGCAGATAGCATATATGAGCATTTTTTATATATAATCCTGTACACACATAATACTGAAAATCTGAAAATTGTGGCGAAGAAAGAGCGTTGCGTTCCTCCGCTAGCTCTGCTAGCATTGAAGCCAATTGTCTGGATGCGTGGGTCCATGGGTCCATGAGTCGGTAAACCGATGGTTAACCAATGATTTGACATGTGACTCTAACACTAAGTCTTAATACGTCATGTTTAGCTGCTGTAGGACCGACAGGAAGCGTCTGAATGCAGGATTCCAGTTTCTCAGTTAATCTTATGACGTCATAATCAACTACGTGACGTTCGAATGAGGTCATAATCAAATACGTCATGAATGAGCATTTCAGTGATGACGGACTAAGCGTTGTTCTACGAATTGTGTCTATTTAATAAACATGCTGTTGAATATTTTGAAACTAATTTGACTGGGCCCTGTTGCTGCCATAGGCAGCAACAACACCCAGTCAAATTAGTTTCAAAATATACAACAGCTTGCCTGTGTAGTTTTCTGGAAATTGATTGCCAGGAAGTTCTGGATTCGATCGATCCCAATACGAGCGAGATAATTTTGTTGATAATAGTGATATGAAATAGGACCTCGTTTCGGATCATCTATATTTAACATGGTCCAAGTGGACTATTTGGACCTCTAATCTATATCATAAATGCCTGCGGTGTTGTAAGTTCGTGTCGTTCTACCACATTTCCACTCGCTCGTATATTATATGGACTGGAGGCGTTTATATTGCCATATTTCATTATGAATATAGCTGTACTTTGACATAGACTAGCTAAATAACTCGGAGTGTGTCAAGGACACATACGAAAGTTTCGTCCAGATGCTTTGCATCAGTAGTTTGCCTTGTTCCCATATAACTATAGATCACTTGTTAATTTCACAGATGACTTGGTGAGTACAAGGAGCCTTGGGGTCAAATCATAAAATGACTATAACTTCTGTCTAGACACGCAACAAAGCAACACATCTTCATTGGTAAGCATCTAACCGTATACCCTTCCATATTCCAGCGATATTCATAACCGTTTGGGGATCATTCGCACCAAGTCTAATTAACTTTTCGCAAGGTCTATGTATACAGAACTGGATTAAACCTATTTGGGGCCCAGGGATAATTAGGTGTGAGGGAAATTGCTCGGGTGCGTAAATGAAGTAATGGATGCTGCGATTGTTCCTTCTACTACTACTACTACTACTACTACTACTACTACTACTACTACTACTACTACTACTACTACTACTACTACTACTACACCTGACACACCGATAATGAATTCGTTGTGTTTGTGTTAAAATTGTGTTGACTATTTTGAAACTAATTTGAATGGAAGTTGTGCTACCTTAGGCAGCGCCAACTTGCACTTAAATTGGTTTCAAAATATTGATCAGCTTATGTATGTCATGCCTGTAAAAGTGAGATACTGTGATTACAGGGTCAAATGTGTAAAGTGCAATAAGTGTTTTTAATATGGAGGAGCCCTTATTTTTCGGTCCCCTGGGGATGAACCCCGTTAGCCCTTGCCTTAACCAGGTTCTGTATGTTTACATCTTAAGTGGGTCGATTATTATGGTGATATCGAGACAAGATACACGGAAGTACATTAAATTGCACCACCCATACGATTATGCATATCCGTTAAATTTGAAGAGAAATAAATAAATATGTGCTTATTGAATGAACATTTGCTGGCCAAGAAAATACTATATTTGAAAATGTGTCACTAGAATGCCTGGCTCGCTTACTGAGCCAGTCATTCCAGTGGGGAATTTATAAAAATAACCTTCAAATTGGCATTCCTTCGGAACATTGCGGAAGCCGGTTTCGGGCGTCTGCGATATGAAGTGTTGACTCCTCTTGTGTCAGCTTAACCTTTCTAACATAGTCTCTGACGCGGTTGTTGAGGAGTGCCCATTTGCAGGCCAAGAGGAGACTATTTTTGAAATTTTACCACTGAAATGGTCATTCCAGTGGTAAAATTTAAAAAATAGTCTTCTGTTGGCCTGAAAATGAGCACTGACTAAGCGGAAATTCTGATTTACTTGACGCTTTAATCGTCTAAAGCCGACTAAAACACGCTCCTAAAAACTGTTTTCCTAATTTCTAATGGTAAGTTTACAAATATCGTATTTTTAGGCCAGCAAATGGTCAGTCACTGAACAAAAATTTGAATTTTCTTGAGAAATCGTGGTATGTTATACGGTTAATCGATAAAAGTAGGATTTCGAGCGCTTTAATGAGCTGTTGACATACGAGGGGCTACAGGTCGGATTTACGACATCTTTATAGAAACGTTATTTGGAAAACCAATGCAGCAGATAGACTTTGATCAAAAGTGTTGTCTGCGAATGTCTAGTCGTAAGACTAAGACCGGTGACGGGGTTTTGGTGATGGGGATTTGGTTGGGTTTGATACCGAGGACCGTAAGGTGCATCTATTCATTTACCACTCACGGGTAGTATTGTTTTAGAAAACTGAGTGAGGATCACTTGTGTATGTGTCATGTTGACATCGGCTCTGCAATTTTAACCTTCGAATTTATTCAAGAACATTTCAGTTTTCTCATAAAATATGCCCATTTGCAGAGCATAACTATTTTTGAAAATTTACCATTGGAATAACTGGCTTGATTATCGAGCCAGTCATTTCACAGGTAAATTGTCAAGAATAGTCTTTTCTTGGTCTGCAAATGATGATGATGATGGTGGTGGTGGTGGTGGTGGTGGTGGTGGTGGTGGTGGTGGTGGTGGTGGTGGTGGTGGTGGTGGCGGTGGTGGTGGTGGTAGTGGTGGCGACGACGACGACGACGGCGACGATGACAACGGCAGTGATGATGATGATGATGATTTTGTAAAAGAACTATAGTGAACAACTTACCAGGTATTACTAGTCCACATGTCATCGGTATAAAAAGCCATATCACAATAATTAATCCTAACGGTATTGTTTCACTTAGCATTCCCATTTTTAAAACTATATTCCAACAACACACATCTAATAAAAGCCTTTAAGAAGAATTATTTTGTGTTTCACAGAGTTACTTAGTATTGGCGTCATTCGGTTTCTGCTAGAACCAAGTATAGAGGTGTGTTACGGTAAATAACTTCATCGGAAGACCCTTAAAGCCATACGCGATACAACGTATTTATATAATACTTTGTAATATTTGTCATCATCCTACTCATCGTTTCCTGCAAGCCACATCACATATGACTAACTAACTATTGATCCGTGAGTGCACTTCAATATTTAATTTTACTATTAAAACATAAAAAAATTTATAACTTGCCATTCACAATATCCGTACGCACGCCGTTATTTCATATCCTCAACAGCAGCCTTACTGCTTTGATGCCCCTATATATTACGCACGAACTTTTTTGTACATATATAAAGATTTCTGTTACGTTTGATAAATTAAAATCGACACGCGGGTGTGTACTTTACGGCGACGATGTACAATTCATTCACCACGCGCGGAGACTTGCCTTGCGCTATTAGCGGGGTCTACAAATGAACGAAGACAGCATTCTTATATTAATACACGCACACACCTGTATAGCCAAACTACATCAATTGTTCATCATCATATATAGGGCCTACCTTTACTTTCCCCGGAAGCTAACGGAAGACAGCCCGCCTAGCTAACGTGTGCCTTTATGATTAGTGTATGTCTGACTACTTTACGATCTATACATGGAGCCTGTATGAATATTCAGTTATGGATGGAGATTAAACGGTGTCAGAATATAACATAAAATATGATAATGTGTATAAAATTGTAAAATTGATGTTTGTTGTTTGCATATCTTGTTAAAGGGTTACTATTATAAATGTGTGTATAATTTCATAGATGAGGCAGGCTGTTCATGTGTGATGCTCCAGTTCCAGCAAATTGTAGTAGAACGATGATGCTGGTGATGATGATGATGATGATGATGATGATAATGAAGATGATGATGGTGGTGGTGGTTGTGGTGGTTGTGGTGGTCGCAGTGGTGGTGCTTGTGGTGGTGGTGGTGGTGATGGTGGTGGGGGTGATGGTGCAGGTGGTTGCAGTGGTGGAGGTGGCGGTGGCGGTGGTTCACGGTTGCTGTTGTCGTTGGTGGTGGTGGAGGTGGTGGTGCTGTGTGTGGTGGTGGTAGTGGTGGTGGTGGTGGTGGTGGTAGTGGTGGCGGTGGCGGTGGCGGTGGCGGTGGCGGTGGTGGTGGTGGTAGTGGTGGTGCTGGTGGTGGTAGTGGTGGTAGTGGTGGCCATACACGTATTGCGTCATAAGTGAACAATATGCCGGATCATTCATATACATATCAACAGTTTCGAAAAAGTCTAAAAGGCAATGTTTCTAATGATGATCCCGAAGAGTTGCCCATCGGTGAAACGGGGATTCTGCGTTTTATCCATCCTAAACATCTCCGCGCAGAGAGCCGCTACATCTTTCCTTATCCCTCCGCGCAGAGAGACGCCACATCAATCCTCACTCCTCCGCGCAGAGAAACTCCACATCCATCCTCACCTCTTTGCGCGGGGAGACGGCACATCCATCCTCACCCCTCCGCGCAGAGAAACGCACATCCATCCTCACCCATTTGCGCGATGAGACGGATGAGTCCCTGACTGCCCATGTCTCTGATACATATGCATACATGGGTAAAATCTGTCTTGACTTTGTTGTTGAAGAGATTCCCACTATCGAGCCCTTCTGCAGCTATAGGAATACGATTAGCTCTCTCTTTCTCTCTCTCTCTCTCTCTCTCTCTCTCTCTCTCTCTATCCCTCCCTCCCTCCATCCATCTCTCCCTCTCTCTCTCTCTCCGCCCCCCCCCCCCGTTCCTGTCCATAACAAATGGTCACAGCTCCGTCTCCACTTCGCGAATAGTGTCCTAGTCATGCGCCGTAGTGCAGTCTACCACTATTGCATTGAATGTGTGATGGAGATTTCTTTACCATTAAGGTAGTAAATGATGTCAAATCTATTCATCACTAGGCAGGTCCGTGTTTTATGCCAAATTTGAATAGTGTTATGTTGAAATAACGAGTATCTGCGCTTTAATCGCAATTATAATATGTCGATTTATACAGGAGATATTGTCGACACCTGTTAAGTCTCGATTAATGACTTTCTATCTTCCTGGCACGCGGAAGCAGACGATGAAAAAAAAATCTATTAACTATATCGCTGTTGCAAGCCATAAAACAATAGTTTCAATCAGCAAAATCTTTTGAGGTGCTGAATATTTTGAAAACTATTTGTTTGAAAGTTGTTGATGGCATAGCCACCAACAACTTTCAGTCAATTTGATTTCAAAATATTGAGCAAGTCTAGAGATATAACCCTTGGAATATGTCGTCTGCAAAAACACAAAATCCGGATCCATAGAAATTTATTATACAGAACAATACGATACGATTTTACGACACCCACATGTTTTATGCAATGACATGTGGAACATGCATAACATTAATTGTGTGGAAAAGGGGGGTGGTGAGCATTATACTTGAATCAGTATCAACAGTAAATACCATACGGCTGTTCTTGTCATCGTTGTTGTTGTTGTTTTAGTTTTTGTTGTTGTTGTTGTTGTTGTTGTTGTTGTTGTTGTTGTTAATCTTGAGTTTTTTGGGGTTTTTTATAGTTCTCTTCTGTGCAATGGCTGTCGTCGTTATTGTCGTTGTCGTTGTTGGCTTCATTCTCGCAAGCCTTGATAGCTTTATCCTAGATCACCGAGCCAGTCATTCTAGTGGTAACTTTTAAAATAATACACTTCTCTCGGCCTGCAGAGAGACAGTGGCTGAGTAAAAACTGTAATTTGTTTTACTATTACCCCTCAAGCCGGTGAAAATAAATTCAGTGGTAAATTTACACAAAAACCTGTCTTGAAAAATATTGACCATCAAAAGTGTAAGTGATATATCTAGTAATATTTTAGCGTCTTGAGGCGCTGTTGCCACAAGAGGGTTACAATATATTATGCAATTGATGTCGTCATATACATTTTGTCGTTTCTGTCGTCCCGTCATGTAACACCTTTGATGATTTTGAGCGCCGACAGTTAGTGGTCTATTATTTTAACTGAGACCGGCGAAGTATCCAGACATGTTTAAGAATTTTTTAGATCTTTCAAATTGGATTTATAATACATGTCATCCACAAGATGAGCGGGGTTTATAATGCACCCCCACCCACCCCGCCTGGCATCTCAACTTTCTTGTTATTTTCTGATACCGAACTTCCTATTGATTAAGAAAAGACATGGAATATTTTGCTTCCAGATGTACCTCCTCCAACGTATTTAACGGATTTTTATCCTGGAAAAGCTATTTTCTCGCAAAATCTGGGCTTAGGTGTAAGATAATATCTCACAAATAATGTTCGCTTGAATGGATCTCCATAAAAATGGGATATATATGGCGATAACGGGCGTGAGGTTGGAGAAATCAAGAAACTTATACAAATAAATTGTCCCAAATTTTGAAGTTAATTTGTCCGCGTGCTGTCGCTGCGTATTGCATTTTCAAAATATTCAACAGCCGGTTTATTAAATAGCAAAGACATACAATTCGTGATGGCATGAGCAATGAACTATTCAAATATGCAAGGGATATTATCTCAAAACAGATCACGCACATAATCAAATCAGCTTTCCTGCACCACCTTCCCATTGATGTTGTAGGGTAAGGCACCTTTATCGTGCTGCCCATGCCCTAGAAGCCACCTGCATCTTCCCACCCCCTTGACACCCCCCCCCGAGACCCCCTTGACACACCCACCTCAACCCCAACCCGGCCACATACACACACCCCCAACCACACAACCAATCTGTGGCCCATTGTGCGCCTCAACAGCATAAGGAAAATCCCGTCCAATGTTCTATGCCGCATCAGAGACAAGATCGATGACTTCACGCCGGAGCATGGCAAGGTGGTTTCAAATGTGGACGCAGCAGCACAGACATTGTATGGGTTCAATGCATGGTTGTGTCGGTAGTCATGTCCAAACACTGGGACTTCCACAAAATGGGCATTACCATGCCACGAGCCTTCGACACAATTACACGCTCAAAGATCCTAGACTATTACGGCAGGCCAGTTGCAATGAAGACGAGCTACAACTAGTGAGACTACTACACCAAGCTGAGAGCACGAGTCGGGTCACGGAAGGGTGTAGAGTTTGAGATATCAATCGGCTCCCCACAGAAAGATGGTCTATCCTCTGTGCTTTTCACCGGTTACCTTGCTGCTGCATTGGAATCAGTGCGGGAAAATTCCATAAGAGCAAACCCCCAGTGTTCATACTAACATAGCTTTTCAGTCCTTCTAAAAGATATGCGCTTGATAAAAAGACTACGTTTATACAATGCAATCTGCGTATCCTTGGTGTTGTATAACTGTAACAGCTGGACAGCTCCAAAGGCAGATCTAGACAAACGTGATGCTTGCCATCGCAAACACCTACGCACCACGCACTGGGTACCGATCGCTAGACAACATAGTTTCCAATGATGCACTATGCAAGATGTGTAATACGTCAGTAAATGTCGCCCAGCAGCGATGGTTCATGTTTGCTCATGTACTAAAGATGGCCGAAGACACACCAGCACATGGCGACTTGAAATTCACCATACTGGAAGCCAGCACATATAAAGCTGGGAGAGGACGCCATTGCGTAAATATGCTAAGTATGCTACAAGGTGACCTCACGAAAGTAGGACCCGGTACACCCAAATCAATAAATGAACCTCAGGAAGCTAAGGATTTCGGCTGAGGACAAGACACAGTGGGCAAAAGCGAAGAAGTATTGATTCCAGCTGTAGGAGGTTTCTACTACTATTACTACTACTATTACTACTACTACTACTACTACCACTACTACTACTGCTACTACTACTACTACTGCTACTTATGCTGCTGCTGCTGCTGCTGCTGCTGCTACTACTACTACTACTACTACTACTACTACTACTACTACTACTACTACTACTACTACTACTACTACCACTACTACTACCACTACTACTACTACTACTACCACTACTACTACTGCTACTACTACTACTACTGCTACTTATGCTGCTGCTGCTGCTGCTGCTGCTGCTACTACTACTACTACTACTACTACTACTACTACTGCTACTACTACTGCTACTACTACTACTACTACTGCTGCTGCTGCTGCTGCTGCTGCTACTACTACTACTACTACTACTACTACGACTACTACTACTACTACTGCTGCTGCTGCCGCTGTTGCTGCTGCTGTTGCTACTACTACTACTACTACTACTACTACTACTACTACTACTACTACTACTACAGCCGTAGAATAAAGGAATCATACATACATGCAATTCGTAAAACTTGACGGACTATTTAGCGCTTAAGACTAACTAAATCACGTCTTTCATGACGTAATTGATTATGACGCCTGCCTACTTATGACGTAGTGAATTATGAAGTTCTATAATTGATTGCAAAACTGGATTCCTCCCTTTGTTCCCAAACAGTTCGGGTCAGTGATGATATCACTAGAGGTCAAACCGCTGTTTCCAGTTTAGCATCATGAAAAGCGCATTGGCAAATGGCATAATTTCATGTATTTAATGAAAGTTTGAAATAGGAACACGTACTTAAATTAGGGTAATGAATAGCGATTCAAAATGTTCGTTGTGGTAGTCTCTACAATTTCGAACACTATTATTATAAATCGGGTGAAAAACTATGTCAAAAGCTTATCACTCTTATCCCATGCTTAAATTCAAGCAACTGTGCTGTTGCTATCATTGTTAGTTGAACTGTTTTTGGTCAGTTCTCGATCGTATCACGCCCTTTCCTGTGTAAGAACTCAACCCGTACCACCTGAATTCCCATCCTTATTTACTACTAGTATCACAGCTATTATTCTAGGTTGGTGTTGAGATATCCGAGTTAGTGCATGGCCTTCTTGGAAATATCCATCTGAGAGACAACAGGCTATTTCTGTTAGCTGAGTTAAACTCTTGGTACAGGTAGAGTTGCTAAGTCTATATTTTTTCTGACGTTGTACGTTTGTAACTCTGTTACTATGTCGTCCCTAAATGTTGACCAAGTTTCTGTACTTACGCCAGGGCCTGCCTCATAGTCGTTTGATCTTTGCTCTATGAAATTAAATATTACACGAAAACGCACCTTATCTTATATTAACCATACCGGTGATCCATCCATGCAATTTCCAGCTTTTTATCATGTCAGTTACAAAGGATATTCAGGATTTATTAGCTAACTGTTGATACATTTCTACACCCTATGATGGCTGTCATGATTTACTTTTTAACCTATGAGAAAAAGCCTAACATGTCTACCTCGGTATATACGCTCAGGTGTAGAGTTGCCAGCTATGGTTTGGCAATCTGGAATAAAAGCCGCCACAATAGGCAAGCCGTTGAATATTTAAAAACTAATCTGACTGGAAGTTGTTGTTGCCTAACAGCTTTCAGTTAAATTAGTTTCAAAGCATTCAACAAGATGATTGTTACATAATACAGAATGCAATACATTGGCACTTATATGACATCACGCGCTATCGCTAGAGGCGACAACATGGTTGCGACAAATGTTGAACATTTACGCGATATTACAAAGTAGATAATTCTGATATGGATAAGTGAATGTGACAGGCTATGAATGATATGGACTCTTTAAAGGATAACTAATCTGAACTCTTGATGACTATTCAGGTAATCTAATATGTCAGTCATAAACTATGTAGGTAATGTTAAACGTTTCATCATAACGCTAAAGGGAGATATTCGGGCTTTAGTAGCTAAACGTTTCTCCATTTCTACATCCTATGATGGCTGTCATGATTTACTTTTCAACCAATCCGAAAAATCCTAGTTTGCCTGCCTCTGGATATAACTCAGTCATAGAGGCGCCAGCTATAGTTTGGCAGTGTGGGATAAAAGCAATCATACAGGCAAGCGGTTGCATATTTTGAAACTAATTTGACTGTAGGCAGCAGCAACTTCCAGTCAAATTAGTTTCAAAATATCCAACGAGATGAATATTACATAATAAAGAATGTAATGCATTGGCACTTACATGACATCGCACTCTATCCCTTGAGGAGACAAAATGGTGGCGCTCACTGTTCAACATTTACGCGATATTACAAAGCAGATAATTGTGATACAGAAACGGGAATGTGACAGGATATGAATGATCTGGAACCTATAAACCACAATCTATCGCTGCAAATTAACATGTGGGAAGAGATTAGCATCCCTTGAGATGGAAATTATTCCGATGTTAGAAAATGTAAAATGTTTCGTTGTATGGATGCCCGAATGTGTGTTCGTTTGCGTGATCTCAGTGAACAGTTATATCATTTGAACATATTTAACACTGTATTGGCGCTATTGTTAATTATGCGTGTATGTCACATGACGCGCGCATGACGTCTACCACTATCAGAACGCTATTTCTCGATATATCGCGTTCCGTGTGCACAATGTATCTCGATATAATCTAAAGTAATATCGTGCATTCGGAGGCGTATGTGCGGTGGCGGTAGGATCAGAAATCCGGTCTGTGGGTTGCTCATATACGGCCTATTGTCGTGGGAGAATGCGTCGTATGCATCATATTATATGCTTTCTCCTATATGTATCTCTTTATTAATTACAGCCTTGTGTACCGATTATACAAATGTTTGTTCCGTTCATGTAAATTAATTAATTATCGAAAATTATAATATTTTGAATTTAAAGTTATACATGGCAGATATTAGGATAGTTTTTGTTAGACTACGTGTATTCGTATAGATGTTAACATTTTTACATATTCAATTCGCCTGAAGGTTTCCGCAATTTCAGATGCATAGAGTATTGAGTACGGATGTTGTTGCTTTCCACTGAGACCAGATATTGTACGTTCATTTTAACGCGGTGTAGTAGCTTTTGCTTATTAATTTTACCATCGGCCTGTAATTGGAAAAGCGTCTGTCTGTCTTTCTGTCTGCTTGCTCGCCTGCTTGCCTGTCTGCCCGTCTGCATATCTGCCCGCCTGCCTGTCCGTCCACCCGCCCACCCGCCCGGCCGCCACCCGTCCACCCACCCGCCCGCCCGCCCGCCTGCCCGACCTACCGACAGCCAGCCAGCCCACCCGTCCGTCCGCCCGTCCATCCGTTTGTCTGTCTGGAGATGTATCTAAAGAAGTACTGGTCCGAGTTCGCTCAAATTTTAACACAACGAAGGAAGTTGACAGGCAAGCTCAAATTTTAACACACCGAAGGAAGTTGACAGGCAAGCAGATGTCTAGACAAGCGTCCTAATCCGGATTTGGTTCAAATTTTAACACACGAACGAGTATGACAATACACGAGGATTCAACAACGTTGGGCATGATCCAGAAAAATCCCGACAATCCAAACAAACCCGGAAAATCCGAAAAATCCGAAAAAGTGGAGAGGGACATAATCCGGAAAAAAAATCGGGGAAAATCCTCAAAGTCTTTGCATTGTGATAAAAAAATGGGAGGAAGAGGATCTGCAATTTCTGATTGCTCTTGTTGAATATTATTCTGACTCAGGAATTGTTTAAGGGCATGTCTTCCGAAGGGGTCGTACAGGATTATCCCCGTCCAGAGGATGCCGGAGCCCCAACGCCGAGATACTTGTAGATGAATTTAAACACTTTCATCGATGAATTCCACATATCTCAATTTCATGATAATAATACAGGAAATCTGTTGAATATTCTGAAATTAATATCATTGGAAGTCGTTGCTGCCTTTCCAATCATATTAACTTCAAAATATACAACATAATATACTATGCATCAGAAAACATATTTACTTTTTCAGGGGCTTGCCAGTGAAAGGATGAAGGTACGAAAAGAATATTTCATGTACTATTATTGGCAAATGATGATATTTGTTTTGCTTTTCACTAATTTTTTAAAGTAGTCATTGAACATTGTACCAGTCAGTACCTCAATTTCATAGTAATCATGTATATAAGCTGTTGAATATTTTGAAAGTAATTCACATGGACACATTTGCTGGCTTATGCAGTTGCAACTTCCAAGAAGGTTACTCGCAGCGTATTCAAAAGAATATGTATTACGCGATAAAGAGTTTATTATTGTGTCTGGCTGGCCTATATCTAGTCGAAATGGCAAAATATTGTCAACTACATTTCTTGGAGCAACTTTTGGTGTCCTGGCCAGGCTTCGCATAAACCCTTAAATCTGCACATTTTCACACTGCAACACACGAAATATTGTGCCGAGTATTACTAAATTAAACTGTTATATACGTAGACGTGGCATTACGGTATTTTGGCATTGACAGGGTATCGAACCCACAACCGGCGAAAGCGCCAAGCATCATAGCCCACAAACTCTTCCACCACAGCAACGCCGATGGGAATAGTAGCGTCCCATGGCCGTAAGTTGGGAGCGGGATTCGTAAACACCCACTATGCCACCTGCTGAGTTCCACTGTTGTCATATTAACTAAAATATAAAGCAAAAAACGAGTGAAGAAAAGAAATCAGACTGACTCCATTTTTACATACTGACATACAAGATAGGCCCCTGAATGCGTATGAATTTCATAATCTTCTGGAGCGATATCCGCACCTTTCTTTCGCTTTGTTCAGCTCCTGCAGTTCCGGCAACCACGAAGCATACGGGCCCGCATACAGCAAAATACTTCCCGAATTGGTGGATAAATAGGATTGCCTTGAATGTGATATCCTTGTGGGAAGATCATAGTAAATATTAATCAATGCCGATTGTAAATCACATAGAGTAGAGAGCTGGATACATTAACCATTTCATGACGAAGCCGGCCAAAAACAGACATCTGCAGTGGTTTTGAGGAGTGTGTTTATTTTACATGCCAAGAGAAAACGAGTTTTAAAAATGTTAACATTTGGCAGCTAACTAAGGAATCGGCCATCCTGTCATCAAAGCGACAGAACCACGTTGTCAAAAAAATGCACGAACTGCAGACATATGGAGTGCTGCGAGCATTTGTTGACATATGTTAACCCGTCTTGTGTCAGCAGCGCCTCAAAGCACTCGAATACTACTTGGTATATCAAGTAAACATTTTGATGGTCAATATTTTTAAAGATATTTTAATTTTAGAAGACTACTTTTGTAAAGTTTTTACTAAGCCAGTTTCTGTCTGCAGGCCGAGAGAAGAGTATTTTTTTTAATTTGTCACTAGAATGACTGGCTCGGTTACCGAACCAGTCATTCTAGTGGTAAATATTAAAAAAATACTCTTGTCTAGGCATTTAAAATAGCCATATCTGAAGGTCACTGTAAAGTTGTTTTTGTCTCAGTATGACGATTAAAGGGTTACGTTGACACAAGAGGGATTGAACATCGGTATTTCAGGAATCGCAATCGATCGTGTTGCATTTGATATCATCCTGCCATCGGATGCGGACTCGATACCGACATTAAAATCGATCTTAGAAACAGTGTTAGTGTGATATCTGTAAATTCCCGAGCGCGTGTCATACCTATTTCTGAGCGCATCCGATTTTGATTTCAAGAACAATTAAGAAATTAACGCGGACTATTATTCGGCTAACTATGCCAGTTGTCGTTTCCCTTTAGTTTAAATAATATATCTTGGTGCGAATATGGCAGCTCTCACGGCCTTTAAGATCCGGCGGATATTAGTACGCCAACAACCTCGAAACTCGAAAGGTCAAATACAGCACGGCCCATGCATAAGTTATAACGCTTTCAAAACAAAACCAGAAACTCGTTACTTAGTAAGAAATGTTCTGTTGAATATTTTGACCATAAATGGATTGGAGGAGATTGTTGCCTTAGGCGTGTTCTATTTCGTTTATGGTCAGTATGTTCTATATTGTTATGGAAAACATTTACAGATATTCCTGGTGGATAAAATCGAAATCGACATTTCCAATATATCCATCAATCTTATGACGTCATAATCTGCTACGTGACGTGCATGATGACGTCATAATCAATGACGTCATGAATGACGTAGATAAGATCGTCACGAACGCTTAATTGATAACGGACTATGTCAAATTAGTTTCAAAATATTCAACAGCTTACCCGAATAGTTTTCTTGAAATTTAGTCAGGCAGTTCAGTGTAGGTGGAACTTCATAGCTAGAGATGGGCGGGGCTTAGCTAAAACTGGATTCATCCATTAACATATAATGGGAGGCTGTGGTTTGATATTGCTGTGCTTACGAGAAATGGACCTTTCCATTTTTATCTATGCCCCGCCCATCGCTAGCTAAGCTCCACCCACACCTCACTCGTATTTGGATCGATGAGTAATAATTTCCAGAAAACTATACTGGTAAGCTATTGGATATTTTGGAAATAATTTGACTGGGCTTTGTTCAGTCAAATTAGTTTCAAAATATTCAACAGCATGTTTATTAAATAGTAGAGACTTACAGTTCGTACAACGTGTCGGCCTATTAAGAGTTTAAGACGGACCAAATATAATCATTTATGACGTAATGAGTACGACGTCATCCTACACGCCGCTTAGCTGATTATGACGTTATATGACGTCAGATGATCAATGGATACTCTAGAAGGCTGAATTGACCATATGGGACTTCCTGGCGAAGCTGAGGGGAAGCAGGTATAAGGGTGATGGCAAACACACACCACCACTACCACTGCCACCAGATTAATACACTGCAAGGCTTTACCACATTATAGAGACCCGCGGAGTATTGATGAAAGGATAATGCGCGTAATTTTAATTGCAAATTATTATGTAACATCTGATCCTTAAAATTATTACGCAAGGTAAGCGAATAAATGTGATGTCTTATTTATTGTGATATTATACTCCACTAATCTATTTTGACATGCTTGGGTGATTAGTATTTTGGGGTGTTTTGTGTTTCGCATGAACACGGCCGTACTTGGGACACAGTGAACCATGTGCGAGGTTTCTGAATCAGTTACCTGGGGCCCCAGAATCATATTTCCCAAACCCTCACTCTGTACTGTCCATTGCATTAATACCAGTTGTGAAGGTACACTGGTAAGGCAATGACGGTATCTAGTTTTAACTATATCCCGCCCATCTCTAACTAAGCTTCACCCACGCGTTACCCGTGTTGGGATCAATCGATCACTGCACTCCTCGTATCTTAATTTCCAGAAGGCTATACAGGCAGGCTGTTGAATATTCTGAAGCTAATTTGACTGGTTGCTCTTGCTGCCTATGGTTATTATGTTTATTAAATAGAAAAGACATACAATTCGTACAACAACACTTAGTCCGTCGTCAATTACGTGCTCGTGATGAGCTTACCTACGTCAGCCAAGGCGTAATTGAGTGTGACGTTAGCCGATACATCACGTAGTCGATTATGTCGTAATGTGATTGATGGGTAAACGGGAATCTTCCATTAATATCGTTACCCGTATAAGTTTTTCTCAAACCGTGAATCCCTATCAGGGGTAATCAGGACCGCTCTGGTGTGCTGTACAACGTCCAGGAGCTATCCCAGGAAGAGATTTGGAAAATCCCTAGACCTTTTCATGATTAAAGGGTACATCAAGGTAGCTTGCAGTTACTCAACGCCCCAAAAACAAAAATCTAAAATCCTTTGGTCTCATATTTTGGACCCCTGAAATTTGGGGACTCGTGCAAAGGCACTTTTCGCGCTGGATATTGTATAAGAGAATTTAAAAGCATTTACATTTACCATAGATAACATTTCTCTTTAAATGAGCAAGGTCATAGATCAAGGTATGCAATTTTAGCTCGGCGAAGTTGCAAGTTAATTGAACTCTGGCGATCAGCGCGCGGCCAGCTCCCACCCATCGTTCCACATAGCCGTCTGTCTATCTTGCTGTGTATCCATCCACCCGTCTGTCCTTTCGGCTGTCTGGCAGCGTCAGCAATGACGGCATGTTTCATTATCCCATTATCCATTTGCCAAAAATGTCGCTTCGGCATCTAAAATTTGCATTGCAAAGGTGTAGTTGATTCGATGGAAAGAACCGGAGTTAAGGTCTTTGAAATCGTTCTGGCGCATGGGAGCATGATGGCAACAGCAACAGAAAGGTATATGCTTCGATGGCACGTTTCGCATTCTGAAGTATAATTTCCAATATAATGTCAGCTTTTAGTCGACGACACCATAGAATTTGTGAATGGAAACAGCCGTAGTTATATAGATACATATCCATCATATGTCATCGCAAGGATGGCCTGAGTGTACTACAGAAAAGTGAAACTGCTATGAGCTAAAATTAAGTATATGTAGTTTAAGTATATTATTGTTAACTATTCACGCTCAACAGGCAAACGCGAATTATCGCCGTGATGATGTCTTTACTGACATGTAATTTCCTTAGTGATTTATCAAAGGGATTTTTTTAGGATAGGAAGAAATAATTTATTTATATGATCAGATACGTGAACTAATGGTATTATTACAAGCAGTTCAAATGAAAAATATTATTCAAATAACAGATTAACTGCTTAATTTCCAAAACAAATGTAATAATATCCGATTGAATTAATTTAATTACATCGTAGGGTTATCACCTCCATTAGTTTGCTGCAATTAAGATATATGTCACGACGGCAAAAATTTGACAATAAGGCCATACTAATTTATTATTTTGTTTTACAAACACTCCTATATATCTTAATTTTTCCATATTTAGAAAAAAATATAACGCTAGGGATTATTTTCCACATTCTTTCCATCTAGCAGTTGTTCGTAACACATTTTGTTGTTTCTAGCTTGGTTAAGTCTTTAATAGTCAAGTCGCTCAAAATGCATCTGTAACGATCATAACAGCCGTCCATTTGCTGGCCAAGAGAAGACTATTTATGAAAATGTACCACTGGAATGACTGGCTAGTTAACGAGCCAGCCAGTCCAATGGTACACTTTCAGAAATAATCTTCTCTTGGCCTGAAAATGGACACTCACTGAGAACACGTTTTGGATTTTATTAACATGATGAAAGGTTTAATACTGTGATAGCTTAACACTTCTGAGCTGAAATTGTGCATTATTTTAATTTTTTCCCATCTCCGGTCTTGTGTTTTGTGTGGGAATTTTCGTAAAACGGAACATTAAATTCGTCTGGCCTAAGCTTTGATTTACAGACGATAAAACAAACAGTGTGAAAATCCAGTTCAAAAGTAAAGATATCATCATCAAATACATTAATGTAAGGCAATCTTTTTCAATAACCAAACAAAACCTGATGTAGCAGACCTTTTCAATAACGATACACAACACGATTTGGACAGCATTACACATCAATGACCCGTGCCCATTACTGTCTCCGAATTACTGTTGTGTCTTTATGTTCTTGCTTACTTCTCAACACCTTGGTGTGTATCTTCCTATATTTATTCACCAATAAATATCCTACAAACTGCTTTAATATTACTACTAGATTGGTTAGACACGGAGTCTATATATATATATATATATATATATATATATATATATATATATATATATATATATATATATATATATATATATATATATATATATATATATATATATATATATATATATATATATATATATATATATATATCCTCAACTGATGATGCGCGTGCATGCTCTGGTCTTTCATCAAAACATCAGACCTATGGAAGGCTTAGACATCACAATTACCTTACACTATAACCTAGATAATATTGTTGTGTGAAGAAAACAACCACGATACAGCTGTACTATTATCCGTTTAACGGCTAAATTTGGTCAGGAATACTAACATATTTTCATATCTGATGCCTTTGAACTGGATTTTCACACTGTTTGTTTAATCTTCTCTAAATCAAGGCTTTGGCCAGACCAATTTAATAGTCTGTTTTACGAAAATTCCCACACAAAACACAGGACCGGAGATGGGACAAGTTTTCTACGCGGGTCAGAGGTCTCAAAGCAAAACGACACGTTCTGTCTGGCGCAGTCAAACCATTGACACCATGCCACGAGCAAAGCGTCAGATGCAATCCATCCTCGACTTTCAAGATTTGCAAAAAAATTGTTATTACTCCCAGATTATAGATTTGATACATGGGTTATACACAGTATAAGATGTATACAGTGGCAAGACAGTTTACATATTATTTTTATATGTTACAATTGAAACAAACAGTCTAGATTCACTACAGTAATGTGATTGGTTCTTTTCAGGCCAGCTATTTTCATGTTAACCGTTTTTTCGGTCACAATTGTTTGCTGGCATTATCTTTTACGGGTTGTGTTTATTGGCCGGGTTTGTGTGACAGTTTCATCCTTTTTGAAATTGCTTAATCTTTGCATTTATTAGTCTGAAAACCTTATATAGTATTTTTTGTTATTGCATCGAATAACTTGGAAGATTAAAAATAATTAGGTCGCTTACGGTAGTATTTAGACAGCGTTTCTAATCGCAATATGAAAAAAGTCGCAAATAAAAATGTAATGAAACTAATCTTCAATTTCGTTTTCGTCGTAAATACTGCATTTCCTTTCTTCTCTTAGTATTCATCCTCACCTTCCCTTTTCTATTGGCAATGCAGGATACGGGTCCTATACCTAGTGAACAATATTCTATTTCTATCATTAAGTCTAAGGAGATATGGTTCCGTTTCCCAGTTCGTATTAAAAGAGTTATAGATCATACCCTCCCCGATTCCTGCATTTGGGCAAGCCATATGTTGGTCCTCTATGTTTCTAGTAATTGCACCGTGAATGATTTTGGTGCTGTGGATCGTATCTTTGTTCCAATGGTATGTGTCACCTGTATTATCTAGAATGGTTGGCCGTTTGCATGGTTTTCTGTTTTCATTAAAATCTTTAAACATGCAATTATATATGTGTAGGGCTAGTTTATTTTGCTTTCCTGACATAAGCCTTATCCACTATATGATCGTGCGTTTTCCCATTAACCCATGTTGTGCCAATTTAACTCTTTATTGGTCAAGTTCGCCAAAATGCCACAACCGGAGTCTTGAGAAATGACCATTTGCAAACCAGGAGTAGACCATTTTTGAAAGTTTGCTGCTGAATTCCCGTGGTCAATTTATAACAATACTCGTATTTTGTCCTGCAAACGGATACTGTCTACGCAAACATTTATAATTTCTTGGTCACTACCAAAAGACTGTCAAACATGACCTCTGCAGTGGCCAGTAGAAATCTTAATTTACAGGACAACAGAAAGGTATTTTGTGTAAATATTTGTAGATTCAAATGGTATATTTACAAATAAATACTTCTTGGCCTTGGCCAATAGTGGATTAATTGATTTAAGTAGCATTTTGAGTGCGTTGGGGCGCTATTGACACAAGACGGGTTAATATCTGTATTGGCAGTTCCCCTAGTTCCCCATATGCCATGAATTTAGGTGTGCTTCACTTAATTTTTTAAAAGGTGTCTTAGAAATTCTAGATGTGCTTTTTCGATTAAATTACATTTTTCGATTCCAATAATTTCACAGCCATGCAGGAGAATCGGTTCTATCATTTTGTGGTAGAATTTTATTTGACAATCAATGGGTAGATCTAATTGTTTAGCTCGTCGACGTAAAGCGAAAATTGCTTTTCGAGCCTGTTTAAATAAGCGTTTCTCCTCTAAAAGTAGGCGTCCATTGTATGACAAATGTATGCCTAGGTATGTATAGTTATATACAAGTTATAATGTCTTAGTATTTAAATAAGTGAAAGTGTGTTACAGTATGCTTTGGTATTACCAAAGACCATAATCTTAATTTTGTCTAGATTTACTTTTAGTTTGCACAATTTGCAAAAATGTTCAAATCCGTTTAATATCAGCTGGCGGTAAGTTGCGTTTTTGCTAGCAAAAAAGCAACTTACCGCCAGCTGATATTAAACGCATTTGTATCTTGGGCGCAGGTGAGAATTAAAAGTCCAATTAAGGTTTCCCGCCAATCTTCTGTATTGCATAGTTCTATGGATTTACTGTTTTGGTTACTAAGGAAATTTTCGAGGTGATTTAAGTGTATGCAGAAGAGTTTTGGAGCGAGGTTCTCGCCTTGACGTACTCCCCATTTAAAAGTAAGGGCATCCGAGAATATGTTGTTTAACTTGATTATTGAGTTTATGCCTGTATACATGCACTGTATGACAGAAAATACTTTACCATTTGTTTTATGCTGTAGCAGCTTTGTCCAGTGGCCATTATGCCATATTGAGTCAGAGGTTTTCTCAAAATCTACGAAACAACAGAATAGGCGCGTTCTTTTAATTTAAAATAATTCTACTATTGCGGACAATGTGACTATATGGTTTGTGGTGCAATATCTTTTCCTAAAACCTGCTTGATTTTCTGATAATTTGTTGGTATTTTCTAGTAATTCATTAATACGGTTGCTTATTATTAACGTAAAGAGTTTTCCTAAGCAGCTGAGTAGTGTGATTGGTCTGTAGTTTTTGGGATCATTTGCCTCACGTTTTCGTTTATAAATCTGTATTATAATACCTTCAGTCCAAGCATCGGGAACGTTAGATGAATCAAGTATGTTATTAAATATGTGTTTATATATGCTGATCATAATGCGTTCTGCGGAGTTGGCATAGTCATTTATTATGTCATGTGATCTAGCAGCTTTACTATTTCTATGCGCTGCATGGCTTTTGAGATTTCTTTATTCGTTAATGGGGCTGTTTAATACATCATTTTCTTCTAGCGTCTCTAGATGCAGCTTCATTATCGCCTTCTTTTATATTTAGTGATCTGAAAAATGTATACATATTCTCAAGACTTACTGGACAAGGGCCATGCGGACCGTTTTCGTTTATTACTCTCCTGTAGTCCCTAGGTTTACTACTGCTAATGAGCCAAATTCTCGTATGGTGTTTTTGCTGGTATTTGATCGTTGAACGTTTTGTTGTTCATAGATTCTACTTGTCCTTAGAATTACCTTCCTATTTGCTTCTGTTCTATGACGATAACTTTAATACACCTTTCCCACACTGACATCATTACGCGGGATTCCCCTAAAACCATGCTCATAGCCTGCTTGCTGGTTGGTAGCTAGCTAAACGAGCAGCTGATCCGCATTGAGTTGTTATTGGGCTAAATGATAAACTAGAATCACAATATTAGTGAAGTCATGCACCATTGGAGAATTTATCAAATTATCTAGACATTTATGTATCTTTTTTGTTATTTGCATATGTAAAACGGGTCGTTGTCTCTAGATTTAGTAAATCAATCGGTCAATAGGGCATATTTAAAATTATAATTAGCTTGAGAGGAATTTAGAAAATATATAATCTAATACATAAATCTTTAGACAATTGGATGAGCTTTCCAATGATACATGGCATCAGTAATGTTATTATCACACTTCCTCATATAAACGATGTAAAGTGCGCTGTATCTGAACGGAATTGCAAAGTAACACTGTTCGACCGTCGCCCGCCCAATTTGCCAGCCAAGAAGTGCTGCGAGTGTTGCATTATGGGAAGGTATTGTCCCTAAATATGTCCATCTGGGAAATGGTGAATTGGTTAGCAATAGGTCCATTTCTAGATATACACTACACGTTTCCAGCTAAGGCCAGTCCACGTTTTACTGGTGTTAGCATCGGTTCGAAGCTTTGAAAGCTGAATTCCCGGAATCGAGCTTTCAAGGTAATTATACAGGGAAGCTGCTGCGAACTTGAAACTAATTTTAACCGGCCTGTGCCTCGTCTACTAATACGTATTGGGTTATTCTTGTCCTCAAGATAGACGTGCATAGCTTGCCTAAACAGCTTCCTAACGTACTCGGTCTATAGTTTATGTCACCCACCTCCCTTTATAGATAGGTTTCATTAATCCGATTGTCCATGCCTTCGGCACATTTCCACTGTCAAGGACTGTATTAAATAAAGTGCAGTATATCGGTACCATAGCCCATTGTGGGGACTTAATATTTTCATTTAACACTTGGTCGACCCCGGCCGCCTTAGTTTTTTAGCTTTGCGATAGCCTTGCTAATTTCTAATTCTGCAATTAAGGAATTCAGTTCTATATTTACATGTGATGTATCTACTTCACGTGAACAATTTCCGGGGACGACCTGTTTTTCGTTGATTGACTTATAAAAGCTAAACATGGCTTCAATACTTATCGGACAATTGTCTACTTTTGGGTCACATGATTTAGGTATGTTCCAATATTCTTTAAAATCAGTGCGGCTAAGGTGACTGAGCTTGTGTTGCATCTTAGTTTTGCATATCAGTATTGGCTTATTCATTGTCTTTTTGTAATCGCGACTGGCGTTAGTCATATCCGGTTTTGCTTGGTCTATTCTTACCAGACGGTGATTGTATCTAGATATATGGCATCTATCTCGCGCTTTCTGACAATCTAAGTTGAACCACGCTCTTTATGTGTTTACCGTAAATAGATTCTCTGGGTTGAACTGTATTTGGGTGTTTTAGGCCACAGATTTTAAGGCTGCGTCTTTAAATAAAGTATTCATGATATTATGTTATTTTGACAGGCCTTGTTATCTTGAAATTGGCCATCTATAATTGCGGGGTGCACGTCATAACTATGGCGAACTCGCGCACGCACGCACGGTCACATGAACACACGCGTGGACGCGCGCACACAAGCACACACGCACGTACGCATGCACGAACGTACGTAGGCACGCGTGCACGCGCACAAGTGCCATGTCACCTATTCAGAGTAATAACGTGCATAGCTCTATAGCATTATAACAACTAACATATTATAATATAAGATTTATGAACGGATATTAAATTGCAAATTATTATGCTACATCAGATGTTCAATATTATTATGCAATTAGAGGTCGAGTAAAGTTTAATGGTCTATTTATTAAGATTTTCTACCCTAATCACCTTTGAAATGGCTGTATAATGAATGGGGAGTTGTGGTTTCAATGTTTCATACGAGCATGTATGAATTCTCTTAGATTTACAAGTACCTGGTATTAACAAAATTAGCTAGGTCACTGTTCCCGACTGCGACACGATTCCACTTTATCCACCAATCATATGATACCATAATCAACTATTTGACATGTAGAATGACGTCATAATCAATGACGTCACGAATAGCATAGCTAAGTTCGTCACGAATGCTTATTTGATGACGGACTAAGCGATGTGGTAGGCTACCAATTGTATTTACTTTTTAATACACATGCAGTTAAATATTTTGCCATAGACAGCAACAGCAATCGGTTAAATTAGTTGCAAAATATTTAACAGCGTACCTGTATAGTTTTCTGGAAATTGATAGTCAGGGATTTAAGGGATCGATCGATCCCAACACGGACGAAGCGTAGGTCAACTGAATTGTGCGTCAGTATCCAACACACGCCCATTTCTCCTATGTATAATGTCCGTCTCTCCTGCGCGCTATTTCGTTATAGTTTTTAAGCTGTTATAGTTCAAACCTGGCCGAAATCTTCGCATCGTCGTCTAATTTGTGTATTGTGAGAATGCAGTTGATTAGATTGAAAACACTTGACGTATCGACTGTGGAATGGTTCTTAAGTACGGTGCACAGTGGAAACAGATATAATTTGATCCTTAGGTAAACACGTCATAGTCATACCTATCCATTATACTCATCCAAATGTGCACAAATATCAGCTTATTCATAATACACGGAATGTGGGTAGCGATAAATGCAAGGTGGGGGGGGGGGAGCTGGGGGAGGGGGCTGACCATTACACACAACAGTGCACTAGACTATGCAATATGATATAGGAACTTGATTGAAATGATTAAAATATTTACAGTAAATGAGTGTGACCCTATTTTATCTGTCATCCATTATAGCCTACAATTAATCACAGCAATGAGTATTGGTCCAAATACAGAAGCCAAAGCTAACACTATAAGATAACATGTACATTAAAACAAACAGATAAGCCGTCAAAGCAAACCGAGTTTATGCAAGGCATTGATATTAACCAAGTAAATGAAATTAACCGTTGTATTATGCAGCTAGAAAATGGTGAATTTCAAGCTAAATTGAATAATGTAGTTAAAATGATTGGGTGAATTATTCCTCAAAGTGGCACATAAAACATTCGGGTGGAAGAAAACATATAATGGAAAGAGAGTACAAAATAATCATCAATGGTTTGGGAGAGAATGTAACGAGAAGCGCGGACCGTATCACAAAGCCAAAAATAGTGTCATATAATCAGGACGGAACATAACATACACAATCTAAAATAGGCCTGTAATGGCTACACACAAGCAATAGCCAAATATTCTCAACAACATCAAAAGCAACTGCACTCAAAGCTGAGACACCTAAGACTTGATCTTAGATCTGATTAAAAAACATTCTGGAAAATAATCAATATAAAGTGTAATAAGACGGACACAGATGTGAAAATAGAACTCCAAACATTGTTTGAGTATTTAAGGCTGTTAATGAACAAACTGACTAAGAGAATTGTTACAATATGACCACTCTAAACGCAAACATACCACCACGTAAGGAACTAGATGTACCAATAACCCAGGATGAGATAGAAAAGCAATAGACAAAATGCAAAATGAAAAGGCAGTGGTATTGATGAAATCCTAAATGAATATATAAAAATCTCATCTGAAACTATGTTGGCTGTCTATGAGATTGTTATAATACAGTTTTTAATAATGTCTCTGTGCCAGAGTCTTGTTCAGTAGGCAAACTTATACCGATTTATACAAATAAGGGGGACACATCGGACCCACAAACTATCGACCTATAATGTTACCGACTTGTTTGGGAAAGCTATTCACTTATGTGCTGAATGAACGGTTAAAACATATACCGAGCGTCATGGGATTCTCACATATGCACAAGCAGGGTTCAAGAAAGGTAGGTCAACAATCGATAATATATTTTCTGTATACACAATCAGTAAAATACTTTTAACGCGAAGAACACGTCTATACTGCTGCTTTATAAATTTCAAACAAGCATTTAATAGGAGGTGGCGAATAGGCCGCAACTTATCAGAAACAACCAAGCAGGCAACTGTTATCACATTATTTATAACATGTATCAGTCAATAAAATATTTTGTGTGGTGCAAAACCAAGACAAATCAAAATGTTTCATCAGCGCCACAGGTGTAAGACAGGGGGAAACTTGCCACCCTTTTTATTCCGCATTTTTATCAACGATCTGGAAAACTATATACGGTAAGAAAGAGTACCGGGTCTGGCGTCCATTAGTAATATAGGATATGTAAAACTAGACATTTATCTGCTGTACGCAGATGATACTATTATAATGCCCGCCTCTCCTGAAACTTCATTAAATATTTTTTTTACAACTATTGTACTTATTTGGAATTAACTGTTATCTTGAGTAAAACAAAAGTAATGGTTTTCTCTAGAAGTAAAAAAAATTGTAATAATACATTTATCTAGGTCCAGGACAAATTGAAATAGTAAGCGGGTATCTCTTTCTGGAAGTACCTTTTACAAATCATGGGGGATTTTTTTTTTGGACTCAAAATTTAAAACAGGTGAAAAAGACATGTTTCAATTGCTTAGAAAATTAGAGAACACGACATCCCTTTACACCTCCAATGGAAGTATTTGATGCTATGATAATGCCAGTTCTTTTGCATTGGTTGGAAATTGGGGGATATGAAAACCTAGAAATGTTTGAAGCTTGCCATATACAACTTTTACAAAGAAAAGCACCCCACCCCAATTTAATGTTGCCCAGAGAAACAGGTCGATATCCACTAAGTATTATATTCAGGAGTAATATTGTCAGGTTTTGAAAAGATCTAGTGAATGCATGGTAGTGAAAATTGGCTCCTGTACTTTACTATATCTGTTGAGAATTGGAACAAGAAACCAATTTTAACTTTGCCTGGTTAACCGCTATAAAATATATCTTCCAATAAGCAAACAAAAAAAATCCACTTAATGCCGAGTATATCAATACGCCCTATACAGTAAAGGTGACACAAATATGCTCCAGATGCAATACATGAATACATGGAAAGATAAAGTCAACACATCGACAGAGCGACTAGACCATGTAAAATACTTACAAGGACATTAAAGAAGACATTAAACTTGAAAATTATTATATATTCTTACAACAAGAAACGCCTTACTCTATTTCATTTCAGGACACTAAACCATAAACTGACCATTGAAACCGGACAATGGACGAAAATTTTACAACTTGTAACGAACTCGATGACGAAAATCAATTTTATCCTACTATTGCAAGCACAAATCCGAACAAAAAAACCGAGATTCTAACAATGTGCAATGAACCTGTGCTTAAAAAGATATGTAAGTTCCTGACCATTCCAAGGAAGCCCATGCAAAATACTGATGGCGAGTGAGGAGGAAATGTTATCGATATTTCCCAATAGGCCATAGACCCTTGGGTGTAACAGCCCAACTATCTATGTATGTGTATATATATAGTAATTTGCAATTTAAAGAACAATGATAATGTATGCTTTAACAATTCACCACACGATATATTAATACGGCAGTGCCCCTTGCCCCGCTCTCACGAGTAACTGGATGAAATGCTAAATTCTCCTTATACCACCTTCGTGTGCACGGAGTGTATATTATTGAAAAATCAGTTTTATAACTCTTGAATATACTGAAACTACTTTGACTTGTGAATATGTTCAATTCAGTTTCTCTTGGTGCATTTTTCAAGTGTACGATCTGTAGGTCATTTATAAATCAACAATTTAATGACTTTCGAATAGCTTGAAACTAATTTGGCTGAGAAGTACTCAAGTTTCCTTCTCTTTGTGCCATTTTGAAGTGTACTATTTGAGTCACAATCTAATAGCTGTTGAAAAAATCGCCCTTTTATCCTTGTCCTACTCGTGTGTACGACTTGCATTTTGTTGATAAATTTATAATGAATAGAATTATGTATTTACAATTTACCGTCATGAAATATATTGTCAACTGCTATGCCTTACATGCCTATACGAGGCCTGGGTGTAATAAAATGAATTTGAACTTATTAGGCTTTAGAATTAGTAATATATGCCTGTTTTTCTTCCACGAGCCCATAGAATATATTTGGGAATTGATACAACGGTATCTGTATATGAGCTAAAATCAAATACAAGTGATTGACATTTCTTATTATTTGTTATTTGTTCAACGAGGAAATACAATCATTGACGTGACAATGTAAGTTTTTACTACAAGGCTTAGTGATTTATCACAGATTTTTCAAGATAAGAAGACATAATTTGTTTATATGATCAGATAGGCGAAATCGTGTTTTACAACCAGATCAAGTTTTAGAAACAGATCAAGTGGAAAACATACGGCTAACAATTAATTACCTCCTTAATTTTCAACGTCGTCATAATAAAACCAAATTGAACTAATTTAATTGCATCGGCATTAACCTGGCGCCATTAAAACATCCGGTATTACCGCAAATATATTACAAAGCATGCTTAGCATTATGTTTTATATGAATTAAATAATTTAAAATTAGATAAAAGGGTGTCAATCTAAGATATTATCATCAAAGAGGTTAATTTAAGATAACTCCTTTTTGCAAAAATCAATCAAAGCCTGGATTGGCCGACAATACTTCATCTTATTTAACAGACACGGCGAATCCATGACTGTCTCCCACGTCCCTTGCACAGTAACCTAGATAACATCACAGCGTGGAGATACTAATTACGACACACGTTTAATGTAACCCTTTGGATCCTGACTCCCCAAAAATCGTAAAGTAAAACATATCTACACATGCAAAGAAACGAAATACATCTTAACATGAATTCATTCCATTTACATTATTATAGATGTTTGGTTGTGAAGTTGAGTTAGAGAACCGTGTCTCTTAGTAAATTTCATATCTTAAAACTATAGTAATTTATACGTAATGAAATGGTTATATTTTAAATTTTATTTCGCCTAATTGCATTGTGGGAGGCCTGTATACGTTATACAATGTTAACAAGTCTACTTTCAAGCAGTGTGGTGTCAATATTGACGTCTAACCCATTAATCACTAAATTTGTGTCAAGAAAATAAAAATATTTGCTGTTTGAATGTTCATTTGCAGACCAAAAGAAGACGATTTTTGAAAATGTACCACTGGAATGACTGTCTCGTTTATCGAACCAGTTATTCCAGTATTACATTTTCAAAAATCGTCTTCTTTTGGCCTGCAAATGGACATTCCCCAGGGCCACTGCATAAGCCGGTTTTTGGCTGACATTTTCATGAAATCGTTAATATTTCAAACATGTAGACCCGCGTGCACTGAGATAAGTTTTTGTGTTCACAACTACAATGGCGGTCAATTGTAACACGGGGCAATTGTAAGACTGGCGACCATTAGCATATTCTGCATACAAACATTTTGCGATAAATAGCATTCTATCAAACCGAGATGGGATTCCCCTCTTGCCAACAAAGTATCAAGCCAGAGAATAGCTGTTTAGGATCTGTGTGAGCAAAAACCCAAGTTTCATACTGCTGAGTATGTTTTCTGATACTTAAATACACATTTCTTTCATGCTAAATCACGAGAGAAATCTGGTGACCCTTAAAATCATCGTGAAAAGCAATATCTCTTCTATATTCTTGACACACAGATGCTATATCTTGCTTGTAGAATTAGATAGCTGCCATACGACGTGATAGTCTCTATCGAGGTCAGTAGTAACACAGTCTGCGTGGCCAATTGTACCATTATTACAATTGACTCTGGTATTATTTTACATATACTGCGCAAGCAGTATATTAATTTTACATGTTACAATTGACTCTGGTATTATTTTACATATACTGTGCAAGCAATATATTAATTTTACATGTTACAATTGATTCTGGTATTATTTTACATATACTGTGCAAGCAATATATTAATTTTACATGTTACAATTGACTCTGTTATTATTTTACATATACTGCGCAAGCAATATATTAATTTTACATGTTACAATTGACTCTGTTATTATTTTACATATACTGTGCAAGCAATATATTAATTTCACATGTTACAATTGACTCTGTTATTATTTTACATATACTGTGCAAGCAATATATTAATTTCACATGTTACAATTGACTCTGTTATTATTTTACATATACTGCGCAAGCAATATATTAATTTCACATGTTACAATTGACTCTGTTATTATTTTACATATACTGTGCAAGCAATATATTAATTGCACATGTTACAATTGACTCTGTTATTATTTTACATATACTGTGCAAGCAATATATTAATTTCACATGTTACAATTGACTCTGTTATTATTTTACATATACTGCGCAAGCAATATATTAATTTCACATGTTACAATTGACTCTGTTATTATTTTACATATACTGTTCAAGCAATATATTAATTTCACATGTTACAATTGATTCTGGTATTATTTTATTACATATACTGTGCAAGCAATATATTAATTTTTGCTGTAATGTAGTCGAGATAACCCATGCTATTATTTATGATAAGATGTAAAGAGGATACAGTCGGCCCTATATAAGGATGGTATAGATTGCTTCAGAGATGATGATTGTATTCATATTATTTCCTCTACACATATCCGACAAACTGCAACCTCTTGATGGCGAGGTTTATGGGACCTTCGAAAGATGTGTTAACAATGTATATGATCAGAGGATGAAATGGCATCCTGGTAAAACCATAATTATGCATGGTATACCACGTATTGTAGCGCAGGCACTGCCAAAGTCAAGTTGTCCTAATAATGTTAATTGTTGGATTCAGATGTAAAGATATATACCACTTTAATCGAGATATATTCAATGCTTCTTACGTTGATCAATCGTTGGCAACATATAGACCCTATCCAACATATGGCTATTGGCACTACAGCTCTATCATATCGTGATGTCAGTGATAAGTCTACAGAACCATCAACATCTACTCTCTCAAATGGTAGAGAAGTTGCCATCAATGAGAGTTCTATTCAGAATCCTACGTCACCTGCATCAAGTTAGCAAGTTCGTATTATTGTCACTGACAACAATCTCCGAAACTCTCAATTTTAAAGACAATGCCGGGGATGTGCTACATATTCGAAATTATTATATTTTGCATCCTATAGGTGGTCAAGCTAATTGTAATATAATCTACATAAATCTTAGTTATGAGGGTTCTAGGATTACGCTCATCAATGTTCAAAATGGGCTTAAGTCATTGAAAATAACTATGATATGCACTGCTGTTAATGAACACTGTGCATGTTTTGAAGATAGTCCCAATTCATCTACTGAGAATAACCAAGTCAATAAAACAGATAATGTTTCCCGCATTAGGCATATTGCCCACACATATTTAGAAGGCCCTGCTACGTCGTACTCATGATAGCCGGCTATATATCCACCTAACATTGGGGAAACTTGCACATTTTTTTAGAATACCCGCCCAAGTGTGTGTATTCGTCTAACATTTCTTCGAGCCCTCAACACACAATACCGCCACCCAAACACCAATGTAATGGGAAATTTTTAGTCATAGTGAGACTAATGCATCAGATGATGAATCCGGCCATATTATCCCCCCACCACACCCAGTTTCCTACCACAACAGAATAGCACATGAAACGCGAAATCTTTCGAGGTCACAATCGGTATCATATGAATCGATTCCAGCTTTTCCAAAATAAAATCCACTTATAGAGCAGGTAAATACTGGAACAAAATATAGGGTAAGTTCCCTTATCACAAGAACCCCAACCAAACAAGCGCTGAAACTGAAAGGCCAACTGTGAGAAACGCGGGTGTGTTAAGACTAATATAAAGTGGGCCATTAATAAGGAAACCCCTCTTAAAGTCGATCTGCTTACCTAACGGACTAAGGTTAGTGGAAAAAGTGGTACTTCCAAGGGGTGGGAGGGGGTGGAAAAACGATGACACATAGAAATGTAGGTCGCCAGAATAAAGAACAAACTATTGACACCGCAATCAAACGGAAATCAGAGATTATTATTTTATCGAAAATAACACTATCAGATAAGGGTGGTCATGTTCATGAAGAACTTTTCAACATTTGTGGAAATCAGTATTCTAACGATCTTCCAGCAGAAGTGTGTCTGAAATGTGAGTCACGTGATGAATGGTCATATGAAACGTGTACTAGTGAATTGGCGAACCATTCATTTGCCAAGTCTATAAGTGAGATAGCATTGCAATAATTTTTTTTTTAAAGTAATTATTTGTTGTTATATGCGATATGGTGTTATTGTAGGTAGTGCTATTAACCCTTCTTATGACAACAGCGCTTCAAAGCTCTGAAAATGATATTCATATTAATTAACCATTGAATGGTCAACACCGTTTCCAAGAAAATTATAATTTTCACTCTTAAATTTCCTACAAACGGACGTTCCTCTTGGCCACTACAGGTGCCGTTTTTGGCGGCCAGACGATTCATGGATTAATAGTCCAGAAATCGAAAATTCAGCCTAGCCAGTGTCCATGTGTATGCCAAGAGTGTCCTCATTTTGAAAATTTACCACTGAAATGGCTGGCCCCATAACCGAGCCAGTCATTCCAGTAGTGAATTTTCAAAAATAGGATACTCGTGGCCTACAAATGGATATTTCTCAACACACATCATAGGCCTTTCGACAAGTTTGATAATTAAAAGGTTAACTTGACACAAGATGGGTTAAATTTCAATTGTTAAATCATTAGTCCATCTTTGTTTACCGTTACGATTGTACCTGTACTGTTGTGTTACAATTGCCCAGGGAATGGGATCGAATGTTGGTCACTCATTTCAGCCTACTGTCACAATCAAGTAAACATGCATGCGACTATCAAACCATGGTTATTAGAACGGCAAAACATGATATGACCGAATTCCATCATGTGATGGGCTCTGTCTGATCATCCTGCATTGTAGTGAAACAAAATATCTAATGTGTTACAATAGTCCGCGGTCTCCCATACTATTGTTGTTTATGCACCTAAGTGGTGAGAACCTACTCTAGCCGTCCAGATTTTAGTACTTACATCTCAATTGAATGTACAATATTATTTGGCCAAAAAGGATTTCGTTTGCAACACCCTGTTGATGAATATGGTAATCGTCGTGAATTGCTATTGACACTGGTACATTGCAACATGTTTTAACATCATTATTTTTCAATATGGATAGAATCCATTTTGAAAAATAGTGTTGTTAAAAACATGTTGCAATCTACCAGTGTCAATAGCAATTCACAATAGAACTTTTGTCAACGGCTATTACTAAAATTATACCCTTATCCACAGGTGGGAAATTTATACAGTACCGGATAACAATGATACATGCTTAACAATGCCGTATTGTAATCTCAATCACTATTGTCAAGATGCGGTCAATCCAGCACAATACTATACCAACTTCAGAACTCTCTGTATTAAAATGTCTTTATTACGATAGTGATTACTCCCGCGTACCATCAATCTGTACTAAAATGCACAATGCGTGTATGATAGTTTGATCTTCCCAAGGTCAAATAGTCTTGAATATCTCCTTTGCTTTTTGTTTGCTCCTTTCTTCTATATTCACGGTGACAGATACTGTTTTGAAATTCTATTGTTAGTTTAGATAAAGGTATTTACTAAATACTAAAAACATGTTATAAATGTATCTTAATAGATGTGAGGGAAAGGTGTACTCTGAAGCGGGTAATTACCCGAGTAGGATCTTCGTTCACACGAATAGCTGTCTCGTCTTACTAATGTATCGATTGATTGTACAGGCTATGACACGTGTGCAAGAATCACGCCCGAACATTGTTACAAAATATTCAAAGGTTTTCCTGTATGTTTGCACTAATAGAAAAAGTAAATGTGCTGGCATGACTTCGATGAAAGGGTTGATTAAGGAAGCGCATATACAATGACTAAGAATTCCACAAGGTCGTTTTAATAGAGAAACTCTGCCCAACTCTCACAAAAAAGGATTCAGCCACCTCAACTCACGCACACACGCACGCACGCATGCACGCTAGTACGCACGCACGCACGCACGCACGCACGCACGCACGCACGCACGCACGCACGCACGCACGCACATCACTCCCATTTATTCCGCCACCCATGTTAGCACTGCACGGCTATGCTGCCAGTCATTGAAATCGCTATCATTGGGTTTGTTGGTAGAGTTTAGAAGCTTTTACTCCTGTTATCTTTCAATTCCGACGAACGTTAGTAATATGTTAATGCGTATATTGTCACGCCACCCAAATAAATACGATACGCTTGTGGCGGTGGTCGTGATGGTGGTGGTGATGGTGATGGCTTATCGTGGTGGTGCTGGCGGCGGCGGCGGCAGCGGTGCTGATAACTGGTGGTGATGGTGGTGGTGGTGTTGGTGCTGCTGCTATTTCCGCTGGTGGTGGTGGTGCTAGTGGTGGCGGTGCTACTGCTTCTGCTCGTCTTGATACTGGGGGTGGTGGTGGTAGATGTTGTGGTGGTGGTTGTAGTGGTGATGGTGGTGCTGCTGCTGCAGATGATGGTAGTGGTGGTGGTGGCGGTGATGCTGCTGCTCTTGGTGGTGGTGGGTGTGGGTGTGGTGGTGGTGGTGGTGGTGGTGGTGGTGGTGTTGGTGCTGCTGCTGCTGCTGGTGGTGGTGATGGTGGTGTGATGGAGGTGGTGTTGTTGCTGCTGCTGTTTCTGCTGGTGGTGGTGGTGGTAGTGGTGCTGCTGCTGCTGCTTCTGCTCGTGTTGATGAGGGGGTGGTCGTCGTGGTGGTGGTGGATGTTGTGGTGGTGGTTGTGGTGGTGATGGTGCTGCTGCTGCAGATAATGGTAGTGGTGGCGGTGGTGGTGGCGGTGGTGCAGCTGCTGTTGTTGGTGGTGGTGGTGGTGGTGGTGGTGATGGTGGCGCTGATGGTGTTGGTGGTGCTGGTGGTGGTTGTGGTGGTGGTGGTGGTGGTGCTAATGAGGGGATGATGCTGTGGGTGGTGCTGCCATCATATGTCGACTAACTAGACATCAAACATGTACGGGTGTGCGTTGTGTGTCTTTGAAGCTCTATTTTACGAAGAAACCTATTCCTACGTCAGTTTTATCCGGTCCTCTTCGTGACTCCTTTTTATGACCGTATCATTGTGTCTCGGGGAATTAAAAGTGACAGGGGTGAGGTATCTAACAACCTCCCAAGACAGACACGCCTGCCTAGAGGCGTAATAAACATTATAGACACGCATTTAAAACGAGACCAACACGTGTTTATTCCTAACAGTTCAATGTTTGTCTGGGTCATTGAACAACTTTATCGCTAAATGGACAATCAATGGACAATAACAGCTCACTTTGATATTTCTAAAGTAAAAGGTTGACCCTTTGTACCCTGAATTCCCAGAATCCCAATCTCAGATAAGCTGTGGAATATTTTGAAAATAATATAACAGGAACATATGCAGCACCAGCTGCCAGGCAAATTAGTTTCATGATATTTCTCAAATCTGAAAGGAATTGTTTGTGTTCGGAGTTTCGGGTCCAAAGGGTCAATGGAAGGGTGACATTTATGTGCTTGGAAAAACAAGTTTCAGATGTTATTGAGTACTGGAAGATTAATCCAGTCAACTACTCAATAGTAACCCTATCGGCTATCATAGGACAATCGGGAGCTGCCTGTCTGCCTGCCTGCCTGCGTGCATGCATGCATGCCCTCCCATCCACCCGCGCGCTCGCCCGCCCGTCCGAATGCCTGCCTGCCTACCTGTCTATCTGCCTGCCTGCCTGCCTGCCTGCCTGCCTGCCTGCCTGCCTGCCTGCCTGCCTGCCTGCCTGCCTGCCTGCCTGCCTGCCTGCCTGCCTGCCTGCCTGCCTGCCTGCCTGCCTGCCTGCCTGTCTGTCTGTCTGTCTGTCTGTGCGCGACTATGATTTCCATAGTCAACTAAAATATAACCCCAAAAAGCTTTTGACGTCAGCTACAGTTTCCAATTTCGAGACTTATATCGAAAATGGCCAGATAAATTTCTGTTTCGTTCTTGAAAGTTAGCGTAATCGGTGAGTATCTGTAAACGCTTGTTGATTTTATTCATACTTTTACCTCGCTCAGCGTGGTTTCTTATTTGAAATTCATAAATACACATTCAAACTATATAAAAGAATAATTCTTTCGTCGTAAATAATTTATTATATCGTGTCTTTTACGCAGACAGCGTTATATGTGAATATAAAACGAAGGCCGTGACATTAGCAAACTGTCGCTAGATTTTAAAGCGTATTTGAACTGACCATGTTATTAACCTCTTTGCTACGGTCACGAAGTCGGCCATTCGCGGGATTTGTTCGGTACAATGTAAATCATATTTCTCTGTGCATCAGTGTTGTAAAATAACGGTGCGCTATGATTTGATATATTATCGGATTGAAAGACGTCAATGTGTTTTGTATTCCTAGTCCCCCTGAACGTCATTGTCGCTGGGCGTGAGACGACAAACCTAGGTCCACTGAACACAAGTCACGTAGCTATTGAAATCTAGAAATTAGGATGATAAACCCGATATGTAGATTGTGAAACATTGGCGTTAGGTTTGCTGCGAGCTGCCAATTTAATGGAGGAATCTACTTTTAGCCATGCCCCGCCCATCTCTGGCTAAGTTCCACCCACACATAGTGTTGGGATCAATCAATCCCTCGTTGTATCTCAATTTCCAGTAAAGTATAGAGGTAAGCTGTTGAATATTCTGAATTTGAATTGAATTGAAAGAGCGCTGTTGCTTCCTAATGGCAGCAACAGCGCCCAGTCAAATTAATTTCAAAATGTTCAACAGAACGTGTATTAAATAGTAAAGACGTACAATTCGCATAACAACACTTAGTCTCTCATCAATTATGCGTTAGTGCCGACCATAGCTACGTCATTCATGACGTCATTGATTATTACGTCAGCCTACACGTCACGTAGTTAATTATGGCGTCATTTGATTAACTGGCAACCTAAAAGATGCATAAGTTTCAAGTGAAGGCGTGTATGCGAATGCACAGCATTACCTGTTTATAGCTGACACGCCAATAGAAGTGTAGTGTGCAGATAGTGTTGACGTCATCAAAGAACAAAACAGTTCCCTTGCTTACAATAGTCACACACCTTTTCACCTGTTCATAAATAAATAGAAAACAAGTTCGTAGATGGCACACATGAGACGAATCGTAAGAGTACTTAAGTACAGGGCGAGGAGAAGAAGAGGAAGATCCGAATCTTCGGCTAATTCCTCTTCAACTGTCAATGCAAATCACAGTAGAACAGGAGGTATTGCTCTCATTTATTCTGTGGATACACACTTCCAATGTTCCCATGTCAAGATACGAATATACAATGATAATGTCATAGATTTTTTTACCTACAATCAGCCGATTTTCTATGAAGGCTTTAGCACAGTTGACGTCATGATCAACTACGTCCTGAATGGCGTAGCTTATTTCGCCATGAGCGCTTCATTGATGACGGACTAAGCATTATGGTACGAATTGCGTGTCATTACTATTTAATAAACATGCTGTTGAATATGTTGATACTAATTTGGCTGGGCGCTGTTGCTGCCATAAGCTCTTACAGCATTCAGTCAAATTCGTTTCTAAAATTTTCAAGATCTTGCCTGTATAGTTTTCTGAAAATTGATAGTCAGGGAATTCAGGGATCGATCGATCCCAACACGGGTGAAGTGTGGGTAGAGCTTAGCTAGAGAGGGGCGGGGCATGGCTAAAACAGATTTCCCCCATTTGGATGCGTCACCCGTGTTACTATCTAGATAGAGAACAGCAATAGAGTGATCCATTTCTAGCTCTGCCCCGCCCATTTCTAGCTAGGTTCCGCCTATTTCTAGCTAAGCTCCTCGCATGCTTTGAGCGTGTTAGGATAGATTTATATACTCTGAATACTGAAGTCACGGGATCTCAATTTCAAGGTAAGTAGACAGGTAACCTGTTAAATATTTTGAAACTAAATTGACTCGGTGCTGCTAAAGCCTGATTTATAAAATAGTAAATCCATCAAAGACATAAAATCCATTCATGAGACTAACTATTCCCGCTGCATGCCTCAGTATTCTCTGTAAATTATGATTATGATGTCAGGCTACAAATGATGCAATTGATTATGACGTCATATACTTGAGCGACAGATCACAATCACCCATTCGTTCACCTCGTCCAAGTGATCATGAATGGACGAACTTTGCTCAATTGTTTGACCTGACCTATCTGGCACGCACTAGACAGAATATTAGATTCTTAAGCTGACAAGAGAATACAATACGCAACGCCTACACTTCCCGAGAAGACAATGACTAATGTAAACACATTTTAATTATTCTATTAACTATTCGGAGACCCCAAGGGCGATACGTTTGACATTCAGCGTGCATAAGTAGTACTCTTTTCTAGCGTAAAGATAACTGCTTAACCGAATCGAATTGTCAATGAGGATAGATCGTAATATCCTTTGCTTTAATGTATGTGATCTTGATTCCAATGTCTGAACTAGTTGATATATGTTGTCTGGCATTGGCCTAGTAGTATGACATATGCAAAGGAAATGTGAGCTATGGCACTCTTGATATTAAGTAAAATTGTCCTGTGTCTAATATAACTAATCAAATAATTGAGAGAAGATGTGCTATATTTCCCGTTTGCCATTGGTAAGAGAGAGAGAGAGAGAGAGAGAGAGAGAGAGGAGAGAGAGAGAGGAGAGAGAGAGAGAGAGAGCGAGAGAGAGAGGGGCAGAGAGCGGGATAGAGAGGTAGATATTGAGAGAGAGGTGGTGCGGATGGAGGCAGAGGGAGAGAGTGTGAGAAGCAAGAGAGGGTGAGAGAGAGGGGGTTTGGAGAAAGAGAAATAAAGAGAGAGGGAGAGGGAGAGAGAGAGAGAGGGAGGGGAGGGGAGAGAGAGAGATAGAGAGAGAGAGAGAGAGAGAGAGAGAGAGAAGGAGAGAGAGAGAGAGGCGAGATGGATGGAGAGAAAAGGGGATGAGAGGAGGGTGGGAGAGAGAGGTAGAAAGAGGGAGGTGTTGATGGCGGAGAGAGGGAGATATATAGCTAGCTAGACAGATTAGGGAGGGGAGAGAGAAGAGAGGGAGGGAGGAAGAGAGAGAGAGAGAGGGCGGGAGGGAGGGAGGGAGGGAGGGGGAGGGAGGGAGGAAGGGAGGGAGAGAGAGAAATAGACAGGGAGATCAATAGACAGGGAGAGAGAGAGGGAGAGAGAGAGAGAGAGAGAGAGAGAGGGTGTGAAGGAAAGAGAGGAGGTGGGGTGGGGGGGGGCCGGGCAGAGAACATTGGCTATACGTCGGGATGTAACAGGCAGGCGGATATTAAGATTTCATATATACTTTCTTTGCTTTCCTATCTCACTCGCGTAACTACTATTTGGAAATATTATCAATGCGGACGTTGCTCTTGCACAAACAATCGTTGGTAACTTTGTGATGACTTGCAATATGTCTTTAGAAATACCATAGTGCTGAATGCATTCAGATTATCACTCTATTTTATACTTTGTATTCACGTTCAAAGTGGGTAATTAAATGGTAAAGAATTCCTAACCCTCTGAATCATTGGTATACAATGGCGCATGGTACCCTGGTAACTAGCGCTACCAGGGTTGTTTCTATTATCAGAAATGTGTGGTTTTTCCCTCCAAATATCAAATATATTTATATTACTTTTTAATATGAGGTGTGTGACGTGTAGAACAAAATTTCAAATGATCGAGAGCATTCATGTGATATGATATTAGCAAAACATAATTGTATGTATTTGAAAATAGGTAACATAGACGTAACAGCAGAATGTTGTAATACAAGTGTTGAGTTGTGGCGGTTATCCTCCCCCGTGTAGCTACTCGGGTAGGAGGTACTCGAGGCCACCCTTCAATGGACCTTTGCACTTTTAGTTATGCCCTGCCCATCTCAATCTAAGCTCCACCCACACCCCGTCCGCATTGGGATCGATCGGTCTCTGAACTCTCTGACTATCAATTTCCAGAAAGCTATACAGGCAAGCTGTTGAATATTTTGAAACTAATTTGACTTTGCGCTGTTGCAGCAACAGCGTCCAGTCAATTAGTTTCAAAATATTCAACCGGATATTTATTAAATAGCAAAAACGTACAATTCGTGCAACGTGTCGGACTATTAGGCGTTAAAGACGGGCTTAATCGAATCATTCATGACGCCATTATTAGGACATCCGCATACACGTCACGTAGTTGATTATGACGTCATATGTTTGAGTAAGGTAACGGATTCGAGAATTAACGTGGGTTGTATAGAATACATATACTTGTATTTTGCCATAGAAATGCATACATCCCTTAGCGAGGGTTTGCACAGTAATTCTCGGGGTAGCTACTCCTGGGATCCCTGCCGTTTGGGAGGTACTCTAAGAACCTGGGAGTTACGGTCTAAACTTACGCTAATGTATTTATATATTTCTATGGTAATTTCCTTGTAGATAAACTCAACATATTTCCACTAAGATACTTTGGTTTATAGCATTTCGCGTACCTTGAAGTCAAACGGCTAGACACACGCCATTGAATTCGCCATAATATAGCCACATTAAACATGTTCGCGTATATAAAAGTTACCCTCTGAATGGATCGCATTCTTTGGGCGTTTATTAATTTATTAATAAGTCTGCGTTATGTCAATACATCGTACCACCATGTTCTGAAAACGGCATTGCAAATAATAAAAAATATCAATATGTGTTCGTTATATTTATTATCACACCGTATCGTGATTCTTAGCGCTGCCGTGTTTTATGACTTCTAATGACGTCTTCAGATGGGTTGTAGTCCAATAGAAATTACCCAGAAAATATGCGAACCCGGACATTCTGGTTAATATTCACTTTTTAGTGCCAAACTTTTCATATGACTGTCCTAGTACACACCAGAAATTCTCCGAAATTTCCAATTTGGAAAACCTGATTTCTAAACCTGTTATCTTGATGGCAGAAAGAGGAAAAACTTTTTCAATTTAAAAATGCATTCTGGTGAATTCTCTTGAAATTAGTCTCACTGATAATGGGCGAGTTCAGTTTATCAGTCAATCATTTGACGTCATCAACTACGTGACGTCTAAGATGAAGTCATAATGAATTACGTCATGAATGATCAATGACGTAGATAAAATTACGTTACGAACACATTATGAAGACGGACTATGCGTTGTTGTACGAATTGAATGTCATTACTGTTTACTAAATATTTTGCCGTCATCAACAGCACCCCATCAAATAAGTTTCAAAATATTCAACAGCTTACCTGCAGAGTTGTCTAGATATTGAGCTTCAGAGAATGCAGGGATCGATCTATCCCAACACGGTCAAACAGTGGGTGGAGCTTAGATTTAGATGGGCGGGGCATAGCTCAAACTCGATGCCTCCATTCTATGACCAGCCGGTCAGTATGGGCTCTGCAGTGGTCTTGTGAAATGTTCATCTTTTAGTCCCTCATCAGCGGCTCAAGGCGCAAAAATGCTACTACATTAAATGAGCCCATTAATGGTCTTTTTCTTATGGAAAATACATAGCTTTTCGTTGCCCTCAAAAGTGGGTACTTCTTGTTACCACGGCGGAGGACGTTTTTTCCAGATTGCTCATTAAAATATCAAGGACATCCAAATGTTTTCTGTGGCAGTACCCTCTTGCAGTAGGCCAGAGGAATACTATTTTTTGAAAGCAATATATCACCGGAATGATTCGGTCTATAATCGAGCCAGTCATCCCAGTGGTAATTATTCAAAAGTAGTTTTCCCTTGGCCTGTACTTGGGTAACCATCAAAGGCAGTGATTTTTGTCCGGCTTGGTCGATAAAGGCTTATTTTGACACAGGGTCTTTGAAATTTTACATTCAATCTAGTGATAAATTTTCAAAATTAGTCTTCTTTTGGCCCGTAGATGGGGGACTCCAGCTTTAACTATACCTCGCTCATCTCCAGCTAACCTCCACCCACTCTTTTCCAGTGTTGTGATCGATCGATCCCTGAACTCCCTAATTATCAATTTCCAGAAAACTATACAAGTAAGCTCATCATGTTTCTTACATAGTAAAGATAACAACGCGTAGTCCGTCATCAATTTGCGTTCGTGGCGAACTTAGCTACGTTATTCATTACTTAATTGATTATGACGTTAGCCTACACGTCGTGTATTTGATTGTGACCTCGTATGGTTTGACAGTAAATGAATAATGATTTAGAGTTTCTTGACCAAGCTTAAACTTTAAGATATTAATAGTGTCGGTCAACAAGTATAGAACAACCGCTATGCGACTGTGACAGAGTTGGAATTCCCGAGACCATGGTTTAATCTATTAGCGATATTTAAGATCCGCCGTCAGCTTTAAGCACTCACTCCGCTGACGTCATCGGTTTATGCGCACTCAAGGAAAATCGTGCAAGAAGCTTGAGAAAGTGTAATCAGTGGATTAGATCAGACGTTTCGGAAGTGGAGCCTTTGCTGGTATGGAATTGGCAGTTTGGTGAGTAATATCTGGTGAGTTACTTGACGTATACAAAGACATTAACAGACTGGTCAAAACGGCGGTCATTGCAGAGAACGCCATTCTATGCCATCTTAGTTATCCTTAAGGTGCTGATGTTGAAAGCCTAAAAGCACGCAGTCCATGGCTAAATAAGGCTTCCAATCACTCGCCTCTTGTCATATTTCTGGCTTCAATCCTGTTTACAAATTCCAACGCAACCTTAACATACTCCCCACCTTCATTTATTTGATTTCCATATCCAAATAAACCTACACTCTGCCATTGATTTTTCCGTAACACCCCTTGCGTCAGCAGCGGTTAAAGCGCTAAGAATACTATTTATTTCAATTAACCATTTAATTGACAATACTTTTCAAGGAAATTCTTATAACGATTTCTTATCCTTCAAATGGGCATTCATCAAAAGTGTAACGGTAAAGAAAATTCAAATTTCTGCTTAGCCAGTGTCCAATTGCAGACCAATTTTTTTTTTAATTTGCCACTGGAATGACTGGCTCGGTTACCGAGCCAGTCATTCCAGTGGTAAATTTTCAAGAAATATTCTTCTCTTAGTCTGCAAATGGACATTTCTCAAGATCACTGCAGATATCGTTTAGTACCGCATTGACCATTAAATGGTTAAGTTGACAGAAGAGGGGGTAAACATTACAATGTAACTATAGTCGAGGAAGTTGGAGATCTTGGCAACCACTAGTGGCATGACCGGGACAGTGCGATAGCTCCCAATATATGGTCGTGTCTTCTTAGCAAGAAGCGATGTGCCTAAAGAACTTGTTCTGCGCGTGCCATTGAATTCAAGGAACGTCCTCGAGTGGAAGAGTTCCGTCCTTGGTCATTCTTCTCCTAGAAATACCGGAACTGGAATTTCCTGTTCTCGAACAGTATGCGGACCATAATCAACAAAGATCCGCTGTCATATTGCATGCTAACCCATCTTGTGTCAACCGCGCCTCCAAGCGCTCTAAATACTACCTATATCAATGAACTCTTTAAAGCTCTAGATATCTCAAAGAAAATTACGATTCTCACTCAGTGAATGTCCATTTAGAGAAGGCAATGTGTGCAAATTTGCCACAGAAATTTACAAAAATAACTCTGTTGCCACACGTTTTGTTCAGTTTGATCATTAAATGGTTAATATTCAAGAAAATCCAAATTTTTGCTTTGGCAGTATACATATGCAGGCCAAGAGAAAACTATTTTTGAAATTTTGCCCCTGGAATGACTCGCTCGGTAACTGAGCCAGTCATTCCAGTGATCAATGTTCAAAAATTCCTTCTATTGGCTTGCAAATGTACATCGCTCAAGAGTACTGCAGGTAATAGAACTGATAGAACCACATCAAAGGGCATTGTGTCGAGGAGCGGGTATCATGTTTGAACTGTATGGTCCCCCACTAAGCTCATCCACTTTGGCACCAGGGGTATTTTAGTACAATGAGCTCCCGAGCCGCCGAAAAGTGTTGCGTTATCATAATGTCTAGAGTACGGTAAGATTGTGGCAATGAGTTTCGAACAGGAAAAATAAATTAAAATATAATGGAAACTGAAAACTCGTTGCAATTTCGTGTGGATTTATCACACTCGGTTCGTACGATCTCAGATGCAACTCGCTAAATCTCATTTCAAATGCGATCTTACTAGACTGGAGTGATTAATTTGATCAGACGACTACCTTAAGGCCCTCTGTTAATCCAAATGAGATTACCAAACAATGCGTGGCTCAGGAGGATAACTCAGTACAAATGATTGCATGTTGGCTAACAGTATATAGGTTAGTATGCACATTTTAATATCGCATATTAATCATGAGTTTAGTCGCGTCAGACCTAATAATGTCAGCATCGGGCTTAATTAAGCTACTATTAGTGTTCGGTCTGAATAGCGCAATATGAACGAATATTCCCATCGTATACGAATATTCGAATATAACGAAAAATTGCAAAACTGTATTAAATTGGAGTAAAAACTAAATTACTTCTTGAAAATGTTGAACATGTTCAGTTATTAGGTCCAATATTGACTCGATTTGCGAATAATTTAAAATTGGATCAAGTGGCTTTTGAGATACCCATAACATGTATAAGTATTTGCATTGAGGATGTTTCAACTGCGACTACGCCTACAGTTGCTATAGGATAACCACAACGCGTGTTAGACTTATCCCTGACACCCGAACACGTCTGCTGATTTTGGGGTCAAATGAAGAAAGGTCAATGTTACCCTTACGGTCAAAGTTAGCAGCTAGTTGCGACTACGACCAAAGTTTTTATCCCAAAGAAGCGGGTTGATTTTAAAACAGACGTCGAGGTCATTTCTTGGTGTCACGATAACCATGTATATCATCAAAGTTCGAAGTTTCGATTTCCCCCAGAAATGAACTCCCTTTAATTACATAAGCTCAATGATTATATTAGACGATTGCGCATTGGTGCCGAGACAGAGGTGTACAGAAGCACAAAACAAGATGAAAATGTCTTTTTTTAAAAGGCCGCCAGAATCGTTTTCATGTGATCGAGTAGAACCGTGATAACCTCCTCGTCACTGGAATACAATAGGGGCGTATGTCCAAATTTTCAAATTTTGTTTTTTTGCAGAAAATGATTGTATACATCCTTTCACAGACCATGTAAAAGAGGCGTATGTTATTTCTAATATTTTAGTATTAGTTGTATAATTTTAACTTCATATTGAGAATGCAATACACATGTATATGTACATAGAGCCTTGTTGCTGTATATCTGATTCAAATTAGTCTTTTTTGTCGGAATGCAATACAGACGTATGTGCGCATATGGCTTTGTTGTTTTATATTTTCCTAAATTAATCTTTGGCATACCATAGTGTCATACAGACGTATGCCAATATACACGTGTTTATAATTATAACAACAATTATCATTAAGAATTTTCTTCATCATAATACATCTTTTTAACAGGAATAAGGTCAGTTATATAACCAAATACTGTTTGAAGTATGGAAATAAGTGTGCGTTAAAGATAATAATGGCGGTGCCCTATCAATTTATATATTTATTGCAAGGGTGTGGCTGGATTTAAATCAGCTGGTAGATGCGAGATTTAGGTGATTTTAGTGATATCGCCTGAGTATGGCCTTATGAATTTACTATTTTCAATACAGGAAATGAATGACTTCGTATGTCATAATCTTAGTAGTAGCCTAATCTTAGTCCCCTGGAGTATGGACCCTAGCGAATCGACGCATCGTTTGACTGTGTGCGTGCGTGCGCGCACGCGTGTGTGCGTGCGTGCGTGCGTGCATTCGTGCGTGCGTGCGTGCGTGCGTGCGTGCGTGTGTTTACCCCACACTTGTGCAAAAAGTGTCATGGGTATTGTGATCGCCTCCATCCGTTCATCTGTTCATCGTACCATCAATCCGTCCATCGGCTTGTCACCTCTATCGCCTCCTAAACCATTAAGTGAAATTCAACCTAATTTGGTATGTAAGTTATCCATATGATTGAATGCATGACCACATTTACTTTGGGCTCTGCACCATGGGGGCAAAATGTCAAATATCATCAAAATTCAAGTGCAAAGACTGTCACGCTATCTCCTCCGAAACCATTCGGTGAAATTTAACCAAATGAAATCCCATCATTGCAAGTCGTATTTTAGCTAAACACTGTAAATAGCGTTGTTGGTCTAAGCAAATCAATTAAGATATTGTGATTAAAGGTGCATATTCACAGCAGAATGGTGGAAAATAAAATTGTTAAAATTGTATACTTTTAGAGGCTTGAATTGTGTGCCTAGATGTACTGAAACGAAATAAATCTTAGCATATGATGATCTCCTTACGTATAAATTTATTTAATTTTTTGAGTTGTCAAATTGAATTAGAGGCTGTCCCTCGAGGCTAATTTTACTGTCCCTCAATCAAATTCACAACTGAAAATACGATATTTATTTATATAGATTGAAATCATCATACGTTCAGATTTATTTCGTTTCATTCCATCGAGCGACACAGTTTAACAATTTTATTTTCAACCATTCCGCTGTGAATATGCACAATTAATTACCAATATAAATATCATTTGATCTTGTTTGCAGTGCAGAATAGGTAAGAGAGAGAGGGAGACCAGCTAGAAGTACAGCTACCAGCCGATGAAACCATTAGACACCTTAAGAAAACGCATACGTGAAGAAAGACAATGTCATTCCGATGCCAATGAATATCGTAATAATAACTGTACAATGATTCCTAATGATGTTCCAGACGCTTCCATTCGTACCGATGATAATCGTGATGATAACTGTATAATGATTCCTAATGATGTTCCAGACGCTTCCATTCTTGCTAATGATAATCGTAATGATAACTGTATAATGATTCCTAATGATGTTCCGGACGCTTCCATTCGTGCCAATGATAGTTGTGATGACAGCTGTACAATGATTCCTAATGATGTTCCAGACGCTTCCATTCGTGCCAATGATAATCGTAATAATAACTGTATAATGATTCCTAATGATGTTCCAGACGCTTCCATTCGTCCCAATGATAATCGTAATGATAACTGTACAATGATTCCTAATGATGTTCCAGACGCTTTCATTCGTGCCACTGATAATCGTAATGATAACTGTATAATGATTCCTAATGATGTTCCAGACGCTTCCATTCTTGCTAATGATAATCGTAATGATAACTGTATAATGATTCCTAATGATGTTCCGGACGCTTCCATTCGTGCCAATGATAGTTGTGATGACAGCTGTACAATGATTCCTAATGATGTTCCAGACGCTTCCATTCGTGCCAATGATAATCGTAATAATAACTGTATAATGATTCCTAATGATGTTCCAGACGCTTCCATTCGTCCCAATGATAATCGTAATGATAACTGTACAATGATTCCTAATGATGTTCCAGACGCTTTCATTCGTGCCACTGATAATCGTAATAATAACTATTTAATGATTCCTAATGATGTTCCAGACGTTTCCATTCGTCCCAATGATAATCGTAATGATAACTGTACAATGACTCCTAATGATGTTCCAGACGCTTCCATTCGTGCCAATGATAATTGTAATGATAACTGTACAATGGTTCCTAATGAGGTTCCAGACGCTTCCATTCGTACCAATGATAATTGTAATGATAACTGTACAATGATTCCTAATGAGGTTCCAGCCGCTTCCATTCGTGCCAATGATTATTGTAATGATAACTGTACAATGATTCCTAATGACGTTCCAGACGCTTCCATTCGTGCCAATGATAATTGTAATGATAACTGTACAATGATTCCTAATGAGGTTCCAGCCGCTTCCATTCGTGCCAATGCCAATGATAATTGTAATGATAACTGTACAATGATTCCTAATGATGGTCCAAACGCTTCCACTCGTACAAATGATAATTGTAATGATAGCTATACAATGATTCCTAATGACGTTCCAGACGCTTCCATTCGTGCCAATGATAATTGTAATGATAACTGTACAATGATTCCTAATGAGGTTCCACCCGCTTCCATTCGTGCCAATGCCAATGATAATCGTTATGATAACTGTACAATGATTCCTAATGATGGTCCAGATGCTTCCATTCTTGCCAATGATAATTGTAATGATAACTGTACAATGATTCCTAATGAGGTTCCAGCCGCTTCCATTCGTGCCAATGATAATCATAATGATAACTGTACAATGATTCCTAATGATGTTCCAGAGGCTTCCATTCTTGCAAATGATAATCATGATGATAACTGTACAATGATTCCTAATGATGGTCCAAACGCTTCCACTCGTACAAATGATAATTGTAATGATAGCTATACAATGATTCCTAATGACGTTCCAGACGCTTCCATTCGTGCCAATGATAACTGTACAATGATTCCTAATGAGGTTCCAGCCGCTTCCATTCGTGCCAATGATTATTGTAATGATAACTGTACAATGATTCCTAATGACGTTCCAGACGCTTCCATTCGTGCCAATGATAATTGTAATGATAACTGTACAATGATTCCTAATGAGGTTCCAGCCGCTTCCATTCGTGCCAATGCCAATGATAATTGTAATGATAACTGTACAATGATTCCTAATGATGGTCCAAACGCTTCCACTCGTACAAATGATAATTGTAATGATAGCTATACAATGATTCCTAATGACGTTCCACACGCTTCCATTCGTGCCAATGATAATTGTAATGATAACTGTACAATGATTCCTAATGAGGTTCCACCCGCTTCCATTCGTGCCAATGCCAATGATAATCGTTATGATAACTGTACAATGATTCCTAATGATGGTCCAGATGCTTCCATTCTTGCCAATGATAATTGTAATGATAACTGTACAATGATTCCTAATGAGGTTCCAGCCGCTTCCATTCGTGCCAATGATAATCATAATGATAACTGTACAATGATTCCTAATGATGTTCCAGAGGCTTCCATTCTTGCAAATGATAATCATGATGATAACTGTACAATGATTCCTAATGATGGTCCAAACGCTTCCACTCGTACAAATGATAATTGTAATGATAGCTATACAATGATTCCTAATGACGTTCCAGACGCTTCCATTCGTGCCAATGATAATTGTAATGATAACTGTACAATGATTCCTAATGAGGTTCCAGACGCTTCCATTCGTGCCAATGATAATTGTAATGATAACTGTACAATGATTCCTATTGAGGTTCCACCCGCTTCCATTCGTGCCAATGCCAATGATAATCGTTATGATAACTGTACAATGATTCCTAATGATGGTCCAGATGCTTCCATTCTTGCCAATGATAATTGTAATGATAACTGTACAATGATTCCTAATGATGTTCCAGAGGCTTCCATTCTTGCAAATGATAATCATGATGATAACAGTACAATGATTCCTAGTGATGTTCCAGACTCTTCCATTCGTGCCAATGATAATTGCAATGATAACGGTACAATGATTCCTAATGATGGTTCAAACGCTTCCACTCGTGCAAATGATAATCGTGATGATGACTGTACAATGATTCCTAATGATGCTACAGACGCTTCCATTCGTGCCAATGATAATTGTAATGATAGCTGTACAATGATTCCTAATGAGGTTCCAGACGCTTCCATTCGTGCCAATGATAATCATATTGATAACTGTACAATGATTCCTAATGATGTTCCAGACGCTTCCATTCGTGCCAATGATAATCATGATGATAACGGTACAATGATTCCTAATGATGTTCCAGATGCTTCCATTCGTGCCAATGATAATCATATTGATAACTGTACAATGATTCCTAATGATGTTCCAGATGCTTCCATTCGTGCCAATGATAATTGCAATGATAACGGTACAATGATTCCTAATGATGGTCCAAACGCTTCCACTCGTGCAAATGATAATCGTGATAATGACTATACACTGATTCCTAATGATGCTTCAGACGCTTCCATTCGTGCCAATGATAATTGTGATGATAACTGTACAATGATTCCTAATGAGGTTCCAGACGCTTCTATTCGTGCCAGTGATAATCATGATGATAACTGTACAATGATTCCTAATGATGTTCCAGACGCTTCCATTCGTGCCAATGATAATCATATTGATAACTGTACAATGATTCCTAATGATGTTCCAGATGCTTCCATTCGTGCCAATGATAATTGCAATGATAACGGTACAATGATTCCTAATGATGGTCCAAACGCTTCCACTCGTGCAAATGATAATTGTGATGATGACTGTACACTGATTCCTAATGATGCTTCAGACGCTTCCATTCGTGCCAATGATAATCATATTGATAACTGTACAATGATTCCTAATGATGTTCCAGATGCTTCCATTCGTGCCAATGATAATTGTAATGATAACTGTACAATGAGTCCGAATCATGTTCCAGATGCTAATAATAATTCTAGTGATTATCCAGATAACATGTATACATGTACAATAATTACTAATAATAATAATGAATATGTGAATGCGTCTGATTTTCCTAATATGAATGATGTCGATGTTAGAGAGATCGGATATTCTAGCTTATCAGCAATCATTGCGAATAACTTATTCATTAATGATCATAATATGGAATTTGGGGTAGTTAATCTACCCTTCAATATGGCCATTCCTGCTGACGATCTGTTCTATTATAGTGACAATGATATGAACATTGGTTTAACAGTATCAGTTAAAAGTACTGCTCATGGAGCTGCTGTAAAGGCACCAAGGTCCCTTGAGCATAATCTACTAGGTGACAGTGTAAGAAATTTGCAAGGTCCTCTTGAGCATAATGTAGGTGCAGCTGCAGTTAGCATTGCCAAAGAGAATTCATATGTGAGTGACACAACTGGTGGATATGGTAATACCTTTAATGATGCAAATAATGAAAGCAGCGATGGTGAAGTAAGTAGTTCTGACCGTGTGGATGACTTACACCTTATCCAGTACAAAAGCAGAAACGTGTTGCCTCGAGAAGTTTCTACCACATTAAATAAACATAGTTGCAATCTTCTTGAATTTGGCTAATAATCCTGCAGGTGTAAGCACAAGTTCTGCAGATGCTGTATTTCCATCCGCGAGTACAAATCGAGAATTATCAATAATATAAATACCGATAATCAAATTGAAATTGAAGAATATTTTACAGATTGAACTGAATTCAATGAGAATACAAATGTTTCACCGAGAGGTCGAAAGCGTGTTCGTAATGATGGATGCGTAATATAAGAAAACAAAAACGAAATCTTGGTTTAGCTTATACTAGTGCACGTGGGGGTACCAAAAAGGGCTAGAATTGTTGGACCTGGCTGTGGTGAAAAATGTCGTTCACAATGCTATGAAACACTAACTTTAGGTGATCGTCAGGAAATATTTAATAGATTTTGGAAGTTAGGTGAAATAAATAGACAATGAGATTTCATCAATTCCCATGTTACATCAATTGAATCTAAGTACAAGAAAACTAAATCACGTAGAAATAAAAGTTTAATATATACATTACCTAAATCCAACGAAAATAAAGTAAAGGTGTGCAAGGTATTCTTTCTACACACATTAAATATCACAGACAAAGTTGTTCACAACAGCCTTAAGAAACAAGGTGACATTGGAGTTACAGAAAGTGACAAAAGGGGGCACCATGGTCATCAAAGAAAAACATCACAAACTGTTCTTAATGACATTGGAGAACATATTTCTAGCTTTCCTACTGCAGAATCACATTACTGCAGAAAGAATTCAACTAGAAAATATCTGCAAACTCAGCTGTCACTTTACAAAATGTACGACCTGTATGTTGAGCAGTGTAGAGAAGCTGGGAGGACCATGGCTCACAATAAAATTTATGAACCATAAATCCATACTCATATTCATTATGCATATTCCATACCAAATTTAATTTAGGCTTTTTCATCCTAAAAAAGACCAGTGCGAGTTGTGTGCAGAATACACGCATGCAACTGAGGAAAAGAAACAGCAAATATTAGAGAAATATGAGGATCATTTAAAGTACAAATCTCTTGCTAGAGAACACAAAGATAAACAAAAATACAAAGCAATATCTTCACAAGAATATTGTTGTAGTTGCTTTGATCTGCAATAAGTCCTTAATGCTCCTCATGGTGAAATATCCACATTTTATTATGAACTGAAACTCTCTGTTTATAACCTCAGTGTGTACAACTTGCAAAATGGTGAAGGGTATTGTTATATGTGGCCAGAGACAATTGCAATGCGAAGCTCTTGTGATATAGCTTCATGCCTCTGTTTGTATATGAAGACACAAATAGAAAATGGGGTAAAGCGCTTTAGGGTTGTCTCCGATAACTGTGCAGGACAAACCCGAAATCATTTCGTTGTTACTATGTACTGGTATATATTGAATAAATTTGACATATCTAGTATAAAACATTCCTTTCTTGAAAAGGGTCATACACAGAATGAAAATGGCTCAATTCATTCGACCGTTGAAGGGGCATCTAAAGGTGTACCAATATATACTCCGCAGCAGTGGTATACTCTTGTGAGATTGGCACGAAGAAAACAACAGTTTCATGTTCGAGAAAGGAATTTAGAAGATTTCAAGGACTTTAAAGATCTGACTGCTAAAATAACTAATTTAGAGAAGGATGTGAATGGAGAAAGGATTAGGTGGAATGCAATCAGAGTTGTAAAAGTATCAAAAAAGTCGCAAACTATGTTAAATATCAAATACAACTACAATAGTGATTGGGCAGTTGTAAACTTGGAATGTAAAAATGTAAAAACCAGACAAAACGCAAAGGCCCTTGATGCAACTTCTATAATGGTAACACAAAATGGGCCTTTGATCACACATGATAAATATAAGGACCTAATTTCTCTGTGCGACTCTGGGGCAATACCAGCACAGTATCATTCAACATTCCTTGAACTCCGTCATAATCAAAACGTACAGAGTTCAAATACTGTATCTTCTGATGAGGAAAATTAAAATAAATGAAAATTAATGGTGTATGTTAGTATGCACGTTGTTAGCGTATGCTAGTTAATCGGATTTGCGGCTTTTGTATTTAAAATAATTATCACTGTGCTTTCTAGGAGTGATTTTGTTATAATGCCATTATAAGTCAAACGTATCTATAACCGGACACATACGTTTGGGGGCACACGATGACAGTTCATTAAGATGGATAGTCCCAAGTGTCTGTTATAGATGACGTTTTACTGTAATATTGGTTTACTGAGTAATTATGAACATGATTGGTCTGAATAATTATGAGATTCTCAATATAAGAGTATTATGATACTTATTATAGGAGACAATAATAATAGTATGAAACTGTAAGAAAGACGTATGTTTGTATACGACTCTTTGACATCATTTACTGGTGTGTTAAACTAATGTGAACTAAAAAGATGTATGTACATATACATTGATGCTGCATTCTTACACAAACATAATTTCAGTGGTAAAAAGGCGTATAAATCAGAAATTGTGTAATAATATCAAAACTGTTTTGTATTATCATTTTCTTTCATTCTACATAATAGAGATCCATTTTGTTACTTTCAAAATAAAAGGTTTGACAATTATTGTTACATTATGTTAAATTTTTTTCAGTTTACTTGCTCTCCTGAAAAGTTGAGAAAATGGACATACGGCCCTATTTTATTCCAGTGACGTCCTAATTACTACAATTTCTTGATTAGGTATCAATTTCTGATCGGATCTCGACAATAGTTTTCGAGAAATCTGTCTTTACCAAAGATGTTTCAAGTAGGAAATAGGGGAAATGTATGATAGAATTATTTAAACTGAATTTTCACCTTCGGCTTAACCCCCCTCGTGTCAACAGCGTATTAAAGCGCTCAAAATACTATTTATTTCATTTAACCATTTAATTGGCAATACTCTCAAGGAAATTTAGATTTTTGCAGCAAAAAAAAGAGAAAATTATAAAGAAAATTTACCAAAAAAATAGATTAGAACTGTTATCTTTCAAATGGACATTCATCAAAAGTTAACTGGTTAAAACATTCAAATTTCTGCTTAGCCAGTGCCCAATTGCAGACCAAGAAGAATATTTTTGAAAATATTCTTCTCTTAGACGGCAAATGGTCATTTCTCATGATCACTGCAGAGGTCGTTTTTTACCACCTTGACCATTAAAGGGAATAATAATAATAATAATAATAATAATAATAATAATAATAATAATAATAATAATAATATAGTGTATCTGTATAATAATAATAATAATAATAATAATAATAATAATAATAATAATAATAATACTATATTGTATCTCTATAACTATGTAGAGTTCAGAGGGAATAAACCATTCATTCATTCAGAAACGTTGCAGATATCAGGCACACATTGGGTTCTCGTATTTTCGTATTTTCTTTATTACACTCAGGCGTGACAACGGCATATGAGGATTATTTGCGCATTGGCAATGGCGGTAGAAATACAATATTATTATTATTATTATTTTTATTATTATTATTATTATTATTATTATTACACCATCTCCGCCCGGCCGACGTGGGCTACGACAGTCGGATCGCGTACATAATAATGATAACAACAATAATCAATTTATTATTCTATTTTGGGCCACTTGCCCTTAACTTCATATAATAGTTGTTCAGCTGATCTAACACGTCATTCGTAAGCTATAATATAATACTAAGCTTATTATCATGCCGCTAAAGAAAGCTATTCAGGCTTGAGTAGCTTACACGTTGGTACATTTCCAAAGCATATGGTGGCTGTCATGCCTTACTTTTCAACCAATCAGAAGGAGAAACTAGCGTATCTGCCTTGGTCAATACGCTCAATCATAGCGGTGCCACATATAATTTGGCAACGTGATATAAAAACAATCATACAAGTAAGCTGATGACTATTTTGAAGCTAATTTGACCTGAAGCCGTTACTGTCATAGGCAATAACAACTTCCAATCAAATTATCCCCAAAATATTCACCAAGATGATTTACATAATAAAGAATGTAATGCATTGGCACTTGATGACACCATACACTATCGCTTGAGTAAACAAAATCACGGTGATCACTGTTCAACGTGTACCCCATGTTACAAAGCAGATTATTGTAATAGAGATAAGGGAATGTAACAGGCTGTGAATGATATGGAATCTATAAACTATAATCTATCGTACAATCTATCGCATTTGAGATGAGATTGGCATAGTTTTAACAATGATGACGATGGATACTTGGGTTGATGGATAACTCGGGTGTATGATTGGGTGAGAAGATGGATGAATTAGTCTAGCTGTTTAATGTTTTTGATGCTAACAAGTATTTGGAGAGTTTGATAAGGAGCGGTTTATTGCATATTGCAAACAATCCTTTAGTTTTCTCGGTATTCTATGATGTCAATATGTCAGTCTTATTTATCCCCAACAAAACAATCCATTCTTTACACGCTTACAGATGATATTTGCTTTATATTTTGCTGTCGTCTGAAATATTCGAATGGATCGATTATTCATTCATATAATTATAAGGATATTCGAATACCGAGTTTATGCGTAATACCAAACACTACTTATTATCGCTCAGGTAAAGGTACATATTCACACCAAACTGCTTGAAAATAAAATAGTTAAAATTGTGTACTTTTCGAGACTTAAATTGTGTGCATAGACAATATGTTCTCAGAACGCCTTAGGCGGTGAATTTCATTATATCTTTGAATGCCCAGCCCTAGATAGTGAAAGAAAAGAATGTATCGATACATATTATAGATTACGCTCAAATACCCTAAAGATTAACCAAGTTATCAATGTTCGCAACATATATCAGATACTGACATGTAGTTTTAAAACTTTAATAACTAAATTTGATCAGGAAAATCAAAATATTTGGATATTGAATGACCATTTGCAAATTTCAGAAAATTTATCGCTGGACTGACTGGCACGGTTATCGAGACAGCAATTCCAATTGTAAATTGTCAAAAATAGTCTTCTCTCGGAGAGCGAGCAGAATCTTGCACATTCCTCAAGACCACTGCACTGTTCAGTTTTGGCCATTTTCAGCGTCAACGGGTTAATGGGAAAACAGTTAAAGGAATAATATTATCTGGTCGCAATCGTGCGCCTTTTCTAGACAGACAACACCTCGCATCCTTAGACAACACCTCGCATCCTTAGACAACACCTCGCATCTTTAGACAACACCTCGCATCCTTTGTATCCCATGTCGCCTTTCTGTACGTTTTAATTTAGGTAAACAAAAACCAATCAATCTATCTGGGGTGACAATGAAGTGTATATATTGATGAATTTGCTGATAACAATGACGATGTCCACTATGGTGACGATCAATCATTTACGTTATCAGGGCGTTGTTAATTAGCTAAATTATTTGATTCATTGTTCATTTGTTTGGATTTAATTATATGTAGATTTGCATGGTCAAGTGTTATTAGATAAATCAGGTGTGGTATTTTTATTCTTTAAAATTTCGTGCAGATAATATGTAAGCCTATCTATTGTTATTCGTAAGCGAGTCCCTGGGACTAACAACAAACAATGAATTTACTTAATACAGGTGGTCAACCAGTCACGTGCCGTGTGACTTGCCTTGGTGAGATTTACCCTAGACCCATACGGGGAAGAGAAAATTGCGATCGGTTATGTCTGTCTGTCTGTCTATCTCTATGGCCGGAATTGTATCCCAATAACTGCTGATCCGATTGTTTGCATTAACACAACGATAGAACTTGCCGTCCGAAAAAATTTCCAAACTTTGGCCAGGGATCCGGATAAAATAACTAGGATTCAGCTCGGATACAATTCTGAATCTGTGTAAATTACTGGTCCGATTTGGCCCACATTTTATCACACGAAATGGTATGATGATACACTATGAGTCTATAACTTTGGACGTGATCCGATAAAATCCGGAAAAAACGAAAAACCCCAGCAAATAAAAAAAATCCGGAAAATCCGAAAACCATTTTATAATGTGACAAAAACGGGAGAACGGAGGGTCTGCAACCTCATATCGCTCTTGTTTGGAAGTGTATTTTGTGGTCATGAGACGCAAATGGCGCTTTGTATTGGAAAATTTGCCGGAACCGTGGTTATTGGGGAAAGTAGTGCTACATATTACCGCGTTGTTTATTATATGATGCTTTTTGTACTATAATGTCTAGGCGGACTCTACGTGTAGCAATTAACACGAGATTTAACCCCTCTTGTGTCAACAGCGCCTCAAAGCGCTCAAAACACTACTTGATATATCAATTAAACATTCAATAAATTTCAAGATATTTTAATTCTGGATGACTATTTTTGTAAATTTTCGCCGGCTTAACCATTAAAGGGGTACTAACAAAAGAATTGTACTTAGCCAGTGTCTATCTGCAGGCCGAGGGAAGAATATTTTTGAGAATTTACCTCTAGAATGACTGGCCATTAAATGGTTGACACAAGAGGGGCTAAGAAAGTAAATAAATAATTTAAACACAATTTCTCACTAATCATGATAACTATCTATATAACTCACTGCTTACCGCCCTTGCAAGTTAGGGGCATGTGCACTTTAAATTCCCAGAACAGCCAACAGTTCAATCTACAGCAGAATATAGAGTGGTAGGTCTATATGTGTGAAAACCAACCATACTTCTTATCGCCCAGCTTCTATCTACACCCGCCAATAGGGGAATCTAGTCTCTCAATCAAACATATGATGGCATAATCAACTACGTCACACGTAGGCTGACGTCATAATCAATTGCGCCGTGAATGAGGTGATTAAGTCCGTCATAAATGCGTAATAGTCTGTCAAGTTGTACGAAGTGTATGTATTTATTTAATAAGCATTCTGTTGAATATTTTGAAACTAATTTGACTGGGCGCTGATACAACCGCCCGCAGTTCAATTAGTTTCAAAATATTCAACAGTTTACCCGTACAGCGTATACCTGTACACTACTGATGATAACATTTACATGATTTACCTGCCTTGCCTGGTCTAGTTTCACCTGGATCCTTGACGTAAGAGACACTGCACACGTCGCCAGGATATCGCCACAAGGGATTACAGTATTTATCTCTCACTAACTGTCGTGTTTGTAACGGCTTATGTGTTATCAGTCAATCAGCAAGTGTAGGGGTCGATCGATTCCAACGCTGACAATGTGTGGGTGGAGCTTGGCTGGAGATGGACGATGCATAACGAAAACTGGATTTCCACATTGCTAGCCGCCCCTTTGTACGCGTAGTGGAATCTATTTTAACGCTTTGAATCCTGAATTCCCAAAATCTAAACTTCTAGGTAAATATACACGCATTATTATTTGGAAACTAATTTCCCTGGACGTTGTTGTTGCATAGGTTAGAAATGGACATTCCTCAAGACCACTGCGTATAGATGACATGTTGGTCGGCTTGCCCATTCAAAGGCTAGGTTGACACAAGAGGGATTCGGATTATATCTCTGTATGAGGGTTTCGTATGTGTATTTATCAAATACCTAGTTATACAAGTATCGACGTGGCATTGCGGTATATTAGCACAACCGGCGAAAGCGTCAACCTTCATAGCCCACAACATTCATAGCCCACAGTAGCTATGGATTCGTAGATCAAAGATGCCCTTTATAAAGAGACTATAGTCCATATCTGGCCATGTGCTAAGGATGCCAGAAGACACACCAACACAAAGAGCCTTGGAATTCGCCCTACTCGCAGCCAGCAAATACAAAGCCAGAAGAGGACGTCATTGCATAAATCTGTGTGCTACGAGGTGACCTTAAGAAAGCAGGACTCGGTACACTCAAGTCACTAATGGATCTGAGGAAGCTAAGGATTTTGGCTGAGGACAAGACACAGTGGGCAAAAGCGAAGAAGGACTGATTGCAGCTGCAGGATGTTCCTAGTACTACAGCCGCAGAATACAGGAATCATACATTAACGTGGGTTAATTCAAGGGGGAAGGCCGGACCAATCTGCGGCAATCTCGCCCATGCCCATTTCGCCCCGGTGATTGCCGATTCGTTCTACCAGAGGAAATGAGTACATGTAGACGTCATGATGTCGCGCAAATCGAAATCTCCGCCTGCACACCTTTCCCACCTCTCTCACCCTCCCTCCCTCCTCCTCCCTCCATCCCTCTCTCTCTCTCTCTTTCTCTCTCTCACTCTCCCTCTCTCTCTCTCTCTCTCTCTCTCTCTCTCTCTCTCTCCCTCCCTCCCTCCCTCCCTCCCTCCCTCCATACCCCTCTCCCACTTCATTCACTAATTGTAAATAAATAATGCGACTCACAAACTAGCAATCTTGCAATAATGGTCAAATATCAAAATATCTTGCAGTTATTTAGGTCAGTTGTATAAATATCTTCTGTTAGTCCTAGACCAGAAATCTTGCAATAACGATCAAATATAAAAAAGTTTCGCATTTTTTTGGGTGAATTGCAAAGATCCCTGTCAATCACACACCCTGAATTTTTAAATAATGGTTAAATGTAAAATATATCGCAGTTATTTGGGCCATTCTAAAAAAATCCTGATCAGTCCAGACCATGAATGTCGCAATAATGGTCAAATATCAAATATCTACCATGTTTTGGTAAATTGCAAAAATCCCTGTCTTGTAGGTTTTGTTTCGGGTTATTTTCATATCCATCTCCCTTGGTCGAGTAACGTCTCTCCGGTGGTGGGGCTCTAGCGCTTAAGTGAACCTTGTGAGGATATTTTCAGGTATCCTTTGTTGAAAATCCGTTGTATCCGTGTGTATGTTGGCTATCTAGGCCTGCATTTCGAGCATCACATCATAGCTGTTTCCTATGACTACCTGGCATGCGAAATAGTGAAATAACATTGCAAAACATTAAGGCAGAATTCCTACAAGCTGCCATAGTCTGCCACACCACCATCTTCTATTCCGTCCGTCAGTCTGTCTATAAAACGATCCGAAATATAGCATTATTAGGCACTCACTACATAATATAACGAACGATGTGATTTACGCAATAAGGATACTAGGAGCTTGCAAATATGTGCCTTAAGCCGATGTCATATGCATAAAGAATAGTGTCTCTGATTCAATTTCACAACTTAAAACATTATATTAATTTATGCGCAATGAAATCCTTAATTGTTAAAATGTCTTTCGTTTCATTACATCTAGGCACACAATTTAAGAATCTAAAAGTATACAATTTTAACAATTTTATTTTCAAGTATTTAGTGCGAATATGCACCTTTAAATTCCCTTCCTGCTAGTGTATATCATGTTGCCATGGTAATAAATATACCTCTACACTACTAGTACAGCTAGCGATAGCATTTCGATAATTTAGCCGCCTTACCTGGTCTGGTTGTACCTGGATCCTTGATGAAAGAAACACCGCACACGTCGCCACGATATTGCCACAAGGTATTACAGTATTTATCTCACGCTAACTGTCGAGATCGTAACGGCTTTTGCATCATCAGTCAATGAAGTATGGCACGGTGTTGAATTGAAAACGAACGCATGAGTAAGCGTATAATTGCACTTTTCTCTCAAATAATCACACTATCCAAAACTTGTGGTTTAAACCCTCTTGTATCAACTCAACCCTTTAATTGTCAAACTGAACAAAAAAAAAACTACAGTGGTATTCAGTCATGGCTATTTAGAAGGCCTAGAGAAGAGTATTTTTTAAATATTTACCACTAGTAACCGAGCCAGCCATTCTAGTGATAAATTTAAAAAAAATTCTCTTCTATCGGCCTGCGGATAGCTACTGGCTAAGTAAAAAAATTAATTTTCTTTGCCATGACCACTTTAATGGTCAAGCCAGCGAAATAAAATTCAGTGGTGAATTGACAAAAACAGTCTTCTAAAATTAATATATCTTGAAACATATTAACCATCAAAATGTTTAATTGATATATCAAGTAGTATTTCGACCGCTTTGAGGCGCTGTTGACACAAAATGTGTGGTTTAACCACTTAAGAAACAGAGACCAGAAACGATTGATTCTTTACGATATACACGTTATTAACTTGATTATTATGACAGCAATTTGGCTGAAAGTTGTTACTGCGTGTGTGGCGGCAACAGCTTCCAGGCAAATGTATGCTTTAGAACTATTCAACACCATTCCTGTATTGGTCCTGATATTGATATTGAGGCACGTGTATTGGACCTTTCAAGTTTATCCATAAATCATATGAAGTCATAATTAACTGCGTGACGTGTATGACAACATCATAATCAATTACGTCATGAATGGCGTAGATAGGCTCGTCACGAACGCTTAATTGATGATGAGCTAAGGCCGTGTTCTCACTGGAGAGTTAATCGGGAATAACGCCATACCTCAGTATTGCGGTACGCCGGTTACGCCTCTAGTATAGGCATAGGCCCCGACAGCAACCTGGCAAATTAGTTTCAAAATATTTAACTAATACCTGTATATGTTTCTGAGAATTGATAGTCAGTGAGTTCATGGATCGATCGATCCCAGCACGAGCTAGGCGTGGTTGGAGCTTAACTAGAGATGGTCGGGGCATAGCTAAAACTTACAAAAAGGTACATTATACGTTCATGATTTTATAATTGCTCATTATGCAAAACATTATCCGGATATCCTAAGATAAGGGATTGTCAGGACAAAAGCTGGATAATTGATGAAAATAGTTGAACACATGCCTCAGTATAGATACATTTCTAGGATGGACAAGTTGTTGATTGTGGCTTCCAAAGTTGACTGTCCTTATTGCCATCGGCGGGATGGGCAAATTGTTGAACGTTCTATCCTAGTGAAGGCGTCTTTTTGCAGCTGGGATGGCGCCGTTCAAGTGGAGGTGGGCCTATTTCTCCTGTTTACATTTAAGGATGGATACGTTGTTGAACGGAGTCCTTCCAATTGGGGCAAGTAGTTTGGTGGCGTGGCAAGATGGCCGGTCATTATGTGATTTTCACCAGTTTTAAAAACCGAACTTTCTGTCGGGCCGCGCTAATGACGGCAGGTTGATTTATATAGTGTACTTAGGCCGTGTTCTCACTAGAGAGTTAATCTGGAATAACGCCATACCTCACTATGACAGTACGACGGTTAAGTCTTTAGTGAGAACACGAGCTTAGACGCGTATAATTCTGGGCTCGAAGTAAACCGAATATAAGCCTATTAGTCTCTCGCGGATGTTCGATCGCTGATGGCTATATGTATTGCGCGCACGCGTGCGTGCGTGCGTGCGTGATTGTATGCGTGCGTGTGGGTGGGGTGGGTGTGCGTGTGCGCACAAAAAGGTTATTAAGTGTGTTTATGCATATACGTCATATTATGGGTGGTCGGTGACTAAAATTGTAATAAACAAATTACTGTCAACAAACACGCTATTTGTCTCAATTTACAAGCAGCTAGCCAATGATAAATCTTCACTAATCTGCACATAATCGGATTTTAATAATAATATTGTTCAACCTCTCAGGGCAAATGACACACCCTGGACAAAATAATGATGAGGCTCTTTAACTGCTATCAGGGCAACACATAGTAATAGATGAATTCAGTCTATCAGTCAAGTATATGACGTCATAATCAAATGCGCCACAGGTAGGCTGACGTCACACTCAAGTAAGATGTCATATTTATACCATATAAATGGCATATCTAAAGCCTCTTTCTGATTGCCTAATCCTGTTTAGCCATTTCGTGTACTATGTAGGTCAATATTTATATATAGCCGATCTATGTGTTTGCATTCACACTGGTGGAAGATAGTCCTGATCTGCACGGTAACGCTACCTGGCGGAGAGTGAGATAAAATGATGACCGTAGCGCTACACGTCGGAATGCGAGAGAAAATGCAGTCGGTACACTACCTGGGAAACTTTGAGCGAATATGTTGACTTCACGTAGACCGTTTTCGTACTAGAGACTTAATCCGGAATAACGCCATACTGAAGTATGGCGTTATTCCGGATTAACTCTCTAGTGTGAACAAGGCCAAAGGGAAGCAATAACGATTAATCGCGAGATAAACCGCAAATTTTGTGAGATTATGACCGTGTTCTCACCAGAGACTTAACCGGCGTAGCGCAATACTGAGGTATGGCGCTATTCCCGATTAACTCTCCAGTGAGAACACGGCATAAGACCATGTTTTCACTAGAGACTTGAGGGATAACGCCATACTTAGGCCGTGTTCTCACTAGAGACAACGGCCGCGTTCTCCCTAGAGACTAAGGCCGTGTTCTCACTAAAGAGTTAATCGGGAATAAGGCCATACTTCAATATCATGTTTATATATCACATGACGTCATAATCAACTACGTCACACGTAGGCTGACGTCATAATCAATTACGTCATGAATGACGTCTTAAAGTCTGTCTTAAAGGCTTAATAGTCCATCAAGTTGTTCGAATTGCATGCCTTTGCTATTTAATAAACATTCTGTCGAATATCTTGAAACTAATTTGACTGCTGCCATAGGCATAGGCAGCAACGATATCCAGTCAGATTAGTATCAAAATATTTAAACAGTTTGCCTGTATATGTTTCTGGAAATTGAGATTCAGGGAGTGCACAGATTGACCAATCCCAACACGGGCGAAGCGTGGGTGGAGCTTATCTACAGATGAGCGCGGCATCGCTAAAACGGATGTATCCATTGTGAAAATCCCCAGCTGTAGCTCGGATTATCCAATGTATAAAGGCATCAGCTGCTTAAAATATCAATGGACCTTTCCAGGCTTATCTATCGATCATCTGACGTCATCTGACGTCATAATTCACTATGTGGCGTATAGGATAACGTAATAATCATGACGTCATGAATGATTCGAAATAGTCCGTCTCTAACGCTTAATAGACCGTGTCCGTTGTACGAATTGTATGTCTTTGCTATTTAATAAAAATGTTGTTGAATATTTTGAAACAGATTTGACAAGGGCGATGTTGCTGCCATAGGCCATAGGTAGCAACAGCACCCAGTCGAATTAGCTTCAAAATATTCAATAGGTTTCCTCGTATAGTTTTCTGGAAATTGTTAGTCAAGAAGTTCAGGGATCGATCGATTCCAACACGAGCGAGGTGTGGTAGGAGCTTAACTAGGGATGGACGAGGCATAGATAAAACTCTACATGTTAATACAGCCAAAAACACCAAGAAAAGCTGATCCTATGTTGAGGATATCCACTATCCTATCCACTTGTGGCAAAGCTGTCGGAACAAAGGAAAGCACTTGGACTACGCATATCCCAAACATTCCGGAATGAAACAATCATAGGACTATGAAAAAACGGCAAGAAGATCATGCAAAGAGGAAGTGGACGTTTGTAAGGACTGGTTATAAAGAAAGCAGATGACATGATACTCGCGATCACTTCCACTGACGATTCAAGTAAAATGTTCAAAGCATCCAAGGCATCAAGAATAAGCACACCGCAGAAACCTCTCTCAATCTAAAAATAGAGCTGTGGCTTCGTCAAGAATACGCTTTTCTCGATCACGCATCGAAGGCGATCTAGCGAGATACGAATGCAGCCACTCTGTACAAAACATGACAAAAGTCCGATGGACACTTTATCGACCCTGACCAGAGAAAAGCTGAGACAGTCAGAGAATGCTCGTTTTAAAGATCACCACTGTTACGCGTGATGTACCACTAACCCAGGGCACGAACCTTACACCTTCCCTCGGTACGGGTCAACCACTGGCGGGAAAATCAAATCTTAACACACTGATTGCCATGTAAACTTAAATAATTTCTTATTTTCAGGACGTGCACGAATACTCATGCTTGGGATTTATTTAGTCTGTTAATAAAATGGTCCAGGATGTATTTCCAAGTATTCTGTAGGCTGGATAACCAAAGCCGTATTCTCACTGGAGAGTTAATCGGGAATAAAGGCATACCTCAGGCCCGGTTCTCACTAGAGACTTAATCCTGAATAACGCCATACTACCGTATGGCGTTATTCAGGATTAAGTCTCTAGTGTGAACGCAGCCTCAGTATAGCGCTATGCCGGTTAAGTCTCTAGTGTGAACGCAGCCTCAGTATAGCGCTATGCCGGTTAAGTCTCTAGTGTGAACGCAGCCTCAGTATAGCGCTATGCCGGTTAAGTCTCTAGTGTGAACGCAGCCTCAGTATAGCGCTATGCCGGTTAAGTCTCTAGTGTGAACGCAGCCTCAGTATAGCGCTATGCCGGTTAAGTCTCTAGTGTGAACGCAGCCTCAGTATAGCGCTATGCCGGTTAAGTCTCTAGTGTGAACGCAGCCTCAGTATAGCGCTATGCCGGTTAAGTCTCTAGTGTGAACGCAGCCTCAGTATAGCGCTATGCCGGTTAAGTCTCTAGTGTGAATGCAGCCTCAGTATAGCGCTATGCCGGTTAAGTCTCTAGTGTGAACGCAGCCTCAGTATAGCGCTATGCCGGTTAAGTCTCTAGTGTGAACGCAGCCTCAGTATAGCGCTATGCCGGTTAAGTCTCTATTGTGAACGCAGCCTCAGTATAGCGCTATGCCGGTTAAGTCTCTAGTGAGAACGCAGCCTCAGTATAGCGTTATGCCGGTTAAGTCTCTAGTGAGAACGCAGCCTCAGTATAGCGCTATGCCGGTTAAGTCTCTAGTGAGAATACGGCTTTAGCATTAATATATATTGTCAGGAGAATTAAATTTTCAGAAATGTGGCAACGTTGAAGTACAGTCTGGCAACCTAATTTAAATCGTTTACTTGCCCCTGGGGACAACAAGATATTTTTCTAATTTCCAGGCCTTGTAACCTCGTTTTAGTTTCAATTTCAGTTTATTCGGGTCACTTCTCTTGAGGTATACGAATACAGGTACATGAATAATAGGCCTACGTTGGTAATGGCGGTATACAGCACATAAATAGAGAATCTGGAACGAGGTAACTTTTCATATCACTATTATGGACCGAGTTGAAAATTATCAACGAGGTTCATAATAGTGATATGAAAAGTGACCGAGTTTGAGATTTTATTTATCATATAAACTGTAATTTTGAAATATTTGCAAAAATAGTTGCTGATGTGACTTTTTTCTGATTTCTCATTTTCGTGAACTCGATACCGCCGCTGTGACGCACCACTACTCGATAACTTAATACTGAATGCGCAGCAAAATATGGTGACAAACACGTAAACTACACTTTTCTCTAAGACTATCGCAGAGCCGCGGCCATCAATAGTTACTTCGCTTCCGACTGATAAACTGTCAAACGATGAATGACAAATCGTAGTAAACAAATCGTAGTAAAACAGTATCACGTAGTAATCCCTACGCGGCTCGCTCACATCAATCGATGTTTTAATTGGACGATTTAAATGGGTTGCGCAGCCAACAGCCAATGAAAATACGCCGTTGAATATGGCACGCGCGCTCATATCGAAAAATATTCAACGGGCTAGAAGGCGTGTTTAAATGGTAAACATTACTATAATATTATCTATGCATACAATCTACTTCACAGTCAGTTATGGCATTCGACCGATCGTGTCCGCGAAGCATCCGTCATAAGCCGGTTCCCGATTTCAATTGCTTACAATTGAGTCGGGCACCAGTTCCAGACGATAGCCTCACGAACACTGTCAGCTGAATGCCACAAGTATTTGCACAAAATACTTCATCAATTCTCTTAATCAAAGTCAGTATTCTCCTGCTACAAAGTATGCCAAGGCCCGATCGATGGCCGCCGCTCTCTTTTGAAGCGACGACCTCCGCTCAGATCACGGCCAGATGATTGCTTTGAAATTAAGTACTGATATTCAAATGTGCTAAATAGCAATTTTATCAAGGAATATCTATATATGTACATATATACAAGGCATTCTTATATCTCAGGCCGTACACATACGCACGCTCGCACCCAAACACGCGCACGTGTGCCCAACGCGCAGGTACGTACTTCGAGCACTATTCAGTAGTCTTTCAGTTTGCATTACAGATCAGTATTTAATTTGGTTTCATCAGTAGCCACTGCTGTATAAGACAGCAGTGACCGCCTATCAAACCACGGCAAATATTCATCATATATTAAAACTGTATATTCTTTTTCATTTGAACTGCTTGAAAATAACGTTGATAAATGTACATAGTGCTATCAACTTCGTCCGTTTTTGTTCCTTCATGAGTTGATACATTTGAACAGTATTTGGATTTACTCTAAAATGTCTATCAGGTAGGGATGGACATTTGAAAAGATAATGAAACTCACCTCCCAGTGTGTTTTGATTGCACAATGTGCAAACACGCTCATGTCTAGGGAGATGTCAAATCGCCCAACCTCTATTGGTAACCTGTGATTAGAAGTTCTAAATTTACATAGCATGTTGACAGTGTCTGAGGAAACGAGGTTAAATACGTTTCAAGTCTAAAAGCGTCTTTAAAAATTCTAGACGATGTGCAAATACTGCTGTTTAAAACTTCACCTCTCCATTTCTGGATATACTGATCAGACAAATACTTGTTTTGTAGTGAGCTTTAACCATTCAGGCTGGCGTGGATTCTCGCTATGTCATATATCTGATAACCCAGTATTATCAAGGAGCGTTTTCACATGTGATATCCATGGTCATTGGAATTCGTTATTTTCGTGCAAATATAGTAACAATCGGTATAGTTTATATGAGATTTTGGACAGTTTCCCACATGCTCATGTTGCCCAGTATGTGGTTATCCGATTATAAATTTTTATGCTCAACTGGAACTGGCCAAGTTCGCCATAAACCATTGCAGTGTGTAGAATGTCTAACTCCTAAAATCAATTTATAGAATCGTTTCTGTAATTTCTCAGCGAGCGTCACATTCTCAAAGCCCAAGATTTCGCATCCATAGAGCATGGTCGGGCATACCATAGAATCGAAAGGTTCTAGAAAGGTCCGTAATAGTAGTTCTATCCGTAAATGGAGAGAGGTTGCCTTTGAAATTAAGGGGAACAAAGATCTACTGGCTTTTGCATGCATGTGCTTTATTTCCCTAGTAAACTTGCCGTTGTATGCAAATAGTACACCTAATTATGGGTATTCTTGCACGATTTCTACATCTTCATTGCCGAGCGTAAATTTTGGTAGGTTTCTAGAGAATGGTATACATTTAGCCTTGGAGACGTTAATAGACAATTTCCATGTGTTGCAGTAGTCATGTAGTGCGTTTAATGCTTTTTGTAGTTCTGGCGGCGATTCTGCCATTATTATTGTACAATCCGTATATAATAATATAAATATTTTTAGGTATAGGTCAAATTAAATCATGAATTTGGATTCAGATAATTGAGAAATGTTAGTGAGGCCATTTTAAGATGCTATTTACGTCATTTAAGAATAAGGCAAATAATAACGGAGATAAATGTTTTTTCTTGTCTTATCCCGATATCACATGGGAAAAAATCAGACATATTGCTATTTACAGAATCCCGTATGCATGATTTAGCACCTTTATATAAATTATAAATTAATAAAAATATTTTACCATTACTATTGCTTGACAACAGTTTCATCCATAAATGTGTTCTATGTACAGAGTCGAATGTCTTTTTATAATCTACAAACGTGCAGTAAAAACGCTTGCGCTTTAATAGATATATATCTGTTAATGCTTTTAATGCAAAAATACGATCTGTGGACTTTGACTGGAAGTTGTTGCTGCCTTATATTACAAGTTATATATTTAACAGTCCCGAGAAGAATTAGCTTGAAGTTATAACTTCTCTGGGCGGTTATGCAGCAATAGTTTCCAGCCTAAGGCAGCAATAACTTTAAGCTAAAGAATAATCTAGGACTGTTGGAAATTAATCGGTCTCAGATGTTGAATGTTATGAGTAATTAGGCCCATTCCTAGTACTGTCACGACCATCATATGATGCGAAAACGAGAAAAACATTAATTATAATGAAATGGATACAAATTTAATAATTCGGCGGCCAACTCAGGTTCCATAGTTACCTCTGGAAATGCAGGAGGGGCCATCTGAGAGAACCTCAATTTTAAATTTTCCCAGGGGAAGAACCCGGAACCCCCGTAAGTTGTTGAACATTTTTAAACTAATTTCACTGGGTGTTATTTTCAAAGATATTCTTCTCTCGGCCTGCAGATAGACACTGGCTAAGTAAAAAACTTTAATTTTCTTTACTATTACGCCTTTAATAACCAAGCCGGCGAAAAAATATTCAGTGCTAAATTTACCAAAGATTATCATCTAAAATTATGACAGCGTATATATGGCAGCAACAGCGCCCAGTCAAATTAGTTTCAAAATATTCAACAGAATGTTTATTAAATAGCAAAAAAATTACAATACATATGACTTGACGCACTATTAAGCGCTTATGACGGACTTAAATACGTCATTCATGAGGTAATTAATCATGCCGTCAGCCTACACGTGACTTAGTCGATTATGACGTCACAAGGCTCACCGAAGACCTGGATTGAACAAAATCTCCCTATGGATGCTATTGAGGAAGACGGACTCATCCCACCGCCCAATCTCAAGAAAACAACTGAACTTGTATCAGAGATCTACTTAAGACATTTCTAGTAAATCGGCAGAGTAACTTTAACCCTCTGACACTAATATCAGTCAAAACCGGCTTCTGCAGTGGTCTTGAGAAATGTTCATTTGCAGACCAAGAGAAGAATATCTTTGACAATTTGCCACTGGAAAGTCTGGCTCGATAACCGAGCCAGTCATTCCAGTGGTAAAATTTTAAAAATAGCATTCTCCTGTTTTGCAAATGGACTGAAATTTTCTTGAACACATTTACGTGTCAAAGGGTGCGAGAGGGATGGACGCAGTTTTGCCGGCATAGTCTGAGTACAAGCTACACCACAGATTCTTCCGTTCCTCTATTAAACTGATTTGTAATGATAACGAACTATATTTATTAAATTATAATTTAAACTAAATTGAATTAAATTGTTATTTCACCAGACATGTAATTCGTACGCTTCTCGACGGAGAATCGATTTTGGATATGGAGCTATATGTCATTATGAGCTTGAGATCAGCTAACTAATGTCGTAATGGACATTTCCAGTTTTAGCTATGCCCCGCCCATCCCTAATTAAGCTCCACCCACACCTCCCTCGTGTTGGAATCGATCGATCGCTGAACTTCTTGATTATCAATTTCCAGAAGACTATACAGAGAAGCCTGTTGAATATTTTGAAACTAATTTGACCGGTTGCTGTTGTGCTGTTACGCCCAGTCAAATTTGTTTTAAAATATTCAACAGAACGTGTATTAAATGGTAAAGACATACAATTCGTACAAAATGGCGGACTATGTTTTTGTCAACTTAACCCTTTAATGGTCAATTTGGTCAAAAACCGACCTCTGCAGTGATCTTCAGAAATGTCCATTTGCAGGCTAAGAGAAAAATATTTCTGAAAATTAACAACTGGAATGACTGGCTCTGTAACAGAGCTAGTGATTCCAGTGGTAAATTAAAAAAAAAATTCTCTTCTTGGGCTGCAATTTGGCACTGGCTAAGAGGAAATTTGATTTTTCTTGATCACTACAATTTTGATGAATGTCCATTTGAAGGATGACTGAATTCTGCTTTTTGTAAATTTTCGTTATAAATTTACGAAAATCCTCTTTTTGCCTGCAAACATCTAAATTTCCTTGAAAAGTATCAGCAATTAAATGCTTAATTGAAATAAATAGTATTTTGAGCGTTTTAATGCGCTGTTAACACAAGACGGGTTAAGCGTTACAGACGGGCAATATCGAATCATTCATGACATCACGACTAAGCCATCATCCTACACGTCACTTAGTTAAATATGACGTCACATGACGTCAGATAATCGATGGATAAACTGGAAAGTTGAATTGATAACGGCGTTAGATACTTGAATGACAGACCGGATCCATCCATTAGAAATGGTATTAATACACATGCCAGTGAGATGTAATGTTTGTCAGAGCGTTTTACCGTGTTAGCCTCTCTTGTGTCAACGGCGCCTTAAAACGCTCAAAATACTACTTGATATATCAATTAAACATTTTGATTGTCAATATTTTTCAAGATATTTTAATTTTAGAAGACAATTTTTTTTGCAAATTAACGTCTGAATTTTTTTCGCCGGCCCCGCCATAAAATGGGTAATAGCAAATGTAATTACAATTTTTACTTAGCCAGTGCCTATTTGCAGGCCGAGAGAAGAGTATTTTTAAATTTTACCACTAGAATGACTGGCTCGGTTACCGAGCCAGTCATTCTAGCGGTAAATATTTAAAAAATACTCTTCTCTAGGTCTTTCAAATAGCCGCATGTCTGAAGACCACTGCGAAGTTGTTTATGTTAGTTTTGACGATTAAAGGGTTAAGTTGACATATGAGGGGTTCAGCATAGGATGGGGCTACGTCTTTTGAATTACTTGATGGTGTTATTGGGGGTGCTGCTGCGAGTGCTGGTGTTGATACTAATGAACACAAGGACGACGATAATGACGATAACGACGACGCGGGCGTCGAGAACTACGTCATTTGTTTGTGTAGGTGCTGCTAATTGTTGCTACTGATGTTGTTGCTGCTGATAATGCTGTTGGTGGTCGTTGTTGCTGTATATTCTGCTTCTGCTGAAGGAGAAGACGACGACGACGCCGCCGATGACGCCGAGGACAACGAGGACTATGACGACGACGATTCTGATGACGTCCATCTCCACGACGACGACGACGACGACGACGATGCCGATGACGTCCTCCACCACCACGACGACGACGACGACGACGACGCCGACGACGACGATGATGATGATGATGACGACGTCTACCACGACGATGACGACAACGACGACATCATGTTCTCTTGTATCTTCATATTGCAATTAAACTGCATCTTTTTAAACAAGCAATGATCGGATACATTAGTGAAAATCTTGTTATTCTCGTACTTTCGTATAATCTACCTCAATTCAGGATAAGTGGACTATAGCTCAACCCATCACCCAATACAGACAAGGCACGACAAATTCATTTTGATATGTAGAATTATTTTGTAACTATTTTGACTCGCAGCAACCTATGGCAGCAACAGCTTCCAATCAAATTGGTTTCAAAATATTAAAAAACAAACACGTACTCTTTAATTGAGACAATAAAGGTCTATGCGTTATCATGGTTAAAAGGCTAATGTTTAGATGCGAAAAAATGTACGTCTATTATAGTCAAACCATTATTAAACACATTACCTGAATTTAATCTATGTTAAAATTTGAGGTTACTGTCATATTTGACAATATATGCCGTCCTATGTCTCGAGGTGTAACATTTCGATTTAATCATCAATGGATAGCTAAGTACAATCTTAAATCAATCACATACACTAATGACATTTTCTTCCGTTTAAATTTGGATTTTTTTTAATCTTTTAAAAACATTGACATACATTGACGATTTGAAACTTGTTTTTGTCTATATTACCCCTTAAGATATAATATTAATGGCCTGTGTTTTTCACTGACTGATTGTTCCACTTAAAGCAGATGATTGTCCTGTAAATGAAGGTTACTGGGTCAGGACTGAGCCAACACTGGGCCAATTCGGCTTGGTTATTAGCTAAGTAATGGTCCAGTATCGGCTCAGTAAACTGTTTTATCGGGGGGGGGGGGGGTATGAGGGGTGGTGGTGTGTGTGTGGGTGGGGGGGGGGCCTTCAGTTTAGTTCTTCTGAGAAGGCCCTTGTTGGAACCTGTTACGTTCCCATATACCAACAGCCTAGTACAACATTTGTTTGGAAATGTACACCAGCCTTCCTTGCATGCACACCAAAATGTCATTCTCATTGCGGACCTAGTCAAACAAGTTAACCCTTATCACGCTGAGGTGAATATTATATCTTTGACAGTGTCAGTAGCCAAAAAAACTGGTGTACATTTTTCTACAAATTTCGTGGTCAATGTTGTTGTCTTTCGACAGCAACATCTTCCACGTAATGTGTTGAAAAATGAACACCAGTTCATCTTTTAATTTCATTTGAAAATGTTTACATCAGACTGATAAAGGTTAATGGAATGTATTAAATACGATTTATTTTTTAATTTATCTTTTAATAACTTAAGACCGATATATAAATTGACGCGAGTAAAATCGGTGACCTACGTTTTACACTATAAAATTTACATTTACGCGTTATCACTTTAAAGACTATAGGCTACTTTAGTACTGTTTTAACGTTAATATGAGTATAAAGAGTCTCACGTAGCGTTAGGCTAAGTACTATAATCGCCTAGATAGCCCCGGGGGATGCAATTGCCTTTAATCTCTTCTAGATTCGACTTTTAGAGAAAGTGAAACGAGTTAAATTTGACACAGTTTAATATTTAAATGCAAAACTTTTTTTAAAAACCGTGATTGACCCTTTTAACACAATAATACACCATGCCTTATGCAATGTAAGTGTTATTATGTTAAACAGATTGAAAGGAATTTGAGTGAAGGTTGTTGCCACGTTAGGGTGCTGCTTTGTTTTAAACATATTTTATTGTCAATTAATAACAATGGGATTGAGTCACAAGTCATGCTGACTTAGATTCGACTCTTTCCCTACACAACTATTAAAGGCGGTATGTTATAATTGTACATAATAATTTTACAATAGCATGCAATTTGATATTTACGTATATACATTAACATTATTTATGTTTACAATTGTTCAGCGATTGTACTGCCTCCATTACAAAAGCAGTAATTATGATAATAATTAATAATGGTAATATTACTAACAATAGTAAGACTAATACTAATAAGCATTCTGTTAGTAGGCTATGTCTATACAATACATGTCCAACACCTGGTGTTGGCTGGTAATATGCAACTTCCCAGAGATTGACAACACGAGGCTCAAGGGTCTTACGCTCAGCAGCAGCCTGTTAGCAATTTATTTCGAAATGATCATCATATAGGCTAATATAAGTTGTTGATTTAAATTTGAGAAGCTGTGATTTCATTAATGGAGAGATTAAATATATCAACCATATATCTCTTGCAATCTCAATGTATAAATTTCTGGATTAAAAGAAAGCAAAGATGTTAAATATTTTGTATCTAATTTGATTGGAACAATGTTATTTAAATTGCAGAAGCGTTTACGTTTCAATTATAGTTTTAAAAGATTCATTAGACATATTCCCTACATCATAAACGTTACAAGATGGGAATAGACATGTCACGCGCACTTGGTACCATCGAGAGACCACGGATTCTTCAAAGGAAGATTCCCGTTTATTCATCAATCACATGACGTCATAATCAACTACGTGACGTGTAGGCTGGCGGGATATTCAATAACGGCTAGAACGACGCAGCTAAATTCGTCACGAACGCTTAATTGATGACGGACTAAGCGTTGTTGTACAATTTGGATGTCTTTCCTATTTAATAAACATGCTGTTGAATATTTTGAAACTAATTTGACTTGGCGCTATTGCTGCCATTGGCAGCAACAGCACCCAGTCAAATTAGTTTCAAAATATTCAACAACGTACCTGTATTGTATGTATGATTACTATATTCTGCGACTGTAATAGTAGAAACATTCTACAGCTGCAATCAGTCCTTCTTCGCATTTGCCCACTGTGTCTTGTCCTCAGCCAAAACCCTTAGCTTCCTCAGGTCCATTCTTGACTTGAGTGTACCTAATCCTGCTTTCTTGAGGTCACCTAGTAGCACACAGATTTATGTAATTACGTCCCCTCCTGGCTCTGTATTTGCTGGCTGCGAGTAGGGCGAATTCCAAGGCTCTTTGTGTTGGTGTGTCTTCTGGCATCCTTAGCACATGGCCAGATATGGACTATCGTTGCTGGGCGACTTTTACAGACAGCGGCGCCGTATTACACATCTTGTATAGTGCATCGTTGGAAATTATGCGGTCTGGCCACCGGTGTCGAGTGATTGTGCGTAGGTGTCTGCGGTGGCAGGCCTCAAGTTTGTCTAAGCTGCCTTTGGAGCTGCCCAGCTGTTACAGTTAAACATCATCAAAGGATACGCAGTATACCTGTATTGTTTTCTGAAAATTGATAGTCAGTGAGTTCAGGAGTCGATCGATCTCAGCATGGCCACGGCGTTGGTGGAACTTCGCCAGAGATGGGCGGGGCCTAGCTAAATTTGCTCAATGGAGAAATCGAGCTTGAGCTATGCCCCACCCATCTCTAGCTAGGCTCCACCCACACCTGGTCCGCGTTGAAATCATTGATTATCAATTAGCAGCATCGTGGGGATACAAAAGCCATTCATTATAGTAAATTATGTCTATTAAGCCACCACTAAAGGCAGTTGCACGATCTGGTCTTCGTAGTGGCAGACATAGGGTTGGCCTAGAAGGAGATTTTGGAGTTCTTCTTCCGGACGATTGTGAGAATGAAGCTGTCTGCAAAGCCATTTTAGTATGTTTAAATTTGCGCGTATGGCTTGAATGGGATAAAATACGTATAATAAGGGAGTTAACTCTGGCTAGTGTTGAGACAAGAGACACGAGTTATGTTTTGTTATTTCTGCTTCGTGTAATATATTTGCGTGCTCAAAGCTGCTGCTGCTGCTGTTGTTGTTGCTGCTACTACTACTACTACTACTACTACTACTACTACTACTACTACTACTACTACTACTACTACTACTACTACTACTACTGCTGGTGCTGGTGCTGCTGCTCCCCCTGCTGCTGCCACAATCGTCGTCGTCGTCGTCGTCGTCGTTGCTACTGCTGCTGTTACAATTTACAAAAATAGAAGAAACTTTCTTTTGATGCATAAAGGTAAAAATATCATGGTCTTAATCTGTCATATACACGGCTGAGAGTGAGTCTAATATTAAAGCAACATTTTAACTACCTGCGAGTTGAGTTGAGAGCAATGCATTACGGGAATATCATTGCATGCAACTGTAACATTGAAACTGCCGGGACATGTACAATCTGGATGCACGCTGCTGCAGTAGCCAACACATCATGTTGCTGCATCCAGCCCCATTCTTAGGGCACATTTTTATCTTCTGCCAGAGTACATATCCCCACCTTATAAGTGTTAACACCGAGTACATCGAATTCTAAGTGTCTATGTGCATTGGTATTTTGTCATGTTCGCAGAACAGGGCCAAGCATAAACCATTATTCCTGGGCCACGATCACAGGCAGTGGATCGTATTACGCATAGGCCCTCGTGAGTCATTGGCGAGTATACTATCATATCAAAAATGGTTGGCGATGACACGAATGTGTTGCAAGTGGCAGGTATCATTCGTATCTAGAGTTGCCGTTGGAGATGTCAAGCTGTTTGATATAGCTTCAAAAGAAAGTCTAGATAAGCATGATGCCTACTACTGCAAGCACCTTTGTCCTTCACCAAAATCAGCAATACACATGTGACATCATGCGATCATACTTGTTTGGACGAAGTGATCCAAGAACCCTGGATCCTCGGCTTCTACAAAGAATGGAGGGATACGTGAGGCAGCGTGCAACAATGTGGGGATGCACGCCAGTGATACCAGTAGTGTCGTTGTGTAAGATGTTGAGGAGTATGGGCCGATATTCTCGGCGCCGGAGATGGGGGTCTGATTGGCAGGATAAATATTATATTTAGTTTATCACTAAATATGATATTTATATAGACCGAGTTTTGGAGGTGCCTGAACTTAACAGCTGCGTACACGGCAGCACTTCTCTCGATAGCGCAGGCTGCCGTGCAGGTTTCGCTTACGCCTGTCGTGTCAACAGACAATTGTATAGATCGGCTTAGTCGCTGACTTCGTCTGTGGGTAAACGGTGTGCATGGATAAGCTTTGACTTGGGTTCATTCATAAAGAGATTCTAGTTCTTCAGATGTTTTGCTGCTCAATGGAGAGGGTCATCGGGAGACTTATTAAGTTCTTATCCTCTTCTCCGGTATGAAATTTGCGTTGTGTGTATAACGCGCCTCTAGATAACGGAACTCCCAGTGTAGATACCGGGGTGGGATGTTTGTCGCATTGAGCTCCTTGCATGTGAAGCCCCATATGCAGCATTTGTCAATATACCCTGGCCTTAAACGAAATGACATTTATTAGGCACCACCAGATTCCAGCAGATAATCATTCACAATTAATGTCAGTATTCATGCCAACATCACATTACTAAATTGTATAAGTAGGTGCAGAACTCGAGAGCCTTGCCAATCCTGCTCTAGTCCCGAATTTATAGCCACAAAGCTACAATTGTGTCTCAACAAGGATGGATCAGCTGTTTCAGACTTGCCCGGAAGATATGGGGTTGGAGACGACCGCAATTGTAATGCTCAACAATATAGCCAAGTGTTCACTATGAATGTGATCATCATTACGGAAAGATGTGGCCTGATAACAGATTACACGCATGACCAAGCTTGTATGAACATACGTCATTGAAGGCGAGCCCTGGTTAACTATGTTAATATTAAGCATAAACTATTAGGCGATGTCAACATGGCATAGTCTATGGGTGTCACAATAATTGTATGGGCAAGGCTTGCCAAAGCAACAACAGACATGGACAGAGGAAAGCCCGGAGAAATAAGCTAGCTTTAATGGCCGGCTTCTACATGTTTCTACTAAAGCCTAGATCAGTTCGAGACATCAATGTAATGTGGTATCGGCGTGTTATCTCAATCAAACATAACACGTATCCTTTCACAGCTTAAATTTGACCTAAATCACACTGTCTCATCACAATGAGGATCCAGTAGCATTTACCATTAAAACATATATTCTAAAATAATTAGCTAACAGCAGTAGTGATAGGAATTTAATCACTGGAATTCGATCCCTGAACTGCCTGAATATACATTTCCAGAAAACTATTCAGGTAGTTAGCTGTTGAATATTTTGAAACTAATTTGACTTGGTGATGTTGCTACCTATGCCTACACTTAGTCCGTCATCAACTAGGCGTTCGTGAAGAATTTGTCTACAGCATTCATGACGTCATTGATTATGGCATCATCCTACATGGAGGGTAGTTGATTAGGACGTCATATAATTGATGGATAAACTAGAGAGGTCCCATCTTTGTCTCCGAATAATTACACTGAAGAACCATCGCTGGTCGGGTTAATATCAACCTAATTGAATTCTGCTTTGAAGATTTGTCAATCTTATGCTTCGCATTTTGTTTTAAAGGAAGGGAAAAGGGAAATAACAAATGATGTTCATTGGGTAATTTCATACAATACTAAATTAACTATCACCGGTAAAAATGGAAATGAATCGGGATGATTTGAGAAAAGGCAGTTGCTAAATCTAGGACCGCTTAACTCGGGATCAATTAGTGGCATTCCTGGTGCGTCCCACCCCGCCGCGTGCCAACTGTGTGTTCAGGTTTACAGTATACTCAAATACAACAAACGCAAACATTAATATTAGTTTCGTAAGCGGTATGAATTGTATTCCCTATATAGACGCCGATGTAGCGCGGTTAACTCACTACTGTTAATTTACTGTTGATCCTTTTGAAAACATTATATTTGAAAGTCACTTTTTCTGGTTGAAGCAACAAGTTTCGGTCAAAATGATTTTAAAAAACACAGCTGGTTTCAAGGGTCTCAGCAACATGATACCTACTGAATATTTTCAAGTTGGTGTGACTGAAAGTATATCATGTCACTGGAAACAACGACTTGCAGGCAATTTTTTTTTCAAAATTAGACAGTACTTTACCTTTAGGAAGTAGTGGATAATCAGCATAACGTGAATATAACTGAGATTATATGACCGGCTGTAGGGAATAGTATTTATTCGCTCGGCGTACACCAGAGCATAGCACCAGCTGCGTCATTAATTGGTTCCTGCCGGAGTGGCTTAAATGGTATTTAGCTGCATTTCCAAATTATACTGATTTATTTCTGTTTATACCGGTAACGTTAGGTTGACTATTACATAAAGCTATCATTCAAGAGCATATGTTCGTTTCCTGGTCATTTCCTTTAAGAAATTTGGAAGCAGGCACCCCTTTCGTGTCTCGCGAGATCTTCAATACGAGGTCAAGAAATGTATCTTGCTGGAAATGAGTTACCATCGACATTCACCCCCGGAACCTGAATTGAGGAGCAAAGAGAATAGAGGAATCCAACATATCAGTCATGTATATGACGTCATAATGATTTACGCCACATGTAGGCTGTGGTCAGAGCCAAATACGTAATGACTGGCGCAACTAAGTCCATCAGGAACGTCTAAAAGTGCGTGAGTTGTGCGAATTGTATGTTTTTACTTTTTAATACACATACTGTTGAATACCTTGAAACTAATTTGAACTGGCCATAGGCAGCAACGACAGCCAGTCAAATTATCATAAAAATATTAAACATCTTACATGTATAGTTTACTTGAAATTGTGATTCAAGCAATTCAGGGATCGATCCCAGTACAGACCACGCATAGCTAAACTGGAGTCATCCATTGCATCAGCAAAGGACACGCGAGCTACCACAGTCATACCGGACACGTTTACTTAACGTAAAGGCGATAGCATAGAGCTCATAGTACCCTCTCTCTCCCTCCTGCTCTCTCTCTCCCTCTCCCTCTCTCCACACCCCACCCCTCCCCTCTCCCTCTCCCTCTCCCTTTTCCTCTCCCTCCCCTTCCCCCTCCCCTCCCCTTCTATTTCCCCTCCCCTCCCTCTCCCTCACCCTCCCGCCTTCCCCTCCCCTCACCCTCTCCCCTCCCTCATCCTCCCCTCCATCCCCATCTCCCTCCTGCTCTCCCTCCCCTCCCTCCCCATCTCCCTTCCGCTCCCCCTTTCCTTCTCCCTCCCTCCCTCCCTCCCTCCCTTCCTCCCTCTCTCTCTCTCTCTCTCTCTCTCTCTCTCTCTCTCTAACGACGGTTCCGGGCCCCCCACACACACACCCGCACCCCACCCGAACGCACACCCAACCCACTCCGTAAGAATTTCAGACACATTGCACATGGCCTCATAAGTCCTAAGTTCGGCCTTGCTATATTCACATAGATAGATATTCTAGAATCAGCCATCACTACTTTAATTTCCGAGCGCTAGAGGCAATAAATATTGCGTTTTTATCATTATTATTTTTATTATTATAATAATAATATGCCATACAATTTTTTGATACGTTTATGCGTAGTGATCCGCGTATTCAATCCGGTTGACGCATTCTGTGTGCACTAGATGATCTAATTATGTGGGATCCCGGACTTTGAGATAAGGTAGAGCAGATTTTAAGAAAAAGCTGGAAATGTGTTATCAATTAAAGGTGACGGCGACAATAAAGATGTGGGTATCACCGGAAATTGCGGCACACGTTATTTAAAAGACAGTTCTTCCCAAAAAACATTAATAATCATCTATCTCGTCGTAACAGACAAACGTTTTAAATATTATTTATTACGGCGTGTAGGCGTATATACTAATTCACCGCGTACTAATTTAATGCCGTGTGTTCGTATAACTATAACACTTTCAATAGATCATTGTTATTTATTTATATCTTTATTTATTAATTAATTATAAGATTTCTGGATTTTGAAATGGCATACGCACTTGCGGTTCGTCTACTGGGTGGCTTCGCTATGGTTGGAATGGCGGTCGTCTCTATTCACGGTAAGTCATGAGATCGTGTCAGTAACGGACCTTTCCAATGTATCCATCCGTCAGATGACGTCATAATCAACAACGTGACTTGTAGGATGATGTCATAATCAATGACGTCATGAAAGACGTCACGAATGCATAATTGAAGACGAACTAAGAGTTGTTGTACGAATTGTATGCACTTAATCTTTAATAAACATTATGTTGAATATTTTGAAACTAATTTGCCTGACGCTGCCATAGGCAGCAAATTGAATGTTTTGAAGACTTCCACAGTAGGTGCACATACTATGGATTCAAGTAGATTATTCCAGTCCTCAAATACTCTGTCCCGAAAGAAATGTTTGACTATGTCTGTTTTGCATCGTTGTTTGTAAATTGTGAACGAATGTCGCTGGAAAACTGTTGTTGCATATGTGGTGCAAAAGCTATTAAGGTCTCGACGAGGTCTGTCCGTCTCCTTCTGTCCCCTAGTGCAATTGGAGGAGTGTCGTTGCACAGTTTGTAGCATATTTTCTTCCCCTTTTCTAATGGGTATCTATCTTTGACCAGATATGGGTTCCAAACCATATGTTCTAATGAAGGTCTAATGGTGGAGGTGAATAGTGTCGTAATTAAATTGGATGGTATGTTATTGAAGTATCTTTTGATCATTCCGATTTTCTGTTTGGCTTTGTCCACTACCTTAATGACATGTGGGGATGAATTTAGATCGTTGGAACTTAAAACCCTTTCTGTTCCGTTTCCTCTGTTAAGCAATGTGCGTTGAGAGAATGGTAGAAATGTATGAATGATCCGATTCTTAAGACGATAGATACATATGAATGATGTGATTCTTAAGACGATAGACATATATGAATGATTCGATTCTTAAGACGATAGATATTTATGAATGATGTGATTCGTAAGACGATAGAAATGTATGAATGATTCGATTCTTAAGACGATAGATATTTATGAATGATGTGATTCGTAAGACGATGGAAATGTATGAATGATTCGATTCTTAAGACGATAGATATTTATGAATGACATGATTCTTAAGACGATAGAAATGTATGAATGATTCGATTCTTAAGACGATAGATATTTATGAATGATGTGATTCTTAGGACGAGTTCGCTATGTAATTGAGGAATCCACTTTTTGCTATCACCCGACCATCTCTGACTAAGCTCCACCAACGCTTTGACCATGTTTGGATCGATCGATTTCTACACTCTACGAATCTCAAGTACAACCCAACTATACATGTAAACTGTTGAATATTTTGAAACTAATTTGACTGGGTGCTGTTTTTGCCATGGCAGCAACAGTGCCCAGTCATATTAGTTTCGAAATATTCAACAGAATCTTTATTAAATAATAAGGACATACAATTCGTACAAGAGCGTTTAATCCGTCATTAATTAAGCGTTCGTGACGAACTTATCTGCATCATTCATGACGTCATTGATTATGACGTCATCCTACACGTCACCTACTTGATTATAATGGCATATGATTGACGGATCAATTGGAGAGGGCCATCGGCAAAATTGATATTTTTTACCAGAATTTAATATCGAAACGCATGAAATAGACATACGCGGTGATTACCTCGTTAATATCAAAGTACAAATACCTGGCATTGTTAACATACCGTAATTACCATTTCTATATACCTGATAATTAATTATAATTAGTATAGCTTATTGATGAGACCATAAAAGGACATATAAATCAGTTATGCACGCGACTAATCGATCAATCCTGCACACCGTATTAAATGCTTATTTTACCGCCTATCGTATGCCATTCATCTACTATATAAGTAACAATTCGTTTGTTTTACGTGATGTGTGCATACTATACAGATATGATTAATTAGGCAAGGCTAAGAATGCAGGATGGATTATATTGCCTTATATAGGTAAACAGTCATGTATATATGTATGCAACAGGTATTATTGATCCCTTGTACGTCTGTATTCCCAGCTTGTAATATAATAATATTCAGTTCTCTCGGTTTGTTACAAAAATGGATATTTTAAACGGAGGGATGTAAGCGGTTGTTGTCTATATATGGTAGCAATACGTACGTTACATTAACGATGTTTGTGAGAGTAAGTAAAATCAACTTTCTTTTGATAAAGCGGGAAATATACCTACGTCTAGTAATAAATGTGTGCAATAAGAAAGTATACGAACGTATACGTTTGTTGGATAATGTCGTTCAGTCTTTGTGCTATTTACAGTTATTTTTGTACTAATTACTAAATCCAGGACATTATAACACTTAGTTCAACCAAGCTATTTTTTTTAACTTAACGCTTCGATCAGTGCAATTTTACTGTTTCTATTTATTGACAACTATACTGTTAAACTGTTGAATATTTTGAAACTAATTTGCCTGGAAGCTTCCAGTCAAATTCGTTTCAGAATATTCAACAGAATATTTTTACATCGAAAAGAAATTGTCCTTTTGGTCTGTGAGAGTTGAAGGATTTCTAGTAACCCCCACCCCACTCATTTAATTAGTTATTGGTCAGTTTATATACATTCCCTATTTAGTGCAAGTTAATTTTGTTAAATATCAGGATCCGTTCGCCCTGTTTGAAAAAGAAAATAATGGCTGTTTTCTTACAAACTAGACGTGTACCGTCGCTTTTATGAATGAGCTCGGTTAGTGTCTGACCGAGGCAATGATATTCTAGGACCCGGAGAGATATTTTGGCGGTCACTCAAGCCGAACACGGCTTCTTTTATCTTACGATGAAAATGCGTTAATGTATACGCGAGCACGTGTATACATTATCTATATATTTTACCTGAGGGTGTATAATCTTGTGAAATAAACCCCCATTCGGGCTTGCAAAATGAAATCACTTGGTTCATCGCTTGCAGAGAGCTCCTCGTACCGGAAACTGCTGCCAACTGTTACCATGGACGTTGGTGTATCGCGTATTGCGCGTGCGTTAGTGATAGTCATTGTCGTCTGCTTATCACGTGGAGACAGTAAGTAACATTGCTTCTATTAGTTTTATGATGCTTGAAAATCGGCTCATTGTTAATCAATCATGGAGATTGTTGTGATTTCGGTGACATTTTACGAATACAATTCGAAGAAGTTATTGGTTTTGTTGGTCTATATGATGGCGATGTACTGTATCATGTGGGTGTAGTAGACGTTGAAACAGCATACAATGCAATCAGTCATTCTTCGTTCCTTAACCACCGTGGCTTGTCCTCAGCCAACATTTTTAGCTTCCTCGGGTCCATTCTTGATCTGACTGTACCGAGTCCTTGACACAGCGAGTTTAACTTCATTTATGCAACGAGATTCCAGGTCCCATTCACGCCTTATCTAGCCTGGTTTATATTTCTGTCTATTATTGGTAACCTCTCCAGTTTTACACTGGTACCCATTTATACTCCTGGCTGGAGAGAGGCAAGGAGGAGTAAATGAGATTGCCTATATGTCTCCATCAATCGCCAGTCGGAAGACCAGAGAGAGGGTCCTGGGATGGAATGCAAAAACCTCCTCGCTCGGCTTTGTATTTGCTGGCGCCCAGTAGGACGATATCCAAGGCTCTATGTGCTGGTTTGTCTTCTGGTATCCTTAGCGCATGGGCAAACATGGACCGACTTTGCTGGGAGATTTTGTACAGACAGCGGCGACATATTACACATCTTGCATAGTGCATAGTTGAAAATGATGCTATTCGGCCATCACTGTCCAGTGATGGTACGGAGGTGTCAGCGGTGGCAGGCATTAAGTTTGTCTAGAATTACATTTGGAGCTGGCTAGCTGTTATTGGTATAGAGTATCAAGGATATGCATGTTGCATTATTTTTAGTAGATTTTTGTCAAGGGCATCTTTGATCGGCGAATACACAGCTTCCAGACCGACTGGAAAGCCATGTTTTCCATGACCCCACGTGCAGTAATATCAGCAGTACTACAGAGCTTGGCTTTATGTTTTATAGGAGCTTTGTGAGAAGTTATTAGCTTTATTGTCATATATCGGCTCCCTAATTTCTATATCCCACCCATGCTATACATAGCCTCCATTTATTCCAGTCTATTACGGTTAACATCCCTAGTGTTTAAACTGATACCCACTTATGTTACTACGTGGAACGTGACAACGAGGAGGAAGCAGACTGTCCATGTATCCTATGACGATGCCATAGTCCACCATTGAGACGCGAATCAGGTTCGCTGGTTAAGTAGTCCAGAGCACATCTACGCCTGATATATGAGCTACCGAATAGTGGCCTACTTACAAATCACGTTAGCATGCAGTGATAACGTAACAACATTGGTTTTTAAATCTTCGATAAATTCAATTGATCAATCTAAAATTAGAATTCCAAAATCATAAGATTTTGCGTATATCACCGAACTATATTTTGGTTTGCGTTGGACAGAACTGTCAGTTGTGAAGGGTTAGATCGATAAACTACGGAGCCCCATAAGGGACATGTGTACAATATTTTTTCTAGATTACTTCGTGCTTACGAAATAGTATTTCGTGTCCTCGAAATAATCTAGAAATCTTTTTTGCACATGTCCCTTACGGGGGTCCGTAATAAACAAATGTTCGCCCAATGTAATTATTTTAAGCAAAGGACACGAACTTACATGAAAATTCGAAATGGTAGCTGATGCCAGACTAATTTAATTGTTTTGTTTTACAATTCCCGCCAATAGAAAAATATCGGACATGGGAAAAAATAAAGATAATGCACAGTGTAAACGCTAAAAACTCGTGTTCTCTTAACCTGTAAATGCGATTTCCTTATGACCACTGCAAAGCCAGTTTGACTGGCTTGCCATTTCAGAGTTAACAACGCTACAGAGAACACAGAGATACAGGAAATTCCGAGGAATTCTGCGTGATACAGAGTTGGCTGCCAAATACTGTTAGATGGAAAGAATGTTGAAAATAATACCTTAAGATCCCAGCATAATTTTTTCTTAGCTATCCAAAAAGTAAGTTGGAAGGGTTTGTAAAACAAAAGAAAATTGGAACGACATTATATAATGATGCAATGCAAACACGGTGCTATTTCGTATCAAATTTACTACACGATGTAAAAATATTCTGTTGAATATTCTGAAACGAATTTGACTGGAAGCTTCCAGGCAAATTAGTTTCAAAATATTCAACAGTTTAACAGTATAGTTGTCAATAACTACAGTTAGCAAGATGCCATTTGGAACACTCTAAGGCTCGTTCCAAATGATGTGTTGCTAAATAGGTGTGACAAATCTGAAACGAAATGGGAACTCTTGTGAAATCCTCTATATATGAAATAGATTCCACCACGCGATGCATGCCAGATACATACAAGACAAATCACTCATAACCATTATAAAACATTTTTAAAAGCAGCATAGTACTTTGGTATCGCATGAACTCTTTGAAACAATTCAGCCTAGTTCGAAAATTCATTGACAATTTTAAATTATTCTGTTTTATTATATTAACCTGATTCGACTGGGAGTGGGTGGGGGTTGGGGTGGGTGATGTTGTTGACTATGGCATAAATGTGCACATGTCAAATTAGTTTCAAGCTCTTTAACATCGTACCGTGTGCTTACCTTGAAATTGTGATTCTGGAAATTCAGGGGTCAATGTTTTAAACAGTTGCTGTAACAGTTCTCTAGACTAAGTTGAGCATTCAGTCGTGTTCTCGCCGCATTTTTCTGTCTGTTAGTTACTCGGTCGGTCGGTCGGTCGGTCGGTCGGTCGGTCACTCGTTCAGTCAGTCGTTCGGTCGATCGCTAGCTCAATCTCTCAGTCAGCCAGTCACCCGGTCGATCAGTCGGTCGGTCACACATCCAGCCGCGCAGTCGGTCACTCGGCCAGTCGTTCTGTAATGTCTAGTAAAGCTCCCTATGTATCAACTAATAAGCACGTTGACCATTATGGTTCGGTTCGGCAAGCCTTTACTATGTAATAAGCATTCTGTTGAATATTTTTAAATTAATTTGACGGGGCTGCCATAGGCAGCAACAACACCCAGTTAAATTAGTTTCAAAATATCAAACAACTGATCTGTATAGCTTTTTTGGAAATTGAGATACAGACTGTAGGGGTCGATCGATCCCAACACCAGCAACGCGTGGATGGAGCTTAGCTAAGAGATGGGCCCGGCAGAGCTGAATCCTTCGATTGTTAAATGTCATTAGTAAAAGTGAAACGATAAATGTTGTGTATTTTGTTTATTTTGTGCTCAAGCATATACCTAACCCGTCCTATTTATGACGCAAAGATCTCAATTAGCGTTATTGCCTAAATGATATATCATGAAAGGACGCCACGCATAACCGCAACGCTTGACGGCGTGGGCTATTACGCGGTCTGGCGTATCAAACGAAACACTCAGCTGCAATGGTGGGATTAACGCCCTTATTAATTCTTTGACGTAATGGTCTAGCTAATCTTTACCCACGCCGCGCTCGTGTTGGGATCGCCCGATCCCTGAACCCCCCTTGACTATCAATTTCTATAAAACTATGCAGGTAAGCTGTTGAATATGCCTATGGCAGCAACAGCGTGCAGTCAAATTATTTTCAAAATATTCAACATAATGTTCATTAAATGGTAAAGACATACAATTCGTACAACGTGTCGGACTATTAAAAACTGACTATATCGAATTTGTCATGCCGTTATGATTATGACGTCATCATACACGTCACGTAGTTGATTATGACGTCATAGGATGGATGGATAAAATGGAAAGGTGAATTACATCACTGGTTAGGAGACGTCACACTCAAAATGGCACATAGCTCCGTCACGAACATCAACATGTCCGTCACGAAATCGTACGAATTGTATGGGTTTTTAATGGATTTATGATCTAATTAACATTCTGGTAAATAATTTGACCGAGCGCCGTGTCGCTGACCTAGGCACCAACAGCAATCACACACACACACCCCACGCCCCCACGCCCCCTCCCCCCCCACAACACCTCCCCACCCACCCCCCACCACCCCCGGTAAAATTAGTTTCAGAATATTCAACCGGTCGCTTATATATTTACCTTGAAATTTAAATTCAGGGATTCATGTTTCAAAGTTTGAAATCGATTGCAAAACGACTACAGTGTGAACGGAGATAGCTAGAAATTGGCCTTTCAAGTGTAGTCACCCATCATATGATGTCATGATCAACTACGTTGCCTGTAGGATGACGGCATAATCAATTGCGTCATGAATGACTCGATTTAACCCGTCCTAAACTTTTAATAGTTCGACACATTGTATCAATTGTATGTCTTTGCTCTACTTAATACACATTTTGTCGAATATAGGCAGTTAGTTTCAACATATTCAACAGGTTACCTGCATAGTTTTCTGGAAATTGATAAGCAGGGCGTTCAGAGATCGATCGATCCCAATACGAGCGAGATGTGGGCGAAGCTTAGCTACATATGGAACTGTGGGCGAAGCTTTAGCTACATATGGAGCTTTGGGTGAAGCTTAGCTGCAGATGGAGCTGTGGGTGAAGCTTAGCTACAGATGGAACTGTGGGTGAAGCTTAGCTACAGATGGAACTGTGGGTGAAGCTTAGCTACAGATGGAACTGTGGGCGAAGCTTTAGCTACATATGGAACTGTGGGCGAAGCTTTAGCTACATATGGAGCTTTGGGTGAAACTTAGCTGCAGATGGAGCTGTGGGTGAAGCTTAGCTACAGATGGAGCTGTAGGTGAAGATTAGCTACAGATGGAGCTGTGGGTACTGCTTAGCTACAGATGGGGCTGTGGGTGAAGCTTAGCTACAGATGGAGCTGCGGGTGAAGCTTAGCTACAAATGGAGCTGTGGGTAAAGCTTAGCTACAGATAGAGCTTTTTGGTGAAGCTTAACTGCAGATGGAACTGTGGGTGAAGCTTAGCTACAGATGGAGCTGTGGGTAAAGCTAGCTACAGATGGAGCTGCGGGTGAAGCTTAGCTACAAATGGAGCTGTGGGTAAAGCTTAGCTACAGATAAAGCTTTTTGGTGAAGCTTAACTGCAGATGGAACTGTGGGTGAAGCTTAGCTACAGATGGAGCTGTGGGTGAAGCTTAGCTACAGATGGAGCTGTGTGTGAAGCTTATCTACAGATGGAGCTGTGGGTAAAGCTTAGCTGTAAATGGAGCTGTTTGTGAAGCTTAGCTACAGATATGCGGGGCATAGCTAAAACAGGAAAGGTTCATTGGCCGGAGAATGCCTAGAAGGGGATGATCTGTTTTAGCAAAGAACTAGTTCCGAGATTATTAACTTTATAAGTTTTTCTCAGACAAATCTAATCTATTTTAGCAAACGCTTTCTCGTTGTTTACAAGCCGTAACCATCCTACCAGTTATCACATTCAATTGAACACTGCACATCCGATCAAGTCTATGTGGCGTATTTTGAAACTGATTTGTTTGGAAAGTGTTGCTCCTACAACACCAACAGTTTCCAGTCACATTAGTCTCAAATAATTCAATAGTTTACCAAGACGGGGGCTTTTAATTATATTTGTTCAAAATTGATGGCCAATTCTGATTTCGGTTAGCCAAGTTTCAATATTACTAGCAGTTTGTTAACTTGCTAAATGAGTTGGCCAATCCCTGAGCCAATCCTTATTTATTATCCATTTTATGGTTCCCATGGATACGTTGCGTCAAATATATGCAACCATGACCTGTTAACTCACCCGGTTAAGGGAGTTTAACCATTTGAATACGAACTGATAATATAGAGATCTATACCATATAAGCAATATTGCGATTTGCGAGTTCAGCGTTGAAGGTTTTATTTACAATAATGCGTCATAAAACACCGAAAATCTGAAACTTGAAACCAATCCTCAAATAGGAAGGTGGATCATATGAAGCAACAAAATGCGAGTTTATTGAAAGGAAAGCAATACACAAAACTGGTTCAAATTAGTTGAATGAAAAGAATGACCAAATGTATATTTGAGCAGCAATTTAATTAATCAGAGCATATAATAACCTAGTCCCATAAGGCAAGCCTGTCAAGATCCACGTGGTGATAAAATGATGTTATTTTATACGGTTCAGACATTCGGTAATATTACAGTGCCTTTGATTATGCATTCATTCATATATTGCTATTCATGTGCGTAAGTATTGGCGTTGGTGCTGTATGCCTTTCTGTAACACTAGCGTCTAGTCCTACTGCTTCTTCTTCTTCTTCTCCTCTTCCTCCTCCTTCTCCTCCTTCGTCTCCTCCTCCAACTCATCCTCCTTCGCTTCCACCACCTCCTCCTGCTCCTCTTCCGCCACCTCTTCCTTCTCCTCCTTCGTCTCCTCTTCCTCCACCTCCTCCTCCTTCGCCTCCTCCTCCTCCCTCACATCCTCCTGCTCCTCCTCCTTCGCCTTCTCCTCCACCTCCTCCTCCTTCGCCTCCTACTCCTCCAACACATCCTCCTGCAACTTCTGTTCACCAACCTCCCCTTTTACATCCTCCTCCTCCTCATCCACTCCCTCTTCATCATCCACCCTCCTCCTCATCCACTCCCTCCTCATCATCCACCCTCCTCCGCATCCACTCCCTCCTCATCATCCACCCTCCTCCTAATCCACTCGCTCCTCATCATCCACCCTCCTCCTCATCCACCCTCCTCATGCACCCCCCATCCGCCTCGTCCTCCTCCTCATTCACTCCCTCCTCCTCCTCTCCTCCCCCTGGTCCCCCACCCTCATCCTCCTTCTTCTCCTCCTCATCCACCCTCCTCCTCATCCTACTCCACCATCCCCCCTCCTCCTCCACCTGCTCCATCGTCCTACTCCTCCTCATCCACCCGCCTCCTCATCCACCCGCCTCCTCATCCACCATCCTCCACATCCACCCTCCTCATGGATCCTCCTCCCCTCCGCCTCGTCCTCCTCCTCTTCGTCCACTCCCTCTTCTTTATCTCCTCCTACTCCTCCCCACCCTCATCCTCCTTCTCCTACTCCTCATCCACCCTCCTCCTGATCCATCCTCCTCCTACTCCACCAACAACCCCCCTCCTCGCTCCCCCCTCATCCTCCACCGTCCTACTCACCCTCCTCCTACTCCTCCTCATTTACTCTCATCCTCATCCACCCTCCTCCACCCTCCTCCACCCTGACCTCTTCTCCTCCTCATCCTCCTCCTCCTCATCCACATTCCCCACCCCCTCTCTACTCCTCCTCCTCATTATCCACCCCTCTCCTCCTCCTCGTTCTCCCCATTCAACCATCCTCCCTCTCCTCCTCCTCCTCATCCATCCTCCTCCTCCTACTCCTACTCCTCTTCCTCATCGTCCTGTATTGTAATCCATGTAACCGCGATGTAACCACCATGTATCCGACATGTATCCGACATATATCCGTCACGTATCCACCATGTATCCTCCATGTATCCGCCGTGTGGCCTTGGCTGGCAACCTGTTTATGAGAATGGAAGCCACATAATCAACACTCATTAGCAGCCTTGTGGGGAAGGGCTCAAAGATTAGAAAAATATGTTGTTACCGCCCAGTGGCAAGTATGCCATTTAAATTACGTTGCCCGACTGTACTTCCACGGTGTCCCATTTCTCTAAATTATGTTGAAAATATGTATTGTTGTACGGTGGTATAGACTACAGAATCCTGGTAAATACCAACTCAAGCATTATAGTAACCAGTAATCCCTTATATCCGCCAAAACGGCTTCTCTAGTGGTCTTGAGTAATGGCCATTTGCAGACCAAAAGAAGACAATGATTTAAATTTACTACTGAAATGACTGGCTCGATAATCGAGCCAGTCATTCTAGTGGTAAATTTTCAAAAACAGTCTTTTCTTGGTATGCAAATGGACATTTTCAATGAGAAAATTTAAATTTGCTTGAACAAATTTTAGTGTGAAAGTGTTAAGACTAAATAAAGTAAATACTCACCGTGAAAACATATGCAGGCCTTCAAAATAAATTATCCAGGTTATCCCCCAGGGCAACCAATGTGTTAAAATTTGTTCGCCCTGCAGTAAAATGTGGTTGCCCCTGACCTCAGGAACGTCTAATGTTCGTGGCCTATGGGGAGCTGAAGGCCACAGCGCGTGTCGTTAGAGAAGACCGCATATGAACATGTTCCCAAAACAAAACGGAAACACAAAAACGTTGACACAATTTTTGGACACGGTGTAAGAAATGTTCTGTTGAATTATGCTGGACTTAAATTTAATTGGAAGCCATTATTGAATTATACAGTAATAGCTTCCAATCAAATTAAGTCCAAAATATTTAACAGTATGTTTTATTTTGGTTCGGAACATGTTGCGTTATTTCTGATCTTTACCACGTTGGCCAGTGTGACGTGGATCCTAGACATTGAAACATAAACCTGTACATGTAACGCCCATACCCTATTTCTTTCACCAATACAGTTTATACTTTTATTGAACTATTGCAAAATCGAACGCGTAATACGTGAGCGGGAGTCCTAATCGAGAGATCCAGCTGTAACTTAACAATTTGACGTCAGACGCAATGGACCTTTCCATTTTAGCTATACCCCGCCCATATCTAGCTATGCTCCACCCACATCTAGCTCGTGCTGGGGTCGATCGATCTCTGAACTCTGGCTATGCAGGTAAGCTATTGAATATTTTGGAACTAATTTAATTGGGCGCTGTTGCTGCCTATGGCAGCAGCAACGTCTAGTCAAATTAGTTTCAAACTATTCAACAGCGTGTTTATTAAATAGTAGAGACATACAATTCGGGCAACGTGACGGACTATTAAGAGTTAACGACGGGCCAAATATAAATATTTATGACGTACTAATTATGACGTCATCATACACACCACTTACCTGATTATGGCGTCATATGACGTTACTCTGGAAAGGTGAATTACGTCACGCGTATGCTGACGTTACAATCATAATGACATATCTATCTCTGTCATGCAAGTTAAAAGAACCGTCAGGTGTACGAGTTGTATACGTATGCCTTTCATGTATTTACTATTTACGAGACATTCAGTTGAACATTTTGAAACTAATTTGACTCCGTTGTTGTTGCTCTATCGCGACCATAGGTAGACGAAGAAGAGGGCGGAGGCGGCTGCCATAAGCCGTTTTGTATTATCAAAATATGACGCCGTAATGAATTACTTCACATGCATGTTGATGCCACAATCGTCTACATCACGCGGTCAAATTAGTTTCAAAATAGTCAACTGCATAACCTGTTTAGTTACCTTGAAATTTGGTATAAATTCTGAGAAGTCCGTATTTAAAGTATATAATTTGATTCCAACCCGTGCAAGACGTGGGTGGAGCTTTGCGAGCAATGGGCGGGGCATACATCGATCGCTTTGTTGGAATAACTGTATTACCGCGACCAGCTGCAGCAGTTTGACAAATGAAACGCATGTTTGTTTGACACCGTTGTCTGCTTTGAATCTTCCTTAGAACCAATGTGACGAATCTCATTCCTAGCGTTAGCCCCCTCTTGTGTCAACAGCGCATTAAAACGCTCAAAATACTATTTATTTCAATTAACCATTTAAATGCCAATACTTCTCATGGAAATTCTGATTTTTGCAGACAAAAAGTGTATTTTTTGTAAATTTACAACTTTTGTAAATAGATTTGTGTTATTTTTCAAATGGACAATCATCAAAAGTGTAATGGTCAAGCAAATTACAATTCCTGCTTAGCCAGTGTCCAATTGCAGCCCAAGAAGAAAATTTTTAAAATGTACCACTGAAATAACTGGCTCGGTTACCGAGCCAGTCATTACAGCGGTAAATTTTCAAAAATATTCTCAGCCTGCAAATGTACATTTCTCAAGATCGCTGCAGAGATCGTTTTTTTACCAACTTGACCATTAAAGGGTCAAGTTGACGCAAGAGATGGTTATCATAGATAACCATCGATGTCTCACAGCTTCATAGAACAATCGTGTACTTGGCCCACTTTGAAATTGTCTTAAGAGAGGAATCCAACCTGTCTCTCAAATATATGATGAATGAATTACATCACATGTAGCTTGACGTCACACTCAATGACGTCATGAATAACATGTCTAAGTCCGTTATCAACGCTTAAAAGTCCGTCAAGGTGTACGAAGTATATGCCTTTACTATTTAATAACCATTCTGTTTACAATTTTGAAACTAATTTGACTGGGCGCTGTTACTGCTATAGGCAGCAACAACGCACATTCAAATTAGTTTCAAAATATTCTACGGCTTACCTGTATAGGTCTGGAAATTGAGATTCAGTGTTCAGGGTTCGATCGATCTAAAAAAACGGCCAAAACGTGGGCGGAGCTTAGCTAGGAATGGGCGGGTCATAGCTAAAACTAGATTCATCTCTTCATAGACAATGGTAGAAAAACGCTCTTAAATTACTGTGAATACAGCAGCATCTCATCGCTAATTGTAGCCATCTCAATTTGTCGTGTTTGTTTTTCAATGTTGAAAAGGGTAATTAAATATTAAACATTTCAGGCCTAGATTGGCGAGGCTGCTAAGCTAGACCGATAAATTAATGTGGGTAGATGTTTTTATCAAGGATGTCTGAAATATACAATGCATTTAATGCGCACAACGATTATTGTATGACACTGCTATTTATCATTTCTTGTTGTTATTGTAGTAGTAGTAGTTGTTGGTGGTGGCGGTCGTGGTGGTGTTGGTGTTGGTGTTGCTAGTGTTGCTGGTGTTGCTATTGTTGCCTGTGCTGTTGCTGTTGTTGCTGCTGCCGTTGCCATTGCTGCAGCTGTTGTTATTGTTGTTACTTGTGCTGCTGTTATTGTTGATGTTGTTGCTGTTGCTGTGGATGTTGTTGTTGTTGTTGTTGTTGTTGTTGTTGTTGTTGCTGCTGCTGCTGCTGTTGCTGTTGCTGTTGCTGTTGCTATTGCTGTTGCTGTTGCTGCCGTTGTCGTTGTCGTTGTTGTTGATGCTGTTGTTGCTGCGGCGCCTGCTGCTGCTGTTGCCGCCGTCACCCTCTCGCTCGTCATCGTAGTCGTTGTCGTTGTCGCCGTCGTTTTCGACGTTGTGATCAAGTGGGATATAGCTGTTGGGATAGGGTGATCGTTGTAGGCGTGGTGCGTGAGCGTGCGTCAGTACTCAACCGTTAAAAATTGAGAGAAAAATTTTTTGATTCAAAATAAAGATGCACAAGTTCTGTAACTTACGTTAGCGGGAATGTGATGTCTGTATTCTCAATTTCTAATATATACGTGTGGTCAGTATCCTTGTGCATTCATAAGATTAAGGCCAGTTTGTAAAGATTAAAACTTAAAAGTACAAATGAAGATGTTTACAGTGTGTACTGAGCAGTGAAACTATCTAACTCAGTTCTCATCAAAGCGTACCGCGTGTGTATGCGGGACTACGTGATTACAGGTGCCGTGACCTTTAATTATTACAAAAAACTTAGGCCAAACATTCACGAAAAACTATTATCTTAACAGGTCAAATGTACTATTCACCGATTAACTACAAACAAAATCAGTATTAGACCTATATTCACGCTATGGCTTTCTTCCGCCACGCTCTGATACAGACGACGAAGATAGCTATCTAATTATTAGAAAATAACCTGACGGTTCATACAGACGTTGAGTGATAGTTGACCCGAGGGCAGAACGGTGTTTTAATTTATTGGTTTCTTTCATTTCTGGCGCGTTATGATTTACCGCACACATGTGCCTAAGACACGCGTTTGGGGTTGATTTGACTGAGAGGTAATATAATTGGTTGAATGGATGGAAGGAAGGTAGCTGTTGATGTCTATAAGTGATAGACTTATAATGGAAATTAACCTCTGTTGTGTCAACTTAAGCCTATACTGGTCATATGTCTGCCAAAACGGTATCTGCAATGGTCTTAAAGAACATCTAGTTGCAGGCCTAGAGAACGCTATTTTTTTAATTTACCACTGGAACGACTGGCTCGGATAACGAGCCAGTCATTCCTGTAGTAAATTCTCAAAAATAGTATTCTCTTGGTCTGTAAATAGATAATGGCTTTTACACAAATCTGGGATCGCTTTACCTTTAACCCTTATATGGTCATATTGATCAAAAACCGCATTAAGGGCTTACTTGATAAAAGTCTTTGAAGCACTGTTGACGGAAGCGGGGTTAACGTCGAGGGTCCTGGTAATTGTACTCCCTGTCGCATTGTTCAGAGGAATGATGGGGTCCTTACAACTTCAATAAATATTTAAAAAATTGTATCATATTAATGGCAAAATGAGAAGAATTTATTTAGGTATTTTAGGCCATACTTTCAGCTTTGGAGTATCAGTCAGGTCTTCCATTTTACAATAATCAGGCGAATACAGTATGTATGTATTATTGATGTATTCTGCGGCTGTAGTTGTAGAAACATCTTACAGTTGCGATGAGTCCTTCCGCGCATTTCACCACTGTGTCTTGTCCTCCGCCAAAATCATTGCATAAATCTGCTAAGCGTGCTGCAACGTGGTCTCAAGAAAGCAGGACTCCGTACACTCAGATCAGGAATGGACCTGAGAAAGCTAACGATGTTGACTGAGTACGTGACACGATGGTCGGAAGCGAATACAGCAAAGCTCGGTGATAATTTTGTATCGTTCCAAAACAAAATAAAACGTACTGTTGAATATTTTGAATATAATTGAATTGGATGGCATTGCAGCCTTTAGGCTGCAATGTCTTGCAACCCAATTATGTTCAACATATTCAACATACCATTCCAAACATCGTGCTCAAAATGTGAACTGAACACTTGGCACATTTTGCATCGCGGTTCCACTATCAATCAGGTAGAACATCATCATCATCATCATCATCATCATCATCATCATCATCATCATCATCGCCACCAGCATCATCATCATCATCACGACGACGACGACGACGACGACGACGACGACGACGACGACGACGACGACGACAACAAAAATCGGCATACTCATTATGACCATAATTATCATCATCATCATCATCAACATCATCATCATCATCATCATCATCATCATCATCACTACGCCCACCACCACCACCATCATCGTCATCGTCATCGTCATCATCATCATCATCATCATCATCATCGTCGTCAACATCATCATCATCATCATCATCATCATTGATCGTTAGTTGTTATGTGTACTATGCATACCTTATGATGCCCGCAATACAGATGTACATAGCGTGTAGCCTATGCCCCAACCCCTCGCCGTCTCACCCATTCCCATAAGATACACCGTTATGCCATTCGTCATCTTGGTGAAATAGGGCATATTACCTACGCACAAAACACTGGAAAACGATTGATGTCGTAATATTTACCGTTATTTTATGAGCACCCAAGGCGATACTATATTACTTTTATTATGCATGTGTGAGTGATTTACGCTTGCGTTTTGTCAATGTTTACTAGGTCTTCATTCAACAATGCATAGTTAAATGCTTGTATATCTAAGACCGTATTCTCACCAGAGACTTAATGGGGAATAGGGTCATATTGAAGCACGGCGTTATTCTCTATTAACTCTCTAGTGAGAAAACGGCCTAAGCCATTCGATGACGCACGCCCTATACGTCCTAAGATTGAAAGACCAAATAGACTCGTCATCCAAGCGTTAATTACTTCACGACATTTCATTTCTAGAGTTCAAAAGTGATAGAACGATTCATCATATTATCATGGCAAAATGGGTAAAATGGCATTTGCAGTGGTCTTAAGAAATGTCCATTTGCGAGCTTAGAGAACTCAATTTCTGAAAACGTATCACTGGAGTACCCGGCTCGATGATCTAGCCAGGAAATTCAGAGATACATTTCAACAATACCGTTTTCTTGGTCTGGAAATAGACATTCACTAGGAAAACAATTGCAGTTTTCTGGTGCTTCTCTTGTGAATAGTGTGGGACACTGTCCTCTGGCTATTGTCCTTAGTGCGGTATACTGTCCTCTGGCTACTGTTTTTCGTATGGTATACTGTCCTCTGGCGAATGTTCTTAGTGTAGCATACTATCCTCTAGATATTGTCCTTAGTGCGGTATACTGTTCTCTGGTTATTGTCCTTAGTGTGTAATAGTGTCCTCTGGCTATTGGTCTTAGCATGGTATACTGTCCTCTAGATATTGTGCTTAGATGTGGTATACTGTCCTTTGGCTATTGTATATAGTGTTGTATACAGTTCTCTTGATATTGTCCTTAGTGTGGTGTACTGTCCTCTGGTTATTGTTCGTAGTGTGATATACTGTCCTCTGGATATTGTCCTTAGTGTGGTATACTGTCCGCTGGCTATTGTATATAGTGTGGTATGCTGTCCTCTGGCTATTGTCCTTGGTGTAATATTATGTCCTCTGGCTATTGCATACAGTGGGGTATGCTGTCCTCTGGCTATTGTCCTTAGTGTGGTATACTGTCATCTGGCTATTGCCCTTAGTGTGGTATACTGTCCTCTGGTTATTACATATAGTGTGGTATACTGTCATCTGGCTATTGGCCTTAGTGTGGTATACTGTCATCTGGCTATTGCCCTTAGTCAATGGTCGTTAGTGTGGTATACTATCCGCTGGCTATTGAATATAGTGTGGTATACAGTAACTGTCATCTGGCTATTGTCCTTAGTCTGGTGTACTGTCCTCTGGCTGCTATTGTCCTTAGTGTGGTATACTGTCTATAAATCGCAAATTCTCCAACCCTCAGATTTCACTCATGAGTCACTCACTGGCCATTCATATGGTAATTCATTGGGCAGGTTAATCAAGTATCAGACATACGGAGGATAGCATATCATTACATAGTTACGTTTTCTGCAATCACACCGGAACACGGGAGGGGGTGGGTGGCGGTTGATGCTCCTTCTCCACACCCTCCTCGTCGTCCTCCTCCGCGTCCACCACCACATCATCATCATCATCATCATCATCACCAGCAGTAGCGTCTATTAGTGATAATGCTCAATTAGGTCAATCGTATTTCTTATATTGACAATGGTAACGTGTGCAATATTCAGTTCAGGATCCGGTCATTGTTAAAGACTTTACGATTTATTGTTGCGCTTAGGAATGTGCATTCGCTCATTCGTTCGTTCAGTCCTTCGTACGTCCATTAGTTTATTTGTTTGTTCATTCAATCATTCATTTGTTTAGTGGTTTGTTTGATCAGTCTGTCGGTCAGTCACACATGCGGGCAGTTGGTGGGTCGGTCGGTTGTTTGTTCATTCGTTCATTTGTTGATCCGCTCGTTTGTTCGGTCGTTAGGGCGGTCGGTTCGTTAGACAGCCGCTCAGTCGGTCGGTCGGTCAATTCGTTTACACACAAATATACGTCACAGTTGTTGTAGCCTATTAGATTAGATCTTAATGGAATCCAATATATCGGTATAATCATAGAAACTGCCCAATTTGAGTCAGTATAAATCTGAACAACGCGATTAATCAGGATTAAAGTGACCATGACCATGATACGTTTTCTCGCCTGACAGGTAATTCGTTTTATTTCAAATGATCAAAGGATATTCTGTCCAGGAGTCGTGTTAATAATTAATAATGATGATGTTTGCTTAATAATAAGCCTGGAGGGCGATTTGCTTTTCTGAAGTAGCCCATGGCACTTTAAGTGTAATGACGGTTAAACACTAAAGCTCATATAAACAGATATATTTTATTTTCTAGCCAATTTATTATTTTGTCAGCATTGTTTGTCAAGATCTGCATGCCTAAGATAGCATCGTTTAGCTCATGATTATCGACAACATTTATACCATACCAAGACTACTTTGGTACAACCATGACCTAATTCCGTTGTAGTATTAGCTCTATGTTGGCCCACCATAATTCTGCTCACGAGCCACCTCGCAATAATGATGTGGGCACCAGATGTGATTCCGTAAATAGACACATGCTAGATTTATTATTGCTCCTGTCTTAACCCCTTTGTGTCAACAGCGCATTAAAGCGCTCAAATTAATATTTATTTCAATTCACCATTTAATTGCCAATACTGTTCAAGGAAATTTTAATTTTTGCAGCCAAAAAGAGAATATCCTTCACAAATGGATATTCATTAAAAGTGTATTCGTGAAAAAAAATCAAATTTCTGCTTAGCCAGTGTCAAGTTGCTGACGATGACGAGCGTTTTTTGAAAATTTACCACTGGAATGACTGGCTCGGTAACCGAGCCAGCCATTCCAGTGGTAAGTTTTCAAAAAAATCTTTTCTTAGCCTGCAAATGGACATTTCTTAAGATCACTTTTACCACCTTGACCATTAAAGGGTTAAGTTGACACAAGAGGGGTTAAAAGGATACATTTCCTGTAATTGTTCGCACAAAATACATTCTCCGCCCCACCAGTGTGTGTGTGATCTCATCTGAGAAGCACGTCTAGGTTGGGCTCCTTTACAGCTGGCATAGTTGCACCGTCCTTAGGTAGTCATACTGAAATGTGATCGAAATAGATGTATGCCAGCATTAGGCTCTGGCTATTGTCCTGTGTTCCCTGTGATGCCAGCGCGCCTACTGCTATCCAGTACATCTTAGTTTGGAAGGGCTGCATGCAATCCAATCTCAGATATTCAGGAATACACATTGACAAGTAAGTCTGTATCTTGCGGTGCCACTCCATGAGGTAATTTCTGGTTGACTACTTCCTGTTTGTACTTTTATTTACTTCTAATTAAATAAAAGGCGAATGGACTTTTGTGGTCTCAAAGTATACATTTAGATACGTATACGTATCACCGTCGATTCAGGAATAATGTCAAGCTGATCAATCAAAGGCATTGGCTCCCTCAACCCCCCCCCTCGGTGATGGCGTACCTATGCTTGTAATATCCATAATTTCATTCGGTTTTGCCAACTGACCAGGACTCTCTCTTATTCAGTTGCACATGCATCTCATATTCCCCTCCTCCTCCCCCTCCCCTCCTCTCTGAATGTATATTTGTCAGTGTACCTTACGCTCTAGTCTATATATTGTATATAGTGTATACTAGAATAGTTTATATTAGTGTTGGAGACCATGGCTATTATATTATTGATTCTATCATTGCGTATTACATACCGAGTGCTACCAGTCATCGCATATATTATAAAAGACATATGCATGGTTATCGCCCAAACCATTCCTTCCTTGCATTGTTACCCCTCAGCTTGCCAGTTCGTCGGCGCCTTCTCCTCGAGCGTAATGCTAATGTTCGACTATAACAGGAACGAAGGCTCTCCACATTGGTCTGTGGTTGCCTGATTTTTCCAATGCACTCTAGCACCTATGCTGATATTGTATGTCAGCCTGCATTGATCGCGTATTGGTAGTTCCTTTCATTCGTTTGCCCATCTTGAGCATGCATTGATCACGCATTGCTAGTTTCTTCTATTCAATTGCCCATCTTGAGCCTGCATTGATCACGCAATGCTAGTTCATTTCATTCAATTGCCCATCTTGAGCCTACATTGATCACGCATTGCCAGTTCCTTTCATTCAATTGCACATCTTGAGCCTACATTGATCACGCATTGCTAGTTCCTTTCATTCAATTGCCCATCTTGAGCCTACATTGATCACGCATTGCTAGTTCCTTTCATTCAATTGCCCATCTTGAGCCTGTATTGATCACGCATTGCTAGTTCCTTTCATTCAATTGCCCATCTTGAGCCTGTATTGATCACGCATTGCTAGATCATGTCATTCAATTGCCCATCTTGAGCCTGTATTGATCACGCATTGCTAGTTTCTTTCATTCAATTGCCCATCTTGAGCCTGCATTGCTCACGCATTGCTAGTTCATTTCATTCAATTGCCCATCTGGAGCCTACTTTGATCACGCATTGCTAGTTCCTTTCATTCAATTGCCCATCTTGAGCCTACATTGATCACGCATTGCTAGTTCCTTTCATTTAATTGCACATCTTGAGCCTGTATTGATCACGCATTTCTAGTTCATTTCATTCAATTGCCCATCTTGAGGCTGCAAAGGATCACGCATTGCTAGTTCCTTTCATTCAATTGTCCATCTTGAGCCTGCATCCATCACACATTGCTAGTTCCTTTCATTCAATTGCCCATCGTGAGCCTGTATTGATCACGCTTTGCTAGTTCCTTTCATTTAATTGCCCATCTTGAGCCTGTATTGATCACGCATTGCTAGTTCCTTTCATTCAATTGTCCATTTTGAGCCTGCATCGATCACGCATTGCTAGTTCCTTTCATTCAATTGTCCATCTTGAGCCTGCATCGATCACGCATTGCTAGTTCCTTTCATTTAATTTCCCATCTTGAGCCTGTATTGATCACGCATTGCTAGTTCCTTTCATTCAATTTCCCATCTTGAGCCTGTATTGATCACGCATTGCTAGTTCCTTTCATTCAATTGTCCATCTTGAGCCTGCATCGATCACGCATTGCTAGTTCCTTTCATTCAATTGCCCATCTTGAGCCTGTATCGATCACGCTTTGCTAGTTCCTTTCATTCAATTGCCCACCTTGAGCCTGTATTGATCACGCGTTGCTAGTTCCTTGCATTCAATTGCCCATCTTGAGCCTGTATTGATCACGCTTTGTTAGTTCCTGTCATTCAATTGCCCATCTTGAGCCTGGATTGATCACGCATTGCTAGTTCCTTTCCTTCAATTGCCCATCTTGAGCCTGTATTGATCACGCATTGCGAGTTCCTTTCATTCAATTGCCCATCTTGAGCCTGTATTGATCACGCTTTGCTAGTTCCTTTCCTTCAATTGTCCATCTTGAGCCTGTATTGATCACGCATTGCGAGTTCCTTTCATTCAATTGCCCATCTTGAGCCTGTATTGATCACGCTTTGCTAGTTCCTTTCATTCAATTGCCCATCTTGAGCCTGCATTGATCACGCATTGCTAGTTCCTTTCATCAATTGGCCATATTGAGCCTGTATTGATCACGCATTTCTAGTTCCTTTCATTCAATTGCCCATATCGCTGTTCCTGAAAGAGGTTGTAAGAGAAACGTAAATATATTTGATTGTATCTTATTTGAGGTTTTTTTAACTCTTTAACCATGGCAGTCCAGAAACCGACAATTAGTCTGGGAACTATGGCAGCAACAGATCCCTCTCTAATTAGCTTCAATTTTTTTACCATCATGTCTGCGCAGCCGTCTTGAAATTGAGATACTAGCTTGTCAAGGATCACACTATTACGAGATTGTCTCGTCATGCAACGCTTGCAGTGTGATTCCGCGTGAACATACGAGGGAGTTTAAAGGCGCCATTGCTCTCCATGTATATCAACGCCTATCCATAGTAAAGCTACTTTAAATGCGCTTTTAGTAATGAACCTTATCAATGAATGATCTAAACCTCTAAAACCTATCATACGCCAATTCCCAGCATTTAACATATATCCGCGGTTGAACGTTCTTTCATTTACCTGTTCACTCATTCATTCATTCATCCATTCATTTACGTTTTAAATGGGGCGGTTAGCTTCAAGATTCTTTAGGCTCTTTTTAAATAAAATTAAAAATAAAAATAATGAAAATTGTATAAACAGTTATATGTCGACCTGTTTGATGTGCGCACAGATAAAGAAAACACACAAGCCGCAAGCTGTTGCGGTAGATATAATATATATATAAATAGTCTAATATATATAGTCTCTTCCCATATTGTATTCCCATCTTCGTATATATTAGTCGCAAATAAACGCGCTTTCTCTTTCATTTCGCAACAATGTCGGCACTGATATATTATTATTTCTAATTAATTACTAGAATTCTCTTCATACGCTTTGTAGGCACAGTGTCATAAGCACTTTAGATAGCTAATGAGTTTGAAATAAGACGAAATCGTGCACTACTACGCCCATGTGCGCACGCTATTTCAAGACGATAATCTGTAAAAGCGATGAATTAAGTTCACCCATTTATATCTAGGCTCCGCCCACACTTTGTCCGTGTTGGGATCAATCGAACTCTGAACTCCCTGAACCTCAATTTCCAGAAGACTATACATGTAAGATGTTGAACACTTCAAAGTAAATTGGCTGGGTTCTGTGGCTGCCTATGGCAGAAACAGCTTCCAGTCAAATTAGTTTCAAATTATTCAACAGAATGTTTATTAAATAGTAAAGACATACAATTTGTATAACTTCACGGACTATTAAGTGTTTATGCCGGATTAAATCGCGGTATGACGTACTTTATTATGACGTCAAACTATATGTGACGTATTTGATTATGACGTTATATGATTGACTGAGAGACTGGATTCCTCTATCAGCGCTTCGAGTCAGATTTCTTTCTAAATATTCAAATGAATCCTTTTAAGCTACATTGTACACTAATTTGTTGTAGCCTTCTTACAAAGGTACGCGTTTATTTTATTGCATAACATGTATAGTGGCATTGCAATGGACCTTTCTAGTTTTAGCTATGCCCCGCCCATCTCTAGCTAACCTCCACCCACACCTTACTTGTGTTGGGATCAATCGATCCCTGAACTACATGACTTTCAATTTCCATAAAACTATACATGTAAGCTGTCAAATATTTTGAAACTAATTTGACTGGGTCCTGTTACCGCCTATGGTAGCAACAGCGCCCAGTCAAATTAGTTTCAAAATACTCAACACAATGTTTATTAAATTTAATGGTAAAGACATACAATTCTTGCAACGTGTCGGACTATTAAGCGTTAAAGACGGACGATATCGAGTCATTCATGACGCCGTGATCATGATGTCAACACACACGTCACAGTCGGTTATAATGTTACATGACGTCATATGATGGATGGATTGATGTCAACACACACGTCACAGTCGGTTATAATGTTACATGACGTCATATGATGGATGGATAAACGTAGAAATGTTCATTTAGGTTCGGGAAAAGCAGTACCGAAAGGGTTACTCCAGCCGTATGGTTTATTATTAGGTCGAATACCAATATGCAATACATTAATACTAGGGACAGATCTGGCTTTTCCAAAGTTCTAGCCAATAAATTAACCAAATACCATTTCTTTGTTTGCCAAATAGTAAATGTTTTAGCCACATTTTTACTTCAATGTTACCTATGAATATGTTTGCAGTCAGTCAGTCAGCATCAGTTAATACCACAAATTGAACAATCCAGAGGCAATAGGGGCTGGGTATATAAGAAATGTGTTGAAAATTTTGAAACTAACATGACCGAAATCTGTTGCTGCCTTAGGCAGCAACAGCTTTCAGTCATATTAGTTTCGGAATCGGCAACAACGAAAACAGGGATTTTTGCTTTACAATTGTAACGTTGTAATTAGTCAGGATTCAGTCAATCAAGAAAATCTAATTAATTTTATTCATTAGCTAATGCTTTACCCAATTCTGTTTTTCATTAGACATATTTTAGTTGTACTAGCATTTGGATAATTGGTGGGTAGATCGGTCCCTGAATACGGATGCTGATCCAAGAAACCTATATTGAGACTCGAATTCGGTAGCGTATTCCGACACCATAAGCACTGTATTTGACATAGTGTCATGTGGCACATGGCAAAATTTATTTAATACGATTTTCATTTGCATTGAAAAGAAGTTTTTCGACGAATTAGCGCTTTTAGTTGATAATCCTTATACCTGTCATAAGGTAATTAATCACACGCGTCTGTTGCTCATTAGACAACCAGTGATGCGTGAAGGTCGTGTGATTAGATACACCTAATCTATCATATTGTTATTAGTCCCCTACAGGTGAAACCAAGGGGACAATAGCGTCCGTTCGTCCCGAAAACGGGCTCGCGTGTATTGTTGGTAAATTGTACTAAGGGTGCACACAGATTCGAGCCTACTTATACTTATATGTTGTTAGCCTACAGATTTATGTTAAGGCTTTAGAAACGAAGAACGTTTCACCAAATCGTAATGATTTACACAGAGTTAGGAAAATACCCATTAGATATAGCTAGGCAATGCAATATGATTCGCTTCTGGGCGGACATTGCAAATGGAGGATATGGGAAATTTCAATACTGAAAGAAAAAGATATATCACTGATTATTATCTTACGAATAATCGAATCGCAAAAGAAAAAGGACTCTTCTCGAAATACCACAACTAACACAGCTTTGTAAATATCTTTTAAACTCAAAGAAAACAAAATAACCACTTTTGGGTATACGGTTTTAAAATTGGAACCTAAAATAGAACAAAAAATATTGTCATTTACCTATTTCTCTGCATAGTTCCAGTTTATGTCAAGACACTTGGCCCAACGGGTCGGGACGACTTCGATGCCTTTCAGGTAGAAACATTTGTCTTGGGCTTCAAGCCACGCCTCTACCGCAGCGGTTACGTCAAAACAATCCTCGTAGTTCTTACCACTAAATTTAAAGTAGTCACTGCGATCACCTCAGGAGAATATGGTGGATCACGCAAGAGTTTGTATTCACAGTTTTGTACTGCACCCATTGCAATGTTAAAGGCGTGGACTAGTGCATTACCCGGTTGGACGAGCGCTCCTTGCATCAGTTTGCCACGCCCTTTCTGCTTGATCGAAATGGAAGTAAATCAATATACGAGTCGCCTGTGATGGTGGTTACACGAACCATATAATTAATATGAATTATTCTTCTACTGTCCCAGAGAACTGTGGCCCTAGACGCGTTAGTTGACATAGTTGTGAATTTCTTTGTTGGTGATCCTGCAAATTTCCACTCTACAGACTTTTGTTTGGATTCAAGGTCAGATTGGTAGATTCAGGTCTCAAATAGCAGGTTAATCTTGAGTGAAAGGTTTCAGCATCTACAGCGTATACTTAGTAAAACCAAAGAGCCATGTTCATAGTCACTCTGGTCATCTTCATTTCTGATGTGAGAATTCTTGGTACTCGTCTTGCACATATATTTGTCATGTCAAATATTGGTTTAATAGTCAATAAATTGATCCATGTGATGACTTAGTCTACATCTCTAGCTTATGCAAATAAATTCATCAATCCACCTTTCCGGTATATCCATCCATCATATGACGTCATTATCAACTACATGGCTCTTAGAATGGCATCATAGTGGATGACGTTATTGTGAATGTCATGAATGATGTAGGTAAGTACGTCACACGAACGCATATTTGAAGACGGACTATACGTTGTTGTACGAATTGTAAATCTTTACTATTTAAAAAATATTCTGTTGAATATATTGAAACTAATTTGACTGGGCGCTGTTGCTGCCGCAAGCAGCAACAACGCCCAGTCAAATTAGTTTTAAAATATCCAACAGCGTATCTGTTCAGTTTTCAGGAAATTGATAGTTAGGGCGTTCGGGGATCGAGCAATCCGAACACGGCGAGGTGTGGGTGGCGGTTAGGTAGAGGTGGGCGGTGATTAGCTAAAACTGGAAATGTCCTTCGTCGGCACCAGTTCATAGACTTTGCGAACGATTTTAACACACTGCAATTTCAAGCCTTCCATTAAGCCGGTAGTCTTCTAAGCTCCACCCCCCACCCCCCACCCCCACCCACTCACACCCCAATCCCACCCTTTCTCGTTTAGTTGTAAGTACCCAAACGTTTGAATGGGACATACCTAGCGGCAGCCCCTGAGTAAACTACACCGAGACGACCATGGATCTGCTGTGGAGATAGGTACTCTAGTGTCAAAAACTTGATGACAACTCTATAATCCAATCTCTCTATTCTGACTCACGGGTGGGTACGCGTTATAGTAATTAAACAGCAGCTACCACAAGTAAACTGCAAGTATACAAAAGACGATATTAATAGTATGCCATACACACAGAGAAGGTAACCGTATAACGCAAAGAAACATTCGATATTTCATCGGAATCTAGATGCGCCTCAAAACATTCTGAAATAACCTAATATATCATTCTTAATTGCAGGTTCAGATTTGAAGTTCACATCGTCTCCAGAATATATGACCTTATCCATCAATAGCGAGAGCGTGCAGTCCAACGTTTATCTGAGGCGGAATACATTGCTCGATGACCAACCGTCTCTGTATCGTCTCCAGGATGACGGCCAAATTAAAGAGGACACACTCGATAACACTAAGGTATGTCTACTTTAGATATGTCTGTGTATAAGTCCAATCACACGTGCGGCGTCTGAGAGTAAAGATAGCGTTACTTGGAAACACGTGATGCTTCAGCAATATGTATTAATGGACGGATGTCACTCAACTATGACTTCATAATTAATTACGTCACATGTACGTTGACGTCACAAACATGATGACGAATCATAGCTTCGTCATGAACCAGGAACGGTCCGGCAAGTATAGGGTATATTGGTATACAATATATATATATATATATATATATATATATATATATATATATATATATATATATATATATATATATATATATATATATATATATATATATATATATATATATATATATATATATATATATATATATATATATATATTGGTGTACAATCTAATAAAAACATTTTGTTGAATGTTTTAAAACTACTTTGACTGGTCGCTGTTGCCCATCCACACCGTATGGAGGAACAGAACCCAGTCAAATTAATTTCAAACGCGTACCTGTATAGCTAACCTGAAATTTGGATTCTTGGCATTCAGGGTTCAAAGTGCATTGCTTCCAACACACGGAAACAAGTAGGCGGAGCTTGGCTAGAAATAGGTGGGGCATAGCTATAAATGAAGCCGCTTTAAAATCACACTAAGCTGCTGAATATTTTGAAACTTATTTGACTGGGCACTGTTGCTGCATGTGGCAGTATCAGCGCCTAGTCAAATTAGTTTCAAAATATTCAACAGTAAGTTTATAATATAGTTAAGACATACAATTTGTACAACAAAGCTTAATCCGTCATCAATTAAGCATTCCTGACGAACTTAGCCTTGGCATTTATGACGTAATTGATTACGTTTCAAAGTATCCAAGTTTTCCGCATAGATTCCTTGAGAGTGTGATTGGTTAAATTATTAAAAACATCCTTTAGACATATAAAGGTGTTCAGAACGAGATTGTAGCAGCAAACTTATTTTGAAAAATTGTGCATACCACTCGTAGGTAGACCTACTTAATTCCCATGCAGGCTATAAACCACCGTATGCACCACCATACAAAATGATGCGCTTGATCGCGATATACTGACAGCTATTAACCTCTAGCCATGCTCTCCATACATTGCGTAATTATACGTAACAAAATATAACCGGGCGCGGATTAGTACGGATACAGAGCGTGTTGTCTGTTTCCATACATGTAAGTTCTAAATATATGAATTAACCGTGGCGGCATTAAAAAAGATTATTATCATCAACAAGCGATGTTTCTAATGAAATGTATGACCTAATTATGTTTATTTATAATTTATATTATTGTGTTATAATCGGCTGCATAACCGCATAATTAGGAATACGGCCTACTTGTTTATTGTGCAGTTCGCGTGCACTCTATAGTACACTGTAAGCGATAGCTATTTCTATAAATTAACCCTCTGAACACTAAACTCTGGCAGGATGCGAGAATATAGGAAATGTAAACGTAATATACAAATTGGGATGACGCGGACAAAAACACAAATGTTCCCATGCACCGCGACCTTTATGACTTTGAAAATATTTCTGACTATTACATGAGGTTTTTTAAAGTTTTCCTCCGTGAAATTTAACGTCCTTTTCCAGAATGCCGGCTGGGGTGGGGGCGGTGGGGTGGGTTGTTGTGGCTGGGGGGTGGGGTGGGGAGGGTGCCATTGCGTTGGTGATGATGATGGCGATGGTGGTTGTGGTGGTCATGACGAGAACGACGTGCTGGTGGTGGTACTGGTGGTGGTGGTGGCGGCGGCGGAAAGCGTGGTGGTGGTGGTGATGGTGGTGGTGGTGGTGGTTATGATGATGATGATGATGCTGATGATGATGAAATACCTTTTCGTAATGTGATATGTTAAAAAAAGACCTCAAGAAATTGAGGTGGTCATACACATGTATTAATGAGGACTCGGTTTCACGAACCGATGATTGAAATCATGATATCCAGACAGGAGAAGGTAAACGAATGGTCAGTTCCAGTTCATCCATCAATCACATGATGCCATAATCAACTGCGTGACGTGTATTATGACGTTATAATCAAATACGTCATGAATGGCTTAGATAAGTTCACCACGTACGCTTACTTGATGACAGGCTAAGCCTTATTGTACGAATTGTATGTCTCTACTATTTAATAAACATTATGTTGAATATTTTTGAAACCAATTTGACGGGGCGTTGTTGCTGCCATAGGCAGCAACAGCACACAGTCAAGTTAGTTTCAAAATATTCAACAGCTTAACTTTATAGTATTCAGGAAACTGAGATTCAGAGAGTGCGATTGATCCCAACACAGGCAAATCGTGAGTGGTGCTTAGCTAGAGATGGGCGGGGCGTAGCTAAAGCTGGATTCCTCCATTGCTGAGTGTAATGACGTATGTACATATTGACCTTTCATAAATAGCTCTTCAACGAGTTATCCTGGCCGATAACTTTATTGTTTTCCATCTATGGTATTCGCCAGGTAACCTCGATCTTGATGTTCAGGCTATAGACAGCCTTATAACATATTGTGTGTAATATAATTATTATGTTCTTACTTTCAGAGCTGCTTATACGTGAGCGAATCTGATGACGTCACCTCATTGAGTTTGACGCAACACGCGTATCACGACGTGCAGTTGTGGTTTGTGGTAAGCGCCATTTCTTGCTGAGTAATGTTCCAGAATATGACATACAAATAACACGCGAACATAAAATTATATCACGTGATCGGCTTTGTGTCAACATCACGTTACAGCGCTCAAAATACTATTTATTTCAATTAACCATTTAATTGCCAATACTTGTCGAGGAAATTTAGATTTTTGCAGCCAAAAAGAGTATTTTTGTAAATTTAAAACGAAAATTTACAAAAGATTTGATTTCTGTTATCCTTCAAATGGACATTCATCAAAACTGTAATTGTCATGAAAATTAAAATTTCTACTTAGTCAGTGTCCAATTGCAGACCAAGAAGAGTATTTTTGAAAATTTGCCACTGAAATGCCTGGCTCGGTTACCGAGCCAGTCATTCCAGTGGTAAATTTTCAAAAATATTCTTCTCTAAGCCTACAAATGGACATTTCTCAAGATCACTGCAAAGGTCTTTTTTTACCAACTTGACCATTAAAGGGTTAATAAAAGTTGCAAATTCACACCAAAATTCTTGAAAATAAAATTGTTAGAATTGCATACTTTTTATAGCTTCGATGGACTGAAACGAAATAAATCTTAGCATATGATGATTTTATTCCGTATAAACAAATTTCGTATTTTTATATATGAATTTGAAATAGAGGCACGAGTCCCTAATTCAAATTCACAACTTAAAATTTGTTATTAATTTATACGTAATGAAATCATCATATGCTAAGATTTATTTCATTTCATTCCATCTAGACCCAGACTTTAAACCTCTAAAAGTATACAATTTAAATAATTGTAATTTTAAGCATTTTGCTGTGAACTATTAGGGTAATTATGATGCTATTTCAGTGCAATTTTTCTCCTGATAAGCGAATGCCATGTTCTGATTAACCAGTATGTTTCTGAAGGCACCGTGTTCTAATATTTGTTATTCAATTGATGGATCCGACCTGTCGATCAGCGCTATAATCAAATACGTCACATCTAGGCTGACATCACAATCATAATTGATAGAAGTACTCAGTTATAAAGCTCGAATATTCCGTCAAGTGTACGAATCATATCCCGTTGGTTGATTTTACCATTTAATAAACATTCTGTTGAAAATATTTGAAATTAATTTGACTTGGCGCTGTTGCTGCCATACAGCAACATCACCTAGTTAAATTGGTTTCAAAATTTTCCACATCTTACCTGTATAGATACCTTGAATTTGCGATTCTGAGAATTCGCGGTTTGATCGATTGCAACACCAACAAAGCGTGGGTGGAGTTTAGCTTAGCTAGAATTGTGCGGGCATGGCTACAATTTGATTCATCCATTGGTGGTGCCTGCTTAAGATAGGTTACGCGTCTTAATTTTTGATCCGCCTTGTTACTCAAATGTGCGTTTTATTATACAAGCAGTAAACGGATGTCAATGGACCTTTCCATTTTTAGCTATGCCCCGCCCATCACTAGCTAAGCTCCACCCACACCTCGCCGTGTTGGGATTGATCGATCCCCAAATATCCTAGCTATCAATTTCCTGAAAATTATACAGGGAAGCTGCTGAATATTTTGTAACTAATTTGACTGGGTGTGCGCCCAGTCAAATTAGTTTTCAAAATATTCAACAGAATATTTATTAAATAGTAAAAGCAAACAATTTGTACAACAACACATAGACCGTCTTCAAATATGCGTTCGTGACGTACTTATCAACGTCATTCATGACGTCATTCATTATGATGTCATTGTACACATCACGCAGTTCATTATGACGTCATATGATGGGTAGGTACTCTGGAAAGGTGAATTAGTAAGAGAAAATATCACCCCATCTTGTTGCATTCAGTTAGGTGACACAGTATGTCATATATAATCTATGTATGATATTCTTACCTTTTTACCTTGACATTGAATTAAAATAGCCAGGATTCAATCCGACAACTCATATATGACAAATTAGGCGCCATGGATTTCTATGTAGCCAATATTTTGTGGAATGTGCTGATAGTAATTTACCAGTAAACCAAGATTCAAAATGCAAGTCTAACTAATTTAAGCAATGTTCAAATACCATACAATTACAGGAGGGCTTTTTAGAGGTGAATGGTACAGAATACTTACTGATGCCCAGTGATAAGATGCACACATCTTTGCTTGATCATGCTGGAACGCGAACTGGAGTCTATCATCTTGTGCAAACCAAAGGTAAGTGCAGGAAAGTGCATTAAGTTAACCCCCTGATGTCGAGTTAAAAACTTTACCATTATTTCTTGTGTCTGTTTATTATACATAATCATTAAGCAGGTAGTCAGCCTAACTGGAAATGTGTTGATTATTTTATATCAATCTGACAGGTATGTATCTTGATTAGTGTGCATACAAATTCGCGTGTGTTATTCATCCTAAGATCCCGTGTAACGTCATCTCCCGTTAGAGGTTCTCTTGAATCTGCTAACACGCCTTTGACTGGGAGATGTTGCCAATGGCAGCCACTCATTTAATCTCAAAATATTCAACATTTGAATGTATTTTTTATCCTGAAATTCAAATTCAGGGTTAACAGGGTTATATTTAGGCTATCATAATGAGGGAAGCATGTTTCCTAAATGATTTTCATTTTGAGGTTGGTTAATCCATTGAAACCTAACATCCCAGAATCTTAGGATTATGATAATCATATGGGATAAAGTGTGGAATACTTTTGAAATAATTTGACAGACACCTGTTGCTGCCATACTACCCCTGGGAGCACCAGGTTCCTTTCAGATTACTCTCAAAATATTTAATATGTTCTTTGCTAAATTGCATGAGTAATTATTTTCTTATGCTTGATGTTTTTGTTCTTTCCCAGATAGTAATTGCATAAACATCATCCTTTTCAAGTCAATGCACCAATTTTGATGTTTCCTTATTTAGTGAATTGCAGAATGAAACGCTATCATTTCACTGTGATATGATCTAAGCTATAGAAAGGTGAATGTGTGTATATTGATTATGAATATGAATGCCAGATGCTAGAATCATACTCGCCACATATATGTATTACGATTACCAAACGTTAGATAAATTGGAATTTATATAAATTGAAATTATCTGAAATTTAAATTATAGATTATCAGGGGTATTAAACATGTAGGTGCTGTAGTGAGTAAAACCACGTTGCTTATTTACCAAATAAGTTTGCATATGTATATCACGCTTGGTACACTCCTCACACTTTTGTGTTGAAGATATTAAGTTAAATTGTAGCATTATGCTATTAGATATGAGTTGATATGTATATTTTATTTCAGGAGAATCCGTTGAAAAAGCCAGACTTCAGTTGAATGTGTCCATTGGCCATCATCAAACAATACATCGAATGAGACGAGCTGCGAAAAAAGTATACCAGATTGAACTGGGTATATTTGCCGCTTTCGATATATATGATGCGTACGTTATCGAAATTTAGATTTATTTTATCAGTGACAAACGTTGGTAATTACCTGTGGGGTAGATATATTTAGGTCATAACTACGTGATTGAATCATGAGGTTTGGAGGCGACCTGTATGCAGAAGCTAAGAGTATTACCCATTGATAGGAACGATTTGCATTATATTATTCTACAAAGAATTCCCACAACCATTATGTTGTTTCATATATATTAAAGTAAACCCATATGGGAAAATGATAACACAAAATTATACTTAATTAAAATAGTAAGTGTATTAGCTTTTATGATAGCTTTAGAATAGTTTTGCATAAATATACCCGCTACGGAACCCAGACATTTGTCTTAAAACTAGTTCTCTTCGCAACTACACCCAATCAAATTAGAATCAGAGTTTTCAACAGAGTACTCCTTTAATTGTAAACGAGTTTTTAAATTTCAAAGTTCAATATGATTATGACATTATTATTTTGTTGCAGGTGGGTGAAAAAGGCCAATCAGATGACTCTATCACAAGCTTATCCCAGTCGCAATATACGCCACTTTTATTATCACGTTGCTATCATGGTAAATAACTCCTCCTCCTCCCTCCCCCTCCCCTCCCCCTCCTCCTCCACTTCTCCTTTTTCTTCTTCATTCGCCTGCTCCTCCTCTACTCCCACAATTGCTGCTACTGCTGCTGCTTCTGCTGCTGCTGCTACTGCTGCTGCCTCTGCTGCTGCTGCTGCTGCTGCTGCTGCTGCTACTACTACTACTACTACTACTACTACTACTACTACTACAACTACTACTACTACTACTACTACTACTACTACTACTATCGCTACCACAACGACGACATCCATCCCCACCACCAGCATTATTATTATTATTATTATTATTATCATCATCATCATCATCATCATCATCATCATTATCATCACCACCACCACCACCACAACCGCCACCAATATCATCATCATCATCATCATCATCTTTTCTTTGTTTTTTTTTGTAGATTGACAAAATCTTCCAAACGATCCAGGATCCAGGTTTTGAAGTTCGTGTCAAATTAAATAAACTTTACTACGCTCCTGTAAGTATAGATTATCAATCAGTGTAAGCGTAAAATCTTATTTCCTTAAATGTTAATATATAATCTAAGCAGCTATACCTGAAGGTTTACCACTGGAATGACTGGCTCGATTACCGAGCCAGCCATTTCAGTGGTCAATATTCAAAAATACTCTTCTCTTTTATACAATGTAACCTGCGTATCATTGATGCCGTATAACTGTAACAACTGGGCAGCTCCAAAGGCAGCTCTAGATAAACCCGATGGCTGCCACGCAAACACCTACGCACCATCACTGGACACAGATGGCCAGACAGCATAATTTTCAATGATGCACTATACAAGATGTGTAATACGTCGCCGCTGTCTAAAAAAGTCGTTCAGCAAAGATGGTCCATGTTTGGCCATGTGCTAAGAATGCCAGAAGAAACACCAGCACAGCGAGCCTTGGAATTCGCCCTACTCGGAGCCAGCAAATACAAAGCCAGGAGAGGACGTCATTGCATAAATCTGCTAAGCGTGCTACGAGGTGCCCTCAAGAAAGCTGGATTAGGTACACTTAAGTCAAGAATGGACCTGAGGAAGCTAAGGATTTCGGCTGAGGACAAGACACAGTGGGCAAAAGCAAAGAAGGACTGATTGCAGCCGTAGGATGTTTCTACTACTACAGCCGCAGAATACAGTAATCATACATACTCTTCTCTTGGATTACAAATAGACATTCGTCAAGACCACTGGAGAGACCGGTTATGGCGGGCTTCGTCATGAACGGGTTAAATCAGAGGAGCATTTCTGTCTGCCACAACCACGTGACGCTGATATAGTTGGCCATATAGTCACTTCAATCACACACACCCTCACCCCAATATTTTACGTTAATAACCGAAGATGGTGTTGGGTCGTAAACTTAATTTGATTAGAAAACCTGTGCTGCCCAAGGGAGCAATGACCTCTGATCAAATTCATTTCGAGACATACAGCCTAATGGAATGTATCATATTTTATATTTTAAGGGGGTACACATGCTTAATCATTCCCCTTTAACAATGAACATGTGGTCGGCTGACCTATGCTCATTTTCAAAATGCGTCCTCTGTTGGTGTTGCTATTCATCTCCCTCATGAAATATGTCAGGTGTATTCTTAAATGATATTTTAATCACCAATCGTTCAGTTCAATGACATAACCAGCGACTTGAAAATTTGTTAAAATATATATCTAGACCCGATTTATTAATGTTTTCTACAATACATGTGTTATTAAATCTGCACATATTCCTCAGACCAGAGAATCGTCACCTTGGACGGAGACCAGTCGAAGAGGGAACAGCATCAACATAGCTATGGTCTTGATTAAATTCTCTGAAGATACGCGTTTAAAACGAAGCGCAGGAAACTTTGGATACGATTTTGATACAATCGTTCTTTTCACAGGGTTCGTATTATCAGTTTTTATAGAAATACACGAAATATCTCAGCATTTGAAAACTACATGTTTTGTCTCAGACCATGTGTTGTGCTTCGATCAGCATTCGATTCAAACGTGTCTATACACATATAGAGGATCTAATACTGGGTGGCGTGTCGCATAATATTGTATCACGCGAGCTGAGCAACATCTCAGTTAGAACAAACATTAGCCAGTCATATGAAATATGGCATCTAAATGTGATAAATTATATACGGCATGGCAATGAGTTTGTGATTCTACATTTAATATTGGGATATAATTTATTTCTTGTCATTTTCTTGACATTTGAACCTTTCATATTTTATCCCAGTAATGTTTCTCTGCTGACTATTACACAACAAAATATAGTGAGAAATGCAACATGGTATTTCAGTTTAGAAATTGTGTAGCTTGATTCTTTAAACTGGCTAAGCTTCTGCATAAAATTCGTCACACGATTTCATTCAACAACTTTGTAAAATAAAATAAACTCATGCTGCAACCGAAAGCAGCATAGTTATGGCAACGCCTTGTACAGTGAGACATTGATGATCGTAAATGTCACTAACATGTTGTAATATTAATCAATTGAAATGTAATGGTATAATTCGCGCTGTGCAATGGGACTGTCTAGTTTATCCATCAATCATATGACGTTATAAATGATTACGTGACGTGTCAGATGGCGCCATGATCAATGCCGTCATGAATGACGATGATAAGTTCGTCAACAACGCTTAATTGATTTTTTGATTAAAACATATTTTATTGTAACAATTGCACAATGGGATCGGGCACAAGTTCTTACAACTTAGATTTGCCCTCTCCCTACAGAATTATTATAAGCAGCCAATGATTGAGAACACTAAAACAATGTGAGAGAGAAACACTAAATTGAGAGAGAGCGAGAGATAGAGAGAGAGAGAGAGAGAGAGAGAGAGAGAAAGAAAGAAAGAAAGAGAGAGAGAGATGTAGTGGAGAAAAACGATGTAAACAGATTTAAAAAGATTAGGAAAGAAAAGAACAGCTCCTTCAAACACTTTCATTCCAGGATAGCAGTTAGCCATTAATATAATAGATTAAACAATACGAATAATTGAATTAACAGACCATATTCATGGTTATTCCATGCCGTCGTCATTTACCCCCATTTACCCACCCCAACCCTTCCTCTCAACTCCCACCATGCTTTCACCAGGTCTTCTCTTCTCGTTTCTTACATGAAACAAAACGAAACAGAAACGAGAAATGAGACCCAGTCACCACCAACCCCGCCCACCCCACACATTCAAAATGGCTCCACTCCTGTGTATTTAGGTAAATCTGAATTTTTAACCTCCTCATAACTTGGAACGAAAAGTTTGAGGAGATTAACGGTTTAGCGAGCCTTTATTGCATCCCCTTACTTGATGACAAACTAAGCTGCGTTGTACGAATTGTATATCTTTACTATTTAAAGGTGCATATTCACAGGAAAATGACTGAAAATAAAATTATTTAAATCGTATGTTTTTAAAGGCTTAAAGTGTGGGTCTAGGTGGAAATTGGAATGAAACGAAATAAAACCTTTTTAATAAACTGCGGATAGATTTAACGAATGACGCACACTCGTGTAGAATAACATTCATGTCCCAAGGAGAACATGCGTAATGAAGTTGATAAATTTCATCTATACCATGATGTTTGAAATAATGTGTTTTTATTTTGGTTTTCGTTACTTTTCAGGTACTCAGTTACAGGATCGAAAACAGGTAAGTCTCTCAGTATATATGAAGATTCTTCTTTGATTTTGCGATTTATGAAATGACGCCAACATCATGAAGCATTTCATTTATTAAGGATATGCACGCACGCACGCACGCACGCACGCACGCACGCACGCACGCACGCACGCACGCACGCACGCACGCACGCGCAAACACACACGTGCGCGCGATCGCGCAAACAGCTACAGACACACGCGTGCGCGCACACACACAGACACAGACCCACACACATGCGCACGCGCACACACGCATACACTTATCACGCACACGCACACGCACACACACACGCGCACACATACACACACGCGCGCGCGCAAACACCTACGCACGCGCGTGCGCGCGCACACACACGCAGACACAGACACACTCACCACAAGCACACACGGATACGCGCACGCATGCACGCATACACACTGCTGGTCAAATAACATCAAAATGACTGTTCTTGCTAGTCTAATAAATATCTAGATATAAATTTGGTACGGCTGGCTATATGGTGATCAGCAGTGTTGAATGGGTATGCCCCATGTTATTCATCTCAGTATCACATGTCTTGTGTGTGGAAGATTTCAGTGTGATGTTCAACTGTCAGACTGCTGTAAGTCACCCACCAGACAAAAAGTTCAATGCGCACTAACTATGGGTCTTGCTGGGTAATTCGAAAACCAATTTGATTTAAAGTCGTTGGTGGCTCTGCATCAGCGTCCAGTCAAATTAGTTTCAAAATATTCAACAAAATGTGTATTAAATGGTAAAGACATACAATTCGTGCAATGCGGTGGACTATTAAGCGCTAAAGACGGACTATTTCGAATCATTCACGACGGCAGGATTATTACCTCATTCTACACGTCACGTAGTTGATTATAACGTCATATGATGGATAACTTTGGAAAGGTCAATTAGTAATTTGCGCATATACCATATCTTGTCATTTGTTTTAGGTGCATCTTATATGAGCCAGATGTGTAAGCAGACCTCCGCATCTGTGGTCTCGGCCGGACTTGACTTCTCCGAATCTGCCTTACGAGCAGCACATGAGCTTGGGCACAGGTACGATTATATTATGCCATAATTTACTTACTTCTGCCCAGGTTATTTACCAACATATCGGGTTATTTAGCGAGTATATAGATTCGATATGCCATTCGGGTATTGGACGTTATAATCAAATACGTCACAAAATGGTGTAGCTCCGTCAGGAAAATCAAAAATAAATCTGTAATCTTTAATGAATTTAGAATTTATTTAACATTCCTCGGAAATTTTTTGAAACTAATGTGGCTCGGAGCTGTTACTGCCACAGGCAGCAAAAACCCCAATAGCATGCGTTTCAATATAATTAACAGCTTACATGTTTAAAATCTGTATGCAAACACAATTTTAATAGTCATTTATACATATAGTTGTAATACAATCAAAATCCGTCTCCCACATATAAATTGTGCGAGCAAATACAGTTAGAAATACGCAAGAACTGCTTGTCTGAAAACGCGCAAAACGGGAATTCAGATTTTAACTGTTTCAATTCCGGAAACCGACAAAGCGCCCGAGGGAATCTACGTCACTCCAGTTACGGCTAGGATTGCCCTGCATAGGAATCTATAGTAAACAAGTCAAATATAGAAAGCCGTGTCCCCACAATTACCTCGAGCACCACAACAACAACAACAACAACAACAACAGCCGCTGCTGCATCTGCATCTGCGGCTGTACTGCTGCTGTTGCTGCTCCTCTGCAACTACTACTACTACTACTACTACTACTACTACTACTACTACTACTACTACTACTACTACTACTACCACTACTACTACTACTACTACTACTACTACTACTACTGCTACTACTACTACTGCTGCTGCTGCTGCTGCTGCTGCTGCTGCTGCTACTACTACTACTACTACTACTACTACTACTGCTGCTGCTGCTACTGCTGCTACTATTACTACTACTACTACTACTACTACTACTACTACTACTACTACTACTACTACTACTAGTACTACTACTACTACTCTTCATTTCAGCGTTGGTATGTTTCATGACGGGGACAAAAATCATTGTCGATCCAATAGCTGTTACAATATGGCAACACAAATTTCCTCTGGGCAATGTAAATCCAACCTCTGGCGATTTTCCAGCTGCTCGGCCGACTATTTCCGAACATATATCTCGCGAATCGGGTATGTCTTCGCATATTATATTGCCTTCTCAGGATCAACGGATTATGCAGTTTTTTCTTACTATTAAAGTGTAATTTCCAACGCCGGGTACGGGGAAGATAGTATTGTGCACGTACCTGTCTGGCCGTGTGTCCCTCCGTCCATCCGTCCGTCCCTCCACCCACCCGCCCGCCTGCCCACAAGCCTGCCAGCCCGCACGGGTTTCAAAGTTGTGTGGATCAAGTGAAAGAGTGATTGCAGCATTTGGCCGTATTCTTGGTAAATTTCCTGGATCCAGATCGAATCGCATTTTGAATCTATGGATATCTCGGAAACTACTGGTCCGATTTGGGCAAAGATTTAACATAAGGGCTATCAATTTCCAGAAGACTATACAGGTAGGCTATTGAATATTTTGGAACTAATTTGACTGGGTGCTGTTTCTTCCTATGGCAGCGTCCCGTCAACTAAATAGTAGAGACATACAATTCGTGTCGGACTATTAAGAGTTTTTGACGGGTCAAATAGAATCATTTATGGCGTAATGATTATGATGTCAGCATACACGTTACTTAGTTCGCTATGACGTCATAATCATATGATCTATCGGTAAACTTGGAAAGGTTCATTCTGTTTGTGTCTGTAGGTTCTTTTATTCATTGTACTTTACAGCCCGCGAAATTGTCTTGAGAAAAATAGTCTGCGGAACTACGCGAATCAATGGCGGACTGTAAGAAATAAGATATACGGCCAGGACTATGGACCGCATGAACAGTGTAAGCTGGTAGAGCACCCGGATTCATACTTATGTCAAAATGTTATGAAGGTACGAACACAGACACGAGCAACACTATCGCCGTCGTCGGTGGCAGAGACAGCAGCAGCGGCGGTGGCGGCAGCGAAAGTGGCGCTGCCATCGTCATCATCCATACTACCATCATCATCACCATGCTAACCACACCATCAGTGTCAGTATTAACACTAAGCTCATCACCATTATCACCATACTACTACTACTACTACTACTACTACTACTACTACTACTACTACTACTACTACTACCCCTGCTACTACTACTACTACTACTACTACTACTACTACTACTACTACTACTACTACTACTACTATCACTAACACCAAAATCACCGCCACCACCACCAAGCAGCATCACCACGACCACCACCGTCATTATCATCACATCATTATCATCATCACCATCATCAGCATCATCATCATCATCATCATCATCATCATCACCAATATTAACTTTATCATCAACACAACAACCAATTATTATTATTATTATTATTATTATTATTATTATTATTATTATTTTCAGGACATAAACAATATTTGCACTGAAATGCTATGTTATGTACCGCGCCTGAACCAGTGTCGGTACGTTAAGCCCGCAGCGGGTACGTCGTGCGGAAATAAAATGGTCAGTAGCTTAAATAAAAGATTTTAAAATTTCCTCATGAGATACGAGTCCTCCTTTATTACATTCACTGAAACTTACCCCTTGAACCCTGAATTGCAGGATTCTCAATATCAACGTAGCTATACGTATAAGCTGTTGAATATTTTAAAGCTAATTTCACTCGAAGCTGTTGCTGCCTATGGCAGCAACAGCTTCCTGTCAAAATTAGTTTTAAAATATTCCACGGTAAAATGATTAAATCGTAAAGGATAGTTGGTGTTTGGTGTTTCGGGTTCACTTGTTTAATCTACAAATGTGCATGACTTCGACGCACACTTGCTTCGTTCTTTCTTCCGCTTGCGTGTTTCTTCAATCTTCGCTTATGTGTTCGATTGTTCGTTCGTTCGTTCGTTCGTTCACTCATTCGAGCGTCCATTCGTTCATTCATTCGTTTGTCCGTCGTTCCGTCAGTCTATCCATCGGTCCGTCTGTTCGTTTATTCCTTTGCTCGCTAGTTCGTTCGTTCATTCATTCGCTCATTCTTTCTTTTGTTCATTCGATTGCTCGTTCGTTCATTTGGGCAGTCGGTCGGGCTGTCGAACAATTATTCGTTTATTCATTTATTCATTCCTTCGTTCGTTTGTTCATTTGTTCATTCATCGGTTCATTAGTTCATTTATTTATTCATTTGCGTATTCATTCATTAATTTATTCGTCCATTCGTTCAATAGTTCGTTCTTTCATTCGTTCATTTGTTCATTTATTTATGCCTTGGTTCATTCGGTTATTCATTTTTTGTTCGGTAGTTCTTTCATTCATTCATTCGTTAATTTGTTCATTTATTCCTTCATTAATTTGCTGGTTCAACCATTCATTTGCTCGTTCATTCGTTTGTTGGATTGGTCATTCTTTGTTTCTCTCAGTCATTTTTGGTAATTTAGTCGGTTGTTTCTACCTTTCATTCGTTCACTCATTCAATCATACATTCATTACCTAGGTCCGTTCATTCCTTGTTTCAGTCATTTACTTACTTAATCATTCATTAATGCGTTCGTTCGTTCATCATCATTATTATTATTATTATTATTATTATTATTATTATTATTATTATTATCATTATTATTGATTTATTTTTATTTCAGATGTGTTCAGCTGGCAGATGTGTTTACGATCTGCGTGCAAAGACGGTTGATAGTAAGTATTTAATTTGATAGAACAAAACCTTTCTTCATAGATTCATAAAACTATACAGCTATATAGAGGATCTGGAACGAGGTCCCATTTCATATCACTATTATCACCATAGTTGAAATCTGTAACTTTGTCCGAGCCTTACCGATAGGGGAATTAACCCTTTAACACTCATTCCTCCAAAAACGACTTCTACAGTGGTCTTGAGAAATGTCCATTTGCAAATCACGAGAAGACTATTTTTGAAGATTTACCACTGGAATGACTGCCTGGATAAGCGAGCCAGTCATTCTAGGGGTAAAGTCTAAAAATAGACTTCCCTTGGTCTACAAATTGACATTTTCTATGAGGAAATTTAAATATTCTTTAACAAATTAGAGGGTCAACGGGTTGAATTGAATCGCTTTTGAGATTCTATATACCATATAAATGGAACTTTCCAGTTTATCCACCAATCATATGACGTCATAATCAACTATATAACGTGTAGGATAACGTTATAATCAGACATTATAAACGATGGAGATAAGTTCGTCACGAACGCTTAATTGAGGACGGCCTTTACGATTTACTAATTAGTATGTTAAATGTTTTGAAATTAATCTAACTTGAAGCCTTTGGGCGCGGCCACTCGCACACGCACGCACGCACGCACGAACGCACGCACGCACGAACGCACGCACGCACAAACACACACGCGCGCGCTACACACGCACGCACGCACGCACGCACACACGCACGCACGTACGTACATACGTACGCACCACATTCACAAATTTATCTTATTTTTTGTTCTAGTGCATCATTATAAATTCTCAGATAGTTAATTGTATGATTGATTAATCAGTTAATCGATAAATTGCCCGTTCTTCTTATTCAGTGAGCTGTCCCTATGGCGACCATCGGTACGAGATATTTATAGGGTGGACTTGTCAAGGCCTGGAGGATGCGGGTTATCTAAGAAATTACAATATGTGCAATACCTACCCCGGGGTCCGGGAACGATGCTGCGAAACTTGCAAGAAGTATCCTAGAGTATTTTACTAAACAATATATTGTCCATGTGTTGCTTTCTCGTAAACATTGGGCACATAATATATACCACGAGTAGCGTCCCGCGCGCGATGATGTGAGGTAACGGGGTGCTATGGCACCATTTCTTGGCTGGTATGTCAAGAAGAAACACCCCGCGGAGAAGCCAGGATGGCAACAAGCTGCCTACGCGTGAAGGCAAAGCAACAAAACTCGCAGAAATATTATATCAATTGACTTTTGAACGCTATGTTCATTTTGAGAATGGTGTTACTTAACCGTCTAAATATTTTGAAAACAATTTGACTGAAAGTTGTTGGTGACTAAGCCACCAATAACGTTCAGACAAATTGTTTTCAAACTATTCAGCAAGTTAAGAATTTTTTCTCATTGAAATTATTGTCTGGTGGCTTCCGGCAGTGAGACGATTAACGGTCTTGCAATCTCAGACACCACAAGTTTCTGAAACTTTGGTTGTAAAAAGGAATGTCTCGTAGTCTGCGCAACTGATCGGGTATAGGGGAGATTCGTGTCGGTAACACGACAGCTCGTAGTCGAATACTGTTCAGGCCGATGGATCACTTTGAAGAATATGACAAACTGAGCGCTATATTTCGACGATAAATCGACTGGAAGACGCCACGGTCCATGGCCTTCCGATCAAAGTTATTGATTTGAATTAATATTGATGCTGCAGGCCAGCGGATCATACGAGTTCATACTGGATTTAACTGAATCAAGCTGGCGTATATGTCAATCTCGTTTTTTCTACTATAAACTAGGATTTCTAGACTTTTGGTCGCCATCCAGATTAGAATATGTGTATCAGATTACATTCGAATCAATTAGGGCTTCACGATATACCGATATTATATCGAATGCTGATCGATACAAGATACATTTTGTACTCGAACGAGAGCGAGCTTAGGCCTATGTATTCGCAGGTAGTCTATTTAGAATGCGTTATAATGGCTAAATTGTACCCCTGCGTGGAGATTTCCACTTTTCCTAGCAGTTTCGTTGCATTGCAAATTCATCCTATAAAGCACAGGCCATCGTGGAAAGTGCATTTATTATTCTAACATATACATCAATGCAGATAGTCAGGAAAATTAGTAAAACGTATGTTTACATTCATATCCAACGTGTTTGACTCATAACATTGACATTTGTCAGTCAAATATCAACAGTTTTAGCTGTTCGCATTTTCAATTGGCCGAGTTTATACGGGACGAGATGGTCACTGGTTATCGGTATCACGCGATCTCCACGCAGAAATAGTTGTAATTTCGTGGCAAATTTAAATCATTTGTAGGGATGATTTGGGGGAGTTTCAGCCGTTTTGGGATATGATTTAACTGAAGACAGTTCAAATTTAGCGTTTAATATCAGGATTCATGTAATTTCTTTGTTTTGTTGTGGAAATTTGCTGCGACTATTTAAGCAGCGCTGATATACGTTTAATATGGAATCATACTACTCAAGCCTCACTCCATTTTTCCAATCGGAACGCGAAGCCCTAGAATCAATCGATATACAGTATATCGAAACAATACAGGTTGTTACCATGAACTAGAACAACCAGCGTTCCAGATTTCGGTCTTAATCCAGATTTGACAACCATAATCCGGATTCGGATCATATTCTGAAAAGCTGGAAGGGGCTAGGAACTGTAATCCTGATAGCACTTGTTATAAGTCAGTATTATGATTCAGCATAATATCGTTACGTCCCAGATAACGCGGCTTACTGGCCCGATGCCGGGTCGTAATAGTGTCGATTCTTTCAGGATCGATCCTGTATCGGCGCAGTATAGGCCCAGGAAGCTGCGTTATCAGGGAATTTATGGCTATGCACCAACAGGGGTTAGTCACTGTATCTCAGTTTCACAGCAGCCTTACGGGTGAGGTGTTGGCTATTTGAAAGTACTTTGTCTAGAAACTATTTCTTCATACGGCAGGAACAGTTTCTAGACAAAGTACTTTCAAAATATTCGACCCCATATTTCATCTATCGCAACAGATGCCTGTTAGGTTAACATAACAGAGTTATAGATATAAATGTCTGTGCATAACCCGGATGTAAATATGTAAAATGTGTAAGAAATGTGTGTTGTAAACGCTGTATAGAGAACGAATATGAGCGTGTATGCGAGTGTTAGGAAATAATAATTTGATATGCCTATTTATAATGTATACCACTTTCAATACACGCTCTTTGGGCGCACACACAATCACACACGCACGCGTGCAAGCACCACACCTCGAAGAACAGCTACATGTTTTACCTCTTTCTCTCTCCCCCTCCCTTCACCCCCCCCCCAGCCCGCCCTCCCTCCATGCTGTCTCTTCCTCTTGTCTCTCATACATTCGGTATATATCCCTGTCTCTGTGCCCATCAGCAGCTTCTTCTCCTCCACCCTCACTCGCTCTCTCTCTCTCTTTCTCTCTCTCTCTCTCTCTCTCTCTCGCTCTCTCTCTTTCTCTCTCTCTCTCCCAGTCATCGTTCAAAAGCTCTATCTTCACCCACCCAACCTCTTTCTCCCCTCTCTAACCTCATTCCCCCGCTCGCTCACTTCGTCTCTATAACTCACCCAGTATATCTCTCATTCACTGACTCACACTACCACCGACACTATTACGCGTTCACACTCTTCAGAATTCTATACCCCCCTTTCTCTTTCCTCGATTTCTCTCTTCCTCCGCCTCTCCGAACATCTGTACCCTCCCTTCCCACCATCTCTATCCATATCCCTCCCATCTCACACATCTCTCTATTTCTCTCACGCACACGCGCGCACGCACACGCACGCACATATCTATCCCATTTTGTCATATTATATGTTTTACCGGTGTGTATAACTACCTGTTATGAAATCCATTTATAATAACTTATTTAATATGTATGAACTAGATTTCAGACCCAGACGCGTAGCCTTAGGCCTATCTTAGACCGTGTTCTCACTAGAGGCTTAATCAGAAATAACGCCATTCTTCAGTATGTCGTTATTCCTGATTAAATCTCTGGTGAGAGCACGGCCTAAGTTATACTCAACATTGTATATAGGACACCAATATATACGATGTTGTCGTCAATGGACGATTCCAGTTTCTCAGTTAATCATGACGACATAATTAACTACGTGACATGTAGGATGGTGTCATAATCAATTACGCCATGAATAACGCTTAATGGATGACGGACTAAGCGTTGTTGAACGAATTGTATGTTTTGCTATTTAATAAACGTGTTGTTGAATATTGTGAAACTAATCTGATTGGCCGCTGTTGTTGCCATTAGAAATTGATACTCAGTGAGTTCAAGGATCGATCATTCCCAACACGGGCGAAGTGTGGGGGAAGCCTAAAGAGAGATGGAAGGGGCATAGCTAAAACTGGATTGCTCCATTCTTAAGTGTTTAGTATAGGGATTCAGATCTAGCTAAGCTCCACTCATGTCTAGCTATGGCCGGCCTATTTCTAGTTAAGCTCTACCTATGTCTAGCTATTGCCTGCCTATTTCTAGCTAAGCTTCACTCATGTATAGCCATTGCCTGCCCATTTCTAGCTAAGCTCCACTCATGTCTAGCTATGGCCGGCTCATTTCTAGTTAAGCTCTACCCATCTCGAGCTATAGCCTGCCCACTTCGAGCTAAGCTCCACTCATGTATAGCTATTGTCAGGCCATTTCTAGCTAAGCTCCACGCATTTATAGCTATGGTCGGTCCATTTCTAGTTAAGTTCCACTCATTTCTAGCTATTGCCGGCCCATTTCTAGCTAAGCTCCACCCATTTCTAGCTATAGCTGGCCCATTTCTAGCTAAGCACCACCCATTTCTAGTTATTACCTACCCATTTCTAGCTAAGCTCCACCCATTTCTAGCTATAGCCGGCCCATTTTTAGCTAAGCTCCACCCATTTCTAGCTATAACCGGCCCATTTCTAGCTAAGCTCCACCCATTTCTAGCTATAGCCGGCCGATTTCTAGCTAAGCTCCACCCATTTCTAGCTATAGCCGGCCCATTTCTAGCTACGCTCCACCCATTTCTAGCTATAACCGGCCCATTTCTAGCTAAGCCCCACCCATTTCTAGCTATAGCCGGCCCATTTCTAGCTAAGCTCCACCCATTTCTAGCTATAACCGGCCCATTTCTAGCTAAGCTCCACCCATTTCTAGCTATAGCCGGCCGATTTCTAGCTAAGCTCCACCCATTTCTAGCTATAGCCGGCCCATTTCTAGCTAAGCTCACCCATTTTTAGCTACGGGCCGCCCATTTCTAGCTAAGCTCCACCCATTTTAGCTATGTGTGGCCCATTTCTAGCTAAGCTCCACCCATTTTAACTATGTCCGGCCCATTCTTGTTAAGCTCCACCGATTTCTAGCTATAGTCGGCCCATTCTAGCTAAGCTCCACCGATTTCTAGCTATGACCGACACATGCGTGTTAATCTAAACCTATGTCTAGCCTATAGCCGCCCCATTTATATCTAAGCTCTACCCATGTCCAGCTGTGGTCGGCCAATTTCTAGTTATAGTCCGCTCATTTCTAGCTATGCGCTACCCATTTCTAGCTATGTGCTACCCATTTCTAGCTATGCTCTACCCATTTCTAGCTATGCTCTACCCATTTCTAGCTATAGCCTGCCCACTTCGAGCTAAGCTCCACTCATGTATAGCTATTGTCGGGCCATTTCTAGCTAAGCTTTACCCATTTCTAGCTATGCTCTACCCATTTCTAGCTATGATCTACCCATTTCTAGCTATGCTCTACCCATTACTAGCTATGCTCTACCCATTTCTAGCTATGCTCTACCCATTTCTAGCTATGGTTGGTTCATTTCCATCTAAGCTCTACCATGTCTAGCTATGGCCCGCCAATTTCTATCTAAGCTCCACCCATTTCTAGCTATAGCCTGCCCAATTTCCATCTAAGCTAAGCTCCACCCATTTCTAGCTATGGCAGGCCCATTCCTGTTAAGCTCCGCCCACTGTAGGGCGTACTCTGAATCGATTTGGAACTTTGAAAGCTGATTTCCAAGAATATAAATCCCAGGGCAGCAACGGCTCTAAGACAAATTAGTATCGAAATATTCAAAATGCAGTTTATTAAAGGTGCATATTAACACCAAAATGCTTGGAAATAAAATTGCCAAGATTGTGTGTTTTAGAGGCTTAAATTGTCCATCTAAATGTAATGAAACGAATTAAATCTTAACATATTTTAATATGTATCTAATTCACTTTCACAACTTAAAATTTTTTATTAATTTTTAAGTAATGAAACAACCATATGTTATGATTTTTCTCGTTTCCTTGCATCTATGCACACAATTTAATCTTTCTAAAAGTAGATAATTTTAATAATTAAATTTTGAAACATTTTAGTGTGAATATGCGCCTTTAGCACCTCTTGCGTCAACTTAACCATTTAATGGTCAAACTGACAAAAAAACAAATTTGCAGTGGTCTTCAGACATGGCTATTTGAAAGGCCGAGAGAAGAGTATTTTTGAATATTTACCACTAGAATGACTGGCTCGGTAACCGAGCCAGTCATTCTAGTGTTAAATCTTCAAAAATACTCTTCTCTCGGCCTGCAGACAGACACTGGCTAAGTAAAAACTGTAACCCTCAAAATGTTTAATCACTATAGTAAGTTGTATTTTGAGCGCTTTGAAGCGCGTTTGACGCAAGTGGTGTTAAATTGTAAATTAACCAAAGAAATTAAATTCGTACCATTTGTTGATGGAAATTTGGATTTTGGTGACAAGAAATACGTCATGCTGAATGTTATGTTAGCTAACACGTGACGTATTCGGTTAGATAATTGGACGACAGCTCGCATCCATCAATAAGCAAGCGCGCCGCGAGCTAAAACAATACACTGTCTCTGTTGTCATAATAATGGCAAATTACAGTTAAAGCCTCTAAATTACGGACCTCGTCTGAGCCATCCAATCTTGGCCACTAAAGGCTTTCCACTGTAAGAACATTTGGGGGCTAAAAGATGTTGGTGCATCATGATAGGCGGTTTTATGACCACTTGTCTTAAAGAACCACCATCTTTTGATCCCAAATACAGGTGTCCCTAAAAGACAGGTTTCTATATAATCGAATATCATTATTATACTATCTAAGCCTTGCTGTTCAAAGACGGTTCCCCAAATCTTTAGCACAACTGAATACGCCCTGAGGTATCCGCCGCTAACTACTCCACTAAATCTATTCGTGTTATATATTTCAACAACCGTTTACCTCATGTAAGATAACTTTGAAAGATTGTATTTATTAGTCAATAGATAAATTCATTCAGTAGTAATCGTTTAGAATAATGTTAACTAAAGTATTCAGACTTGTGTTGCAATAAATAACGTTTTAATTAGTTATTTTCTAGTATTGCAATAAATAATCAAAATAACACTGAATTATGTATCGAATTCATGTCTTTCTGTTTGTATAATATTGTATAAATTGTGTAAGTATTGCTGTAATAATGTATCTATTGTTAGTTTTATAAAATAAATATAAATTATTGTCAGTAATATTTAGTTTCAAATTTTATTGATTTTCACAACGATAATTATGTTTCATTAAAAAAACACTTACGTTCCCATTCAAGTTCTAGTCACGTTAGCAATCGACCCAGATAACGCAGCTTACTGGGCCGATGCCTGGACGATACCGCGCCGATACCTCCAGTATCGGCCCGGTATCTGCTGAGTATCGGGCCAATAAGCTGCGTTATCTGGGAATTCCATTAATATTGCGGTGTCTGAATAAGCTGTGCTATTTCAGCATAACAAATGAACACTATATACAAACAAGTCGCATTTGAGAATTAACATTTTCTTTCCAGCCAGAACGGGATATCTTGATTTCCTGAATAGAAGGGCTCATTTCTAGCTATGCCCGCCCATTTCTAGCTATGCCTCGCCCATTTCTAACTATACCCCGCCGATTTCTAACTATGCCCCTCCCATTTCTAGCTATGCTTCACTCAGTTCTAGCTGTGTCCCACCAATTTCTTGCTATGTCCCGCCCATTTCTAGCTATGGCCAGCCCATTTTTAACAATAACCCGCCCATTTCAAGCTATGCCTCGCCCATTTCTAACTATACCCCGCCGATTTCTAACTATGCCCCTCCTATTTATAGCTATATCCCTCCAATTCTAGCTATAGCCTGCAAATTTCTGGCTATGCCCCGCCCAATTCCAGCTATACCCCGCTCATTTCTAGTTAAAGTTCACCATATTTATACGTGTGTTTAAATCGGTTTTTAATACTTTACCATGCCTTCTCAGAATTCCAATTTCAAGGAAACTATACAGTGAAGCTCATGAGTATTTTGGAATTCATTAGACTACAGAATTTCGCTGCCTTTGGCAGAGACGCCTTCCAGTCAAATTACACTCTATATAATTATTCAGCATACTGTTTATTAAATAATAAAAGCACCAAAAGTTTTTCAAACGCTTACTTCCAGACCATTGCCATTTTGGCAATGGACCTACGTTATTTGATTGTGACGTGAGCTTACAAGTTGGGTAATGTAATTATGACGTCAAACATTGAGACGCAGATCTGATCCTTCCATTGCATCGGCAATCAAACGGAGGAATCCAGTTTTAGATATGCTGCGCCCATCTATGGCTAAGCTCCACCCACACTTCGCCCGTGTTGAGATCGATCGATCACTGAACTCCCTCAAAATCAATGTCCATAAAACAATAGATGTAAGAGGTTAACTATTCTGAAACTAAATTGATTGAGTGAAATTAGTTTCAAAATATTCGTGTTTATTATTAAATCGCCCGTGTTGGGATCGATCAAGATATTAAACAGCATCTTTGTGAAATAGTAAAGATATACAATTCGTACAACAATGCTTAGTGCATCATCACTGAAACGTTCGTGGCGAACTTAGCTACGTCATTCTTGACGTCATTGATCTTCTTCTTTTCGATCGCTGGTATCACACTTGGAGAGCCGTTCTCAAGATGAAATCTGTGGTTTTCTGCAGTTTTTCCACAGGCTCATACAGCTTTTCAAGAAAAGAGGTTGACAAAGGCCAGATTTCTTCTCTCAGCAGCTGATACGTACTGCAACATTGAAGTATGTGCTCTGTGGTCTGTTCTGCTTCTCCACAAGGACAAGCGGGCGATGTCGTAATGTGGAATCGCCTGTACATGTGACGGTTTAGTCTGTTATGTCCAGTTCTGAGACGAAAAATGGTCACTTGCTCTGGCCTCGAGAGATGATGGTAGGCATCTTCTGATTGAGGTGTTCTATAGAGTGACTTGATGATAGTCTTCATCTCTGTATGGGTAACCATGTTTTCTGTCTGATTCTCTTCTGCACCCACCTTTGCCATCTTGTCAGCTTCATCATTTCCTTGGACTCCACAGTGTGAGGGGATCCACTGCAATGCTATCCGAAAGCATTTGATGGTTTGTAGTGCTTCTTCAAGTTGTGGCAGCTTACCTTTGGTGATAGCCTCAAGGACAGAGCCGACATCAGATAAAAAGACAATCTGTGCAATAGGGTCTGCTGTTCTGCTGATGGTATTAGCTGCATGGACCAGTGCTTCGACTTCAGCTCTGTAGTTTGTGCAGTGTTTGCCTGTCGGTATTGCAGCTGACTCATGTTGTCCGTTTAGATACTGTATGTGCAGTCCTGCACCTCCGCTCCTAATTGCAATCTGATCAATCTGTGTAGATCCTTATCCATGTCTCCTGAGGGTACATTTCTTCCAGCATGGCTAGGGTCAGGGCCTTATTGCTCACATCACTGTGTTCATCTTTGATTGTTAGATACGGTACTGTGGTGCGAATAGCTATGCTCTCTAGTTTGTTTTCCCAGAGTGGAGGATCAAGGGTGTGGTTTGGGTCTTCTATTTGTGCTGGCAACATTTCTTGGTGTTTCCTTTGAAGTGCTTTTGTCTCTTTCACAAAACTTGATCTTTTAAGTCTTCCTGATGACAGCTGTGCTTGCCTGATCTTCATCGGGTGGTTGTTGAACGATTTGAACTTTGCAGCTTGGATCAGTGCTTTGCATTTCCTTCCTTTGCTAAGTGGGGGATACCTGCTGTCTGCGATTGTGTAGGTATGACTTGGTCCATCGGAACATGTTGGCACCGATGCCTGTGTGCCGGAGCTTCACGAGGAGGCCATCCTTCCACACCTTGTCAAATGCCTTCTGCAGATCGATAAAGGCAGCTAGCATCCCCTTCTTGGCTTGAAAAGTGTCCTCTATGACCTGTGCAAGATGTGTTGTTTGATCTTCTGTGCTCCTGTATCTTCTGAAGCCGGCCTGCTCTGAAACTATAATGTTCTCCGACTCCAGGTACCACTGCAACCGCTGGTTGACGATGCGCTCCATGGCCTTGCATATGAAGCTTGTAAGACTGATAGGATGGTAGCTCAGCACTTTCGTCTTGTTCTTCCCTTTTTTCAGAATAGGAGTCATTCTGGCTTCCTTCCAGCACTGAGGAACCTCTCCATTGGTCCAACTGAGATTAAAGATGTCTAGCAACTTGCGGAGAGATGCATTACCACGGTGTTGGATTATTTCATTCGTAATGCCATCTGGCCCGGGAGATTTCTTCTTCTTCAATTGGTGAATAGCCTTCTTCAGTTTTGCTAAACTAATGTAAACTTTCATTGCATCGTGAGTGTTGGTGTCTGTTCTTTCCTTTTGCTCTTTTCTAACCTCTTTTTGACGCATTCATGGTATAGAAATGTTGCTTTCTTTTGCATATACATTCGCAAAGGCATCTGCAGCCATCTTTCCTGACAGTGTTTGTCCATCTTCTTCAAGAGTAATCTTCTCTCCCCCGACACCCTCATCATTCAGTGCTTTAATCAGTCTCCATAGCTTTGTGGTGTCTCTCTCTAAATTAAACGCTGCAGTCTTTTCTCTCCAGCTTCTTCTTTTGGTCTCCAGCTTGGTCTTTAGATACCTGGCTTTAGTTTGTTGTAGCTTGAAGTGGTTTTCATGACAGGGATTACCCTCTGCATCTTCTCTGGCCTTGTCTAGTTTATCATGTGCTGCTTGCAGTTCTGTTGTCCATTGATTATGACACCTTCATACACACCACGTAGTTGATTTTGACGTCACATGATTGATGACGGACTAAGCGTTCTTGTACAAATTTTATATCTTTACTATTTCATGAAGATGAATATCTTGATCAATCCCAATACGAGCGATATGTGGGGGAAGTTGTCTAGAGGTGGATGCGGCATAACTAAAACTGCTTCACTATCACACCATACTAATTATTTGATAAGATCGTTGGATTACATGTTACTGGGCCAGTATTGGGTCAAGGCCATGTCGCTTTGGCCCGGTATCTGCCCAGTACCCTTATCAGGGACGATCCACATCAACATCAGCCGGTGCAGCGAACTTCGAACTGATGGATTTGTGGACTTTTTGTGAAAAGTGTCATCACACAGCAACATAGTGATAAACCTCCATCAGTGATAGCCTGCAAGGATCAATATCAATCTTGAAAATGAAGCGTCATTTAGGATTAACCATAGGCGGAATGCGAAATGAGTTTTTTTATGTGAGGGGAGTCACATTGTCATTGTCGGAAGTCAGGTGGCACACTACAGGGAAAATTTGAAAATTATGTGTTCTGAGAAACAATTCCAGAATTCTGCGTGATAGATAACACTTTACTTTTTACCTTTGCCTATTGATACAAATTATAAACTACCAGTGTTTTAGTGGTGGTTGGGGGTGAGGGGGGGGGGGCGGGGTCGCCCCAATCACCCCATTTGAATCCACCCATTGGACTAAGTAGTTGATTAATGAACTAATCTGAAATCGATACCTCCCAGAATATATATTTATTGGTCATTATGTTTATCAAACTACATATTTATATATCCAATGAATGTTTAACAATAAAATTATGCGACTATCACGTGCAGTATGCAATGAATGAATATGATTTATTGTGCTGCTTACTTCATTTAATTGCCCTGCTTAATGTAATAATTTATATACATGAGGCATGTTGTTGTTGTTGTTGCTGCTGCTGCTACTGCTGCTGCCGCTGTTGTTGTTAGTGTTGCTGTTGTTGTTGTTGTTGTTGTTGTTGCTGTTGCTGTTGCTACTCCTGCCGTTGCTACTGCTGCTGCTGCCGTTGTTGTTGTTCCTGTTGCTCTTGTTGTTGTTGTTGTTCCTGTTGTTGTAGTTGCTGTTGTTGTTGCTACTGCAGCCGTTGCTACTGCTGCTGCCGTTGTTGTTGTTGTTGCTGTTATTGTTGTTGTTGCTGTTATTGTTGTTGTTGTTGTTGCTGCTGCTGTTGTTGTTGACCCTGGGGTAATTGTTGCTAAATATCTCTGAAAACTATACATGATATATACACATTATTATTATTATTATTATTATTATTATTATTATTTTTATTATTATTATTATTATTATTATTAACTGACCAGACACAGTCACAATGTATTTATCTAAATTAAAGTTAGAGATGTACTAGATAGATAATGTTGATAGACTATGCTAGTTACTAGTTTCATACAAAATGTACAATATTAAATCTATTCTTACATGTTAGATGGCAGCAGATCATTCAGAGTCACAACATGTTTATCTATATGTATGTGGATAGATAGACAGATAGATAGATGAGTGAGTGTCTGGTACATGGCCGGATGGCTGGATTGATGGATTGATGGGTGTGTGTGTGGGTGGGTGGATGGGTGTGTGGGTGGGTATGTGAGTGTGCGAGTGTCAGTAGTGTGGTTGGGTGGTTGCATAGATAGATAGATAGATAGATAGATAGATAGATAGATAGATCTTATCGTGAATGATGATTAGCCATTTGAACACAGAACTTACTTTCAAGCTAACTATATCAATAATCTTTTGAATATTTTGAACATAATCTGACAGGGACCTGTTGCTGTCATAGGCAGCAATGGCTTCCAGGCATATTCTCAAACTATTCAACAGTTTACAGATATAGTTATATATCAATGTCAAATTAATATTAAAACATTCAAAAGAATACATATTAAATTGTAAATGAGTTTTCAAATTAGGCTTTCTTGTTAAAATGCTTTATTCTCCTGCTAAGCCTATTAATCTGCTCATAATTATAGCAGGATCTCTATTCAAAATATACTGACTCACAGCTACGTACACATGTTTGTGAGAAACAATACTTAGTGTCCTAAACAAGACAACATTTGAATTCTTAAAGATGAGAGCATGTAGAATCTAGCTTCCATTCTTGATATTTCCACCCCACTGTCTCATTGTGATTGGTGATTGTGGATGCTTTTAAGAACTGATGATTATAGGTTTAATCCAGGGATTTAATGTCCTAGCCTGTCTTGATCACTGGACACGTGCATCATATGTTCTAGAGGTCACTGTGTACTTGCACCTGGGTCGTGTGCGATCAGAAGTAAATACCTGCATAATTAGGTGACTTTATGGGTTTCCTGACCTATTACAGGAAATTTATACATATTTAGCCGTCTTTCTACAATCATGTCGAAAAAATGCATCTAATACTGTAATTACTGATAGTTTATATCCATGTGCAGTAAAGATAAATGAGTGGTGTTCGGGTTTCCTCAAAGAACAAAAAGAGTATAGCATCAATTTTCTAGAATGTTTTACACTTTTGGTCTGTAACCATCTTTGAATCAGCTGGGCAGTTAAAAGCTTTAGCGAATTCGTCCATTTGACTAAGTGCACTGTTTGTTCTGCAAATAAAAAATCAATAAATGAATATCACAAGAATTACTACTACTACTACTACTACTACTACTACTACTACTACTGCTGCTGCTGCTGCTGCTGCTGCTGCTGCTGGCTGTTGTTGTTGTTGTTGACATTGTTATTGTTGTTGTTGTTGTTGTTGTTTCCGCTACTATTGCTGCTGTTGCTGTTGCTGCTACTATTACTACTACTACTACTACTACTACTACTGCTGCTGCTGCTGCTGCTGCTGCTGCTGCTGCTGCTGCTGCTGCTGCTGCTACTACAACAAATACTATTACTACTACTACTACTACTACTACTACTACTACTACTGCTGCTGCTGCTGCTGCTGCTGCTGCTGCTACAACAACAAATACTATTACTACTACTACTACTACTACTACTACTACTACTACTACTACTACTACTACTACTATAGTATTTTATGCCAGGAAGTTGAGCAGCGTGCTATGGTGATTCTAGCCGTGGAACTGAGCAACAAATTGTATTACAATTTTCCCATAAAATGCTGTCATTCTGACATAAGCAATGAAACGTGCTTAGACTCCACACCATAGTATACCATTTTCAGAGTAAGAAGTGTTATTAACTAATTAATGGTCAAGTTTTATAACATAAATTTACATTTTCTAGTAGTGAATCTCAATTTTTTATGAATTAGGCTGGGAGCTGTTGTTGCAAGTTTCATATTAAAAATATTAAAAACACTCAACTTCTTTCCTCAGTAGTTATCTTGAAAATAAGATGCTGGAATTTCAAGCATTACAAGGTTATGATGACATGTCCAGTTGCATGTTTCAAACCTTGTGCCTTGATGATCTTATAAATGGTCATTCGTCAAAACAATCACTGGAACATTTTGCGCCATACGCCCATTATAGCTATGCGACCAGCATACTTACTCCATATCCTGTGGGAGGATTCCCATCAGCCCGTGGTTGTACGCGATTTCCTCATTCATTATGAAACATTTTGTCTGAAAATAATTAAGGAATAATTGTCAGCATGTTGTAAGTCTAGGTTGAGGTGAATAACAAAAGCATTAATTTGCAAGATTGTTTCGAATTTTCTCATTATTTGCATACTCCATACAAGTATTTTAATAACATATCATACATACTCATCACATACTCATTCAGTCATGAATAAAAATTAGTGAATGTCAATCTGTCTGTCGTGCTCCCAAATCTGTGCCATTTCTGCTAAACTCGCATGCTACACTTGTTCACGGTCATATGGCTTTGATAAATCATCAACCAATAGAGATGATTTTAATTATATTGTCCTTATGTGCCTTCTTCAATACACAGAATGTTCAAATCTTGGTAATTGCCTTCTTCAATATACAGAATGTTCACGTCCTAGAAGGCTAGATATATAACTGAATCTGTTACAGATAACCACATTCATTCTTCGATTCATTCACTCAAAAATTCTTCAATGTGTTCATTCATTTGTTTGTTTGTTTGTTTGTTTGTGTGTTTGTCTCTTTGTTCATTCATTCATCTGTTCATTCGTTCGTTTGGTTATTTATTCATCCATCCATTCATCCATTGGTGTTATGTACTTAAAGAGAAACCATCAACATGTCAGTGTCCGCATTAAACACGTTTCACTGTAGTTAAGGAGGCATGCTTTTTACGAAAATGTGCTAGCAGCAAAACAGTGTTGTAAAAACATGATATGCAATGTAGTTTATAATGTATTTAATGTCTCAGTCTATAAATTATATAAAACGAAAATACATATACGATATTATAGTTAGATAAGCGAAATCGGCAGTCATCTGTTAAACCTGAGATGAATGAATGAGGTGTTGCATGGCATTCTATTTTTAGTACACTTGAACGTGCAACAAACAGCTGTATAAAACTTGATAAACACCAATTATATTCAACATAGTTTTTCTTACATTGTAAATGTTTTACAGACTTTATTATTTTGGCACAAGTGCGTATCCAAATAACATTATTAAAACATCAGTTTGTATGATGTGTAAAATCTGATGCAGTAAATAGCAGTTGTACAATGACGTATCTGAATATATGTCACGAGAACAGTTATGCCATGGCCTATATGATCATATGCAGCAAATAAGAGGGTACCATTGTCTATCTGATCATTTGCAGCACAGTAGATGGGTACCATTGTCTACCTGATCATTTGCATCCAAGAAGTGGGGTACCATTATCTAGCTAATCATTTGCAACAAAATAGATTGGTACCATTGTCTTTCTGATAATTTGCAACGAAAAGAGTAGTACCATTGTGTATCTGATTATTGACAACAAAGAAGACGTGTACAATGACCTACATTACAGCTAGAAACATATAAGTAGAATTTCGAACATGATGCAAGAAATATCCTGTTGAATATTTTAATATAATTCAATTGGAAGACACAGCAATCCAATTATGTTCAGAATATTCAACAGCTAAGTAAATCTACATGGTAAATTATTTTCACCCTGCACAGTATCAGAATATGTGCAACAAGCAGCAAGTGTACCATGGTGTATTTGACGGGACATAGTTTACCATTGCATACCTGCGCATACGCAACAAAGAACAGCTGGTCATTCGTGAGGTCAATGCCTGGAAGGTGTTCTTCATATCTATTCTCCTTCTGCCACTGTTTATAACCCTGGAGACAAAGGAAAACAGGATAAATACTGTGAAGCAATATAGAACGCAGTCCGAGTTCTCTGACCCCACATACCTTATGCCCCTTCTGACATGTCAGGTCTCACCCATCATATCAGAATCGGTATAGGATGGAGTTAGAGAACTCGGACTGGGGTGGAGCCAAAGAACTCAGACTATATAGAACAGAAACCACACACGCACATACTTGTTAGGCAAATCAACTGCTTGTATTCTGGAGGCAAAATGAATATGTCTTGTTACGATAGATGGCTCAGTCACAAACATTTTAAAGTGTGTCGCTTGTGTACACAAATGATGCTCGTGATGACCTTACACTTTAATAAACATCTCTTGAATTGTATTAATCTAATTTGACCAGTCACTGCTGCTGCCACCAGCAACAGATCATAGTTGAATAATTTTAAAATATACTACAGCTTACCTCTATAGTTAACTTGAAATTTAGATTTTATTGTGGGAATCAATCTTTCAATGTTTCAAATCGATTCCCATAGGTGTATAATGCGGGCGGAGCTTAGCTTTAGATGTGTGTTCCATATTGTTTAATTGCTCGAGTGTCGTGTCATAATGCCTGTATGTGTGTCTGTATTTTCTATCTCTGTCTACATATTTCTGGCTTTATCTGATTCATCTCTCTGATTGTCCTTCGTGATGTCTGTCTATGTGTATTGTAAGGATACGTTATACTGACTTGCTGTGTGTGTATATATGTCTGTCTGGTCTGATGTTTGCATGTTTGTCTTTCTATCTGTGTGTCTTACAAATGTGTGTACATTTACCTCATATGCGTATCTGATGCCAGCAACCTCGGCGATACCTTCAGTAGCGTGTCCCTTGCCACTTACTGGGAACTGAAACATGATAAACTATTGTTATATTCAATATATTTACTATGGGCAAGGGAATCGTAGGCATTTGACGAAGTAATAACCGTGCGTCTAGTGCAATCAGGTCCTAATGTTGCCAACCTATAATGCATACAACTGCCTGAAGAATCGAACATAAATGCACTGAGTATCTCACTGAGTACCTCATATGCGTATCTGATGCCAGCAACCATTCAACCCGAAACGTCAAATACTAAATATCCATCTACAATTCAAGAACTAATATGTTGAATATCTTGAAGCTAATTTGACAGGAAAGTTTCCGTCCTTTGATAATCTATGATGTAAGTTAATATTAGATACACATGTTAACAGCCATGTTTTAACTTACAAAAAGGTGTGCCGTAACATGTTGCACCCTGGACATTGGGAAATTGCTGAATAATTTGACACTAATCTAATATGGGGCTGTTGGTTTTAGTTAATTTAGTTTCATAATATTCAACATATAATCAGTGACTTAAATAAACTATGCTCAGGAAAAATTAACAATATGAAGTGACTGGAAATATCAATATTTTTTTATATTATAAAACAGTTCAGATCACTGCCGATATCTGACCCCTTAGTGCTTGATATATACCCGATATATCGGCATATTGCGATATTTTCTGCACGATATTTTGCGATATGTACAGTCAATGGAAATATCGTGGCAAATAGCTAAGTTCATTACACACAAAGGAGAGTTCAGAAGATCCCTCATTTCCAAAATAAAATAAAACCTACTGTTGAATGTGTTGGACTTGATTTAATTGGAAGCCATTGCTGTGTAAGTCAGCAATGACTTCCCATCAAATTATGAGCAGAATATTCAACAGAACAGTTCTTACATTGTGTTCAATATTGAACTAATTAACATGATTCTGTTTTTGTTTTGTTTCCCAACAAGCTGACGATATATTTAATAAGGTCAACATACCATACGCTTCCTTCCGTATAAATGAAATGGACCGATGGTTTTGTTGCCATAGAAGTTCTCCATGCATTTCATCTTTCCCTCGTAGTTTTTTATTGTTGAGTTTGACCACCATCTGTTGAATTTCCCGTCGGCTGTATAGTACGACCCTATAGCAAGGTAGTAGCAAGAGCTGTGACTGACAAAATTTGCCTTAACCAGGACAATGAAAATGTTCACCTATAATCTAATTAAATCTGAATATAAGTGCACCTGTAAGCCTTGAACAATTCTTGGAATAACAACACTAAAGCCGTGTTCTCACTAGAGACTTAATCGGCGTAGCGCAATACTGAGGTATGGCGTTATTCCTGATTAATTCTCCAGTGGGAACATTGTTTCTCATGTATATAAGGGGATACAATTGTTCTGTTTAATTCGGAAAAGTTTTTCTCAATTAAGTTTTATATAAATATCTGATATGCACAGCATGAAAAATGCAAGTTATTCTAAATAATATCCTCATGTGCAATACTTCCTACAACTATTCCTACAACTATACTTATTGACCAAAATATTAGCCAAGTAGCAGGATGTATAACGAGCTTCAGCCGATAAGTAGTATTTCTAACGCCATGGATTGCAATTACGTCACCATGCATCATGTATATAGATTCCCATAATCTTAACTCTGGTATGCATTCAGGCGCAGCAGCCACCACCAGGCCATGCTCCATTTCATCACTGATAGAAAATTCCCAACGCTACGCGATTAGGAATTTTCCATAGAATTCTGTATTTTGGATAACTGCTTCCTATTTCTGAAGCGACACATTGTTTTGTTTACGTGAAAAACTTGAACATTATAGCTTATTAACAATATTCATCACTACATGGGCATATGACGAGGGGTGTTGGGGCGGCCGGGGGTGGTCGATAGTACACCTCCCCAAAGTTTTCCCCTAACAGAGCGTATCCGCATAGCGACCCCCCATGTTTTTGCCCCACGCATAGTTTAGCCCGCCCCAGGTCAAAGTACGTTCCCACACCCCTGCACTGCATATTAGAGAACTGAAATAATTACATAGCACCTACAGACGTCGGAGAATGGAACGTATTCTGACGTTGTACATATATTATTTTACCGCAAAATAAATAAATTTAAACGTAATTTTGAGCTTGAATAGTATGATTAAGCTTTTAAGCCATGGCGTCCAAATTTCTCAAATTTATGACTATCATACTTCCAAACTGCTGGATAGTTTACATACGTAGGCAGCAAAAGATCCTAATAAATTCAGAGCGAAATAAGCAAAACACAATTTATTAAGCCATAAATGATTTTTTTAGTATTTCGTATTTCTACTTCAATGGTTAACAAACAGCGCTTACCAATCTTATCAATGGCATGAATAAAGTTGTGAGATATCAGTGATCCAATAGACCCAAAGTTGACGTAGTACGGGTACTTGTAGTCATATATGGGTGGCTGCAGGAACCCGGCTGGAACCATAATTTCATTCCACGTGTTTGAATAGTAGATGTAACTGTCATATGTTGTACCACGAAATTTAGATCGTTCTAAGCCATTGAGGAGAAGATTATTCAGATCGACTTGCTCGAATTTGTTTACGTGCAGCACATTCTGGAAGTAGTCATTCTCGTCGATAACCAGCTGGAATGATATAAAGGTATTAAATAGGGTGTCCATTTCTAGCGTTGCCCCGCCCATTTCTGGCTAAGATGCGACAACCTTCACGTGTATTGAATTCAATTTATATACTTTGAATCGTAAATTTCCAGAATCAAAATCTCCATATCTACACAAGTAAGCTGTTGAATATTTCGAAACTAATTCGACTGCGTGCTTTTCCTCCATATGTTGCTACATGGTGGTGAATGGACTAACGCGATATATGTCTCAACGAAGGGCGACCAGATAATGTAACTTACTGGGCCGATACCGGGCCAATACCATATCGATACCTTCGGTATCGACACGGTATCGGCCTGGCATCGGCCCAGTAAGCTGAGTTATCAGGGGCGTATTCCCCGATCTCTGAGATAATGTTTTTGTCTGATATCTGATCGACATTTTCTACTGATCGCGAATTAACCATTTAATGACTAAATTTTGGTCAAGAAAAGTTAATTATTCCCTAATTAAATGTCCACTGGCAGGCCAAGAGAAGATTATTTTTTAAAATTCACAACTGGAATGACTGGCTAGATTATCGAGCCGATCATTCCAGTTGTATATAATAAAAGGTCATCTCTTGGCCTGCAAATGGGTATTTATCAAGCCCACTGTAGAGGTCGGTTTCGGCCGTCTTCGTCGTGAACAAGACATGAGCGTTACACTGATGGGATATTGACGAACATATTATAGGCATCTTGCCTTCCAAATTCAAATTCAGATTTATTTTATCGAAATCCCAATAACCTTGACCGCAAACATCTGAATGCCAAGGTTAAGGCAATGTGAGCTAAGCAGAAGAACCAGTGAAAATCTGCATTTTATCCAAATCGTACAATAACCTTGACATTTGATCTTAATATACTTGTGTTTCATCCGCTGGATGTAGGTAAAAACGTGACCTGGTTTAGTTCAAGTAGGGTGAACCAACACTGAGATATGAGACACTATATTGAGCTAATCCGAAAACTAAAACGACGAAAATATAGTCTTATTCCAAGGTGACAAGGATCTGACAGTTCACCGTATAACCTCAATAGGATTGTGCTGGGTCCGGTTGATATATGTAGCCCTTCTGCAAGTTTTGTCCCAATCCTAAGATACAAGATGATATCCTGAGATAAACAAAAACATAACCAAGGGCAACCAGGGTCACAGTGACCTTTGACCTTATTAGCATTGAGGTCCATCCAGCTGGTATAAGAAAGCATGTGTTCAAATTTAGTCTTAATAGCGTTAACCAATCCTGAGATATAGGCGACTATGTTGAGCTAAACAAAACACTTAACCGAGATTGGATACAGACATGCAAACGTGCGTGCGTGCGTGCGTGCGTGCGTGCGTGCGTGCGTGCGTGCGTGCGTGCGTGCGTGCGGACGGACGGACGGACGGACGGACGGATAGACAGACGGATTAACAGACGCAATCATTATATTTGCGAAAATTCTAATTTCGACAATAATAACTATTTAAATAAGTTTTTTTATTTACCGAATCGTATATTTTGTCAACTTTGTCGGCGTCAATTAGGTAATCAGGGTATCCGTACAGCCCGATCATTTTGTTCACCTGCAAAAGAATGATAATAATAATGTTCTCTCCACTCCACAACCCAGGACAATGACGACGACAACGACGACGACTACGACGACGACGACGACGACGACGACGACGACGACGACGACGACGACGACGACGAAGAAGAAGAAGAAGAAGAAGAAGAAGATGAAGAAGCAGAAGAAGAAGAAGAAGGAGAAAAAGAAGAAGAAGAGAAGAAGAAGAAGAAGAAGAAGACGATGAAGAAAGGAGAAATGGAAATAAGGTAAGTGATATTCTATCCGGCTAGAGTTCATCAATGGTGGTGTGTATATTAGTATACAATCTGTTAAGATACAATTTTATTGGCAATATTTAATCATTCTTCAAAATACTTGTTTACGTCCGAATCATGTACCTTGTCAGTCGCCTTAGCTTGAGTGCTTGCATCCATCCAATCCATCTCGCCAATGTTCTTCAATACAACAGTCTTTAAATAATCTGTGATTTCATGAATCTGAAAGTAGAAAGGTGTGTACTAAGTTGTTTAACATAATTTATGTCATTAAGTTTTACAGGTAGACCTATATTTTCACAACCAGTGCAGCGATGACTGAAATCGTATCACTAAACAGGCATATACAAGTATATCCATCGGTCATTGTTTATAACACAAATAACATCATCTTATTTGTTTCAGAACAAAGTGAGTAGAGAATAACTCCCGAAATATTTTCCACCCAATTTCGAATTTTAATCATATGCCACAAAAAATATTTATTCTTTTAAAAACGTGCCTATCCACGACCTGTCTAAAGGCGATGCTAATCTCACACCACATGTTGTATTTTAATGATAGTTTATGGTTTATGGATTCTATATCATTCATATCCTGTCGCATTACCTTATCTGTATGACAATTATCTGCTTTGTAATATCACATAAATGTTGAACAGTGAACGTCACATGTTGTCATATGTATATATGTCAATACATTACATTCTTTATTATGTAATGATCATCTTGTTGAATATTTTTGAACTAATTTGAATTTAAATTAGTTTCAAAATATTCAATAGCTTACCTGTATGATTGCGTTTTATATGACATTGGCAAACTATAGATGGCACCTTTATGACTGAGCGCATATAGTGAGGCAGACACGATAGGTTTTTTGATTGGTTGAGAAGTAAATCATCACTGCCATCATAGTCTGTAGAATTATATCAACATTTATCTACTAAAGCCTGAATATCATTTGTTGTCGGTACGATAAAAAGCTAAAATGTCAGAGATTAATTATATGTGGCAAATTCCATCACCTGGAAGGTTAGCATAAGAGATGGTTTCCCTTTAAGGAACAACCGAATGCTCCTTCCAAAACGCGTGCTGTCTCAAGAGCTAGTTATACAATATACAATATATACCTTTTCTTTATTCTTATCAGCGAAATGGTCCTTGATGAACAGATGGCTCAGTGCGAGGCCAAGAGTCTTGGACGCGTAGTAGAAGCAGTATCTCCAGGATCCAAGGAACTCTGCTCTACCCGTTAATGCCACATAGTACTGGCGGTTAGCGTGTATGTACTCCCAAGAGAGATCCTGGATGTAAGCCGAGGCCAAACGCCAAACGAAGTAATTGTTCAGAATTCTGAAAGATAAAGTAATATATCATAGCAATTTAGCTCTACATACAGAGCATTCCCTAGAATTCTTAGCTCATATTATCTTCAACATCATCGGGTTAAACAATAGCGACATAACATGGCCGTTCTTGAATGGACCTTTCCAGTTTATCCATCAATCATGTGACATCATAATCAACTACGTTACGTGTAGGATAACGCCTTCACCAATGCCGTCATGAAAGACGTAGAGACGTTCGTCATGAACTCTTAATTGATGACGGACTAAGCGTTGTTTGTCCAGATTGTATGTATTTACTATTTAATAAACATGCTGTTGAATATGTCGAAGCTAATTTGACTGGGCGCTGCTTCTGCCATAGGAAACAAAGCGTGGGTGGAGCTTAGCTAGTGATGAGCGGGGAATTGCTAAAACTGGATTCCTCCCTTGAATTTCATGATGGGTTCTATCATATTTCCATATCAGGAATCCTCTTTCAGATATTAGAGTTTTGAGTTCTGATGAGGATTCCTAAAGAATTCCATATTAATAAGAAAATTTTACAATAATTATGCGTCATTGTTCCATTACTATTGCCATTTATATACCTTTTGCAATTTTGAATATATTTTAGTAGCGATAGCATAGGCCTATTTTCATCACGGTATAACGTTATTGATAATGGTAATGCTGTTCACAAGCTAAGAAGAGAATACACATTTTTAGACTATTCAATAGCTTACCCTTATAATTCTCTCCAAGTTGGGATTCTAAGGCCTCTTTCTCATTGCCTAATCCTGTTTAACTATTCCGTGTACTATGTAGGTTAAAATATATATTCGATATATCGGTTTGCTTCCACACTGTTGGGAGATGGACGGTAGCGCTACCTGGTGGACAGCGAGATAACATGATGACAATAGTGACACCTGGCAGACAATGTGAGAAAATGCTGACGCTAACGCTACCTGGCAGATTTTGACGAAATAGGCTGCGTTCACATAGGGAAGCAATAGCGATATATCGGAGGATAACCGCCGATTTCGTGGGATTAAATTTCGAAATACATGACGTATTTATTTCGGTACTTAATGAGAATGCTAGCCGATATATCTTCTATTTACCCAAATAATAACTGTATGAGAACACGGCCTAAGATACTAGAGTATGTATGTATGATTACTGTCTTCTGCGGCTGTAGTAGTAGAAACATCCTACAGATGCAATCAGTCCGTCTTTACTTGTGCCCACTGTGTCCTGTCCTCAGCCAAAATCC